>CM025926.1:12190872-12560455 GCA_000753965.2 Amaranthus hypochondriacus | reverse complement strand
CCCAATTAGAATTTAAAAATTAGGATTGGACAACTTTAAAAGAGGGAAAAAGGTAACCTACTTTTAAGTTTATAGGAGGTTTACTATTGGTAATAGTAGAATTTACTAAAAGTTTCTTTTTTTTCTGGAATGTGAGATAATTCACATGTGGGCAACGATGGACACTTCAACACTATCTTTGTGTCTTTCGATTTTTAGCCCATCAAAAAGGGTTACCAAATCTATTGAGAAAGTATATCAAATTAAAGGCCTCTTAACCAGTAGTTATATCAAATGTTCAGTTATAAAGACCCAATAACGAATCGGGCTCTGATACTATGTCAGTTATAAAATTATGGTTGAAATCTCAAGATATGTTACATATTGTGAAATGCACCTCTTACGAAAACGTTGGGGTAGAATCGTGAATGCAACACACATCCTTAGCTTTAAATATTCCACTTGAAGTGATGGATGAATGAGATTCGAATATGTGACCTTAAATTATATTGGCTTCTGTTAAAAGATTAGCAATGCATTCACGGTGGATAAGGTATAAAGAACAGTCAAGATAGTGGATTACAATTTTTTGATCTAACCGTAAAATCAAACACCGTCTAACAGGGATATGAACTTAAAGAAACGTATTATAACAAACTCATATCAATCTGGAAAGAAATTGATAGAAGAATGTCTAACCCAATCACATACAACCAAATCATTAAACAAAATAGTTTGTATAAAATTCTTATCGGCTTAACATATTAGACAAGGACTAACAACAAAATCATTCAACCAATGTTTCGGCGATAAAAGTCACCTTTGGTGGACCTCATTGTGGAGGAACACGTCACACAAAAGAGAGGTGTTTGAATGTTGTGAGTCATCCGAAGTGATGGTCGGATCACATAATGCAGGTAAAAATTAATTGCGCATCAATGAGATGAAGAACCAATTGTGAGCCATAGAAAGAATTAGAAAAAATTTAAGGTATTGCCTTCATGGAAAAGAAAAATAAATTATTCCGCCTCCATTAAATATGTACAAAAAGTACAAAATATTTTCATCTTTCTTTCCTTTTAAAAGTCGGCCAAAAATATAAAACGAAACCATTTTGAGATAGCCTATCCTATGTTTCAAAAAAGATGGATTTTTTTTTGAATTACTGATACATGCCTTATGATTCAATAAATTTTATATACTCCGTAAAACCAAAAATAAGTTCCGACAAAACGACCTGGGGAACATATAGATGTCAAGTGAGTAGAGAATATTAAAATTGCTTCACAATGTCACCTAAATAACTGTCTTTTGTTCAAATGTGTCTCGCAAACTGCTATATATTAGCCAATTTACCAAAGAATTAAAATGAAATGTCCGAAAACCCTAATGATTGTATTGTTCAAGATGTTTAAACGCAAAACTGAAAAAGATGGATTGAAGAACCCACAACTACAATCGTCAAAATGCTACTTAGGTCCCGTTTAGTTCAACTGATTTTTTCTAATTGAACTTATTTTTACTGATTCAAACAATTTTTTACTCATTGTAAATGATTTTATTGATTATAACTAATTTTTAGTTATAAAATTATAATTGAATTTTATTAATTAAAAAAATATATTTTTACTGATTACAACTTTGGTAAGGGAAATTCCACATGGTAGCATCCAATTTTAATAAAATGTCAATGATAGCACTTTTTTAAGAAAATTCCACATGATAGCATCCAGTAGATGGTCATGGGGCGAGTCTGGAGCGGGTCCAACAAGACCCGGACCCTTTTAATTTTTTGTGATCTAAACCCGGATCCGGATCCAGACCCTAAGGGTCCAAAATTTTCAGACCCAGACCCAGATCCTCCGAATTTGATGGGTCTAGGGTCCTTAATGGGTCTAAAAAAATCAGATTTGGACTAGATGTTTAAGAGTCGTCTTTACAAAAGACGGTTTCTCAAGAGAGCACTTTTAAATATAAATATACATTCGACGAATTGCCACTTTTTTTTCTCAATACTCCTCTTTCTGTTCAACACAATTCAATCAAACACCGAAACGACCACCATTCCATTGTTACTCCATAATTTGGGAAGGTTGCAGCTTCCTGCATCGCTTCATATCCTCATCTTTCTTCTTGAAGATTGTTTTCTGGAGAATTTGAGATTTCGATTTCACTAAGTAATGGATCAATTGCAGGTTTTCATTCGATACCCTAATCTTCAAATCCCAGATCGTGCCCTAACCCTAAATTCCAACCAAACATGGGCCGATCTTAAGAAATCCCTGCTTTCGTCCTTTAATTCTTCGTCATCAAAATCTGCGTTTGTATTCCTTTCATTGAATGGAAAAGTTCTAGGAGATTCCTCATTTATCGCATCTTCTGGAATCCGCCCTTTTTCAATTATTAACCTTCACTTTAAACTACGAGGCGGTGGAGGCGATGGCGGCGCTACAGGTGCTGAATCTAGAGATTGCTACCTTAACATGTACGCCGAGAAAAAGCCCGATAAAGTTGACCCGAATGAGAAGCGGATATCCAAATGGACTACTTGTGCCCTTTCTTTCGAACCCTTGAAACCGCCGTGCGTGATTGATCGTCTTGGAAACTTATTCAACAAGGAAGCCATAGTTAAAGCTCTCCTGGCCAAGAGTTTGCCTAAACCCTTTTCGCTTTATATCAAGGGTTTGAAGGATTTGATTCCTATTCGTTTGGATTCTTCCGATTCCGGATTTCAGTGCCCAATTTCTGGGTTCGAATTCAATGGGAAGTACAAGTTTTTCGCTTTAATCAAATGTGGGCATGTTTTGAGTGCCAAGGCCATCAAGGAGGTTAAATCTTCTGCCTGTCTTGTATGTCATCAAGAGTTTGAAGAAAGTGATAAGATTCCCATCAACGGTACTGATGAGGAGGTTGAAATTCTAAGAGAAAGGATGATTCAATTGAAGGAGCAACAGAAGGCTACTGCTGGTAAGGTGAAGAAGTCTAAATACAAACAACCCAATGATGCTTTGGATTCAGGTTCGGATCATAAATTGATTGGCAAAAAGCATGTTATTGATGGTGGTAGTATTACTAAGCCTAAGCTAAACCCTAATCTTCCAAATTCTGCTCCAAATTCAAAAGGCCCTCCAGTGAAGAGATTTAAAGCTGTTGATATTGCACCCCCTAATGCTAATAAGGAAATTTATGCTTCAATTTTTACTTCTTCCAAGAAATCTGATTTCAAAGAGACCTATTCTTGTAGATCATTGCCTTTAGGTCGAAATTAGTTTCTTTTTGCTCTTTATGATGCAAGTGATTGCAAATTTGTGTCTCAAGACTTTGTTATGTTCATTTGTATGCAATGTGATTTGGGTTCAAATTTGCTTGCTTAATGTTCTTATATGACTATGTCGAGGGAGAATCATGGATTAGCCGAGCGATTGATGATTTTCCTTTCACCCTAGTGATAATGATTCGATTTTATCCGTATGCAAGGTATATTATCCACATTTTGTCTGGTTTGGAGCCATCAAAATCAAGTTTTCGACTTCTGGATTAGTGAATGTGAGGATCATAGACATATAAAACTGCAGTACAGGAACTGTCTTAGGTATGATTTTAGGAGGAGAAAACTATTTAGTGCAACACACATGTTGAACCGAGAAGTTACAGAAGGTTAGTGGATTATAATTCGAGAAAAAAAAGTCCTGTGGGATCTTGTTTTATTCGTCTCGTCGCATATTTTCATGATATCAAATTTTTATAATTTTTAGTTACGTATAACTCTAGATATAACCGATCCGACAAATGCATTGAATTAAGTAAAAATGTGTTTGGTGCAAGTATTTTGGAACGGAGGATGTATAACCAAAGGGAGATCGATACATGAATCTAGAGCATAGAATACTTCGATGATCCATTCGTGGGAATAAATTTGTAGTACATGAGTAAACAAAAATTCCTAATCAATAGCCGTATTTGTAAATCACCATAAAAAGACAAAAAGAATAATAAAAAATAAAATAAACTAAACCAAAAAAGATAAATTAAAATAACAAAAGTCTCACTCTATCAAATCCTACCGCATAAAGGTGATTTGTTAAGCTCACACATAACCGTTATTTATTAAGACTTCCTCGTAAAGGTAAACCTTTAAATCAGGAAGCTGGGTTTATGGAACATCAGTACATGTGTAAAAGCTTTCATGAGCTATCTGTTTAGTCCAAGTGCTAACCATTTGACCATTAAGTAAACATTCATACAAATTACAAATTACAAAACTTATAAATGCATTGATTCAAAGGTGCAAATCCTTTTATCCAAGATTTTAAATAAGAATTACCAAAAGAAAAATTACGAACTCGTATTCTCTTCAACTCAAAATCCAAAGCGATAGTGTAAAAATAAGGTCGTATCACTTGCATCGGCAGCGTTGTAAAGGTTATTAAAATGAATGAACCGATATTCTCTGTGTTGTAAAAGTGTAAAATACCAATGTTTTAGGTCGTATCACGGGATATCTTATGGTTTCGATTGATATTTAGCTGTTATGATAATCGTATCAACGTTTTCGTTACCGCAATGACGACCGTTACTTCATTTTTACACTATTGCTTGTACCACTTTCCCAGGTAAAATCTTGGTTTGATTCTCGCTGCCCCTCCCATAACCCCCCTTCCCTAAGCAAAAAGCAAAGCTTGCATGGGTTCACACTACTTCAATGAATGTTGTTACTTATTGAGATTATTGAGATGTTATGGTCAAAACATCATGCATATTGATTTAACAATAGTCAAAAAAAATTCTTGTTTATTTTAATAAAAGTGAATTGGAAACAGTCTCATTTATTATCATAAATTTAACATCGCATACATCTAACCCTTTCATCTAATGTTGTGCCACATACTATCACATAGTTGTCAAAGTTTGTTATTGACAGAACAAAAATAAGAGATGCATGAAGATGAAACACACAAGAAGCATGTAGGCATAGTCCTTAGCTACTCAAGACTCTCCTCTGTAGTTCCTTCTCATTATATTACCCCAAATTTGGCACCATAGATAGTGAACAAGAACCAAAAAATACTTAGAAAAAATGGTGATATTCCCTGGATATCTTCTAACCGAAATCATCATCACTCGGTTGTTGTTACTCGTATTCTTCGTTAACTTCAGCAAATCGCAATTTACTCCAAATATCTCTTCACCTCCTACAATGGCGGAGTGTGGTCCTCGCCTCATTCCACTGGCTCCATGTGCTCCGTTTGTCCAGGGGCAGTCTCCAGGCCCAACACAGCAGTGCTGCAATAACCTTATTCAGGTGTACAATCAACAAAGAGGCTGCCTTTGCCTTTTCCTAGATGGGACTGCCTTGGCTTCACTGCCTATCAACACGACCCTCGCTCTTCAATTGCCTGGCATTTGTAGTCCCCAACTCGACCCTTCTACGTGCTCACCTACAGGTATTGTATCGCTTTTTAAACTTTACGAATGTTTGAGCACTTCTTCATTATCATATTGTTACAGAAATCGTTTTTTTATATAGCTAAAATGTCGAATCTGGATTCTATTCTATGTGACAGGCGGATCAGCGTCTCCTGTATCACCATCATCTCAGATTTCATTCAGGAATAGTCCGAGTTCTGCCTCTGCAGGTACGATTTCTGGACCTCACTATGTTGCAACATATAGTATCTGAACGGCCCAACCTCTTTGTTTTCACTAACAAGGGTAAGATTATGTACATATGACCCCTTTAAACCCGAGTCACTGTATGTTGTTGGTGTAATGAAATGTCATTATGGCCAGACAAAATCGTGTGCTTGTTTATAACTACTAGTTTTCTGATACGTAGGGGCACCAACTGTAGCAGTTGCACCACGGCCCAGCACTGTGAGGTTTGGTTTGGGTACGAGTTCAGCATACAAACTAGCCGGGCATCATTGGGGAGTCGTCGTAGCAGTGATCTTTCTATTCTTTGGAAAGTTCTTTTGACATAACTGAATGTTCTAGAAGGATAAGATTGTCAAGCTTTCTGATAAGGATTATGTAGTTAGGTATATCTTAGCAATAGCATACTAGCATGTAGGGCTTGCCGTGGTTAGCAACACAGTATATCTTTGTCCGTTTCATGATATCGTCTTACTTCAATGAACTCTTATTATCATCAATGTGAAAACAGGAATGTTCCTCCATTTTTTTACTTGTTTTGATGTTGCGTATATATATGATACAATACACTACAGCCACGGACAAGCTATAAGTACAAATCTGCAAGATTCTCGATACCTTTTGAGATGTTACATAGCAGAAGCAAAAAACCTTTCGTTCTAAACTTTTAATCTCTAATTTTACACTTTTCTTACACGGGAAGCATTTACCTATATATAAATATAGTTGCAGAATACAATGATTCGGGGCAAATTTAGCGCTAAAACAGTAGGTGTGCGTGTTATAGATTGATAAGTGTACCAACATATCGCAGCTATACCAAAGCTGGAGCCTCGTCTATGGGATTAGACTAGAAACGCTGTGTTTCAATACCTCACTGTTATTCCAAAGCTGGAGCTTCCTCGGTGGGATTAGACTCGAATACGTCTGTGTCCGATGCCTCGGGTCCTTCTAAGAGGTCCTGTGATTGGACTGATTCCTTGTATGCAGAAGTTTCTTTAAAATCCGTAGCCCCTTCGTTATAAGTAGCCACAGCAATGCCACATGCAACCAGCTATAAGGACCCATCAAACATTAAGTCAGTACTGATACATCAAATACCAAGGACAGGAATTCAGAAGCCATGAACGAAATTGTGAAGTTACTTCGATTTAAAATAATGGTTCAAAGAATTTCTCCCTAAGATAAAGCCTTCGCCTTTATACTATAACTTTTAGAAAACCAATGTCTCATAAGAAAGACCATACCTTGGACAAATATACTCAACATTAGAACTTAGAAAAATGTAACTCACAACACTGACAGGGATGGTGCAGTCCTTCCAAAGTTTTAAAATATGTCCATCAAACACTCACCTACCATATTATGTGCGGCGAGGTGAAACATTTTATTGAACATGAAGAGTGCAAGCTAAGATGAATAGATTTTCTCAAGTCTATTGCAGAGAGTCCAGCTATTTTTGTTGCTCGTTTTTTGGCACAGCCAGGCAACTGTGGAACATCATTTTGCTAAATTAATTGAAAGATGGGAAATTAGACGTGCTCTACTTATTCTAAAGAATGATCAACAAGTCCTTCCAACAGAAGCAAGCAGACCCAACAGCAGCTTGGCGACAAGTCGCATACAAAATGAAACAACGAGAAGCAAGCTTCACCTCAGTTAGCTTTCCTTATTGGTTGGTTTCAGTCTATCTTGGAGGGAGACTGTCATTTTGAGGGTTTCTTAGCTCTATTATTTTGTTTGAACAATTTTTTTATTATGTCCTTAACTTACTTCAAATTTCAGTAATAATAGAGTTGTAAGCTTGTGTAAAATCAGTTGCATCTTAACCATGAGGAACAATTTGTTCTACTTTTTAACTTTATAAAGTGTGCGCGCGAACAAGTTAACTTACACTATCCTGTTTAGATCTCAAAGACCACAAGTTCTAAATGGAGCTCGAATCTAATCGGTTCCAACAAGTTAAGAACCGGGTCTTCTCTCAATTGATGCACGTAACAGTCTCCCTAGAAGTAACATGAGTTTGATTCTCGTTGCAACTGTTAGAGTATATAACATATTTGGCACCACAACCATAAGCTTAAGCTTTTGGTGGGGTTGGTTTCTTAATATGATATCAGAGCCAATCTGACGAGAGATCTGTTCGAATTTCAACCGCCTCTCAAATTCAAATTCAATTAGAATATTTCACACCAGGTATGAGGAGAGTTTATTAGCCCAAAAAGCACTTAGGTGAGGTGAGTATGTTTGAGTATATAATATATTCTAAGCCTCAACCACTAGTCTACAAGTCTACAAGTTGCTTTTGGTTGAGTTGGTTCTTTGACAGAAACTACCCTTCCCTCGTCCTATCTTACCCAAACAAAATGTTCCAATAAGTTCATGATAACCTCCTTAAAGTTCTATTAATCATTGCACTTCATATCTAATCATTTCTCTAATCTCTAATACTGGGCAAAAGTATTGGCACAAATTACCCAGTTGATTAAATATGAATTTATTGGCACTCCATGAATATATTAATCAAGATAAGTACCCAGTTGATTAATTATATAAATTTAAAAGAGATCTATGGCTACATATTTTAATGGACAGTATCTAAGTGTGTACCACCTGAAATCAGTCAAATATTACTTAATTTTCTTTTGGGAAGAATCAAATACTTGTTAAACTTACCAAAAATAGTAGAGAAGAGACAATTTAAAGTTTAAACAAAGCAGAAATCTGAGAGAAAGTAGGAAATGATAATTACCGCAAAAACAACACCAAAAGCCCACAAATATTGAACAACGAAACCAAAAGCATCCCACTTAGATCCTTCCCAGAAGTCAGGTTCAGCACCAGGCAAATTAGGCATAACAAAACCATCATCAACGTAATCTACAAAATTATCTGCACCATCCTCAAAGTTTTTAAGCAGATTACTCTTTTCTTCAACAGAAGTACCATCCTTAGTTGTGGTATTGGAAGTTCTTCTGTTCTTGCTATCGAATTTTCCAGTTCGAGAAGTGAATTTTCCGGTGGCAGAGACGATGAGGGTAGATGTAGATGTTCTTGAGGAGAGAAAAATAGAAGATGGAAGGAATTGACGGAAATGGCGGTGGCCGATGATTGAGAGGTGAGTTATGCCGGTGGCGGTGGCGGTGGATAGAGTGGCACGACCAACGGGATTGTTAATGGTTAGAGTCATTTCTCTTCTCGTCTCTTTTTTGAGTGGATGAGAAGTGATAAGGTACCACCAAACTTCTCTTATGGTTATTTTTATGGAACTTATTTTCTCAAAATAATGCTCTTAACATTTTCATCATCATCATCGTCATCATATCCAGTGTTCCCGCACATAGATACTCTATGGTCAGGGTCAGGGGAAGGAAGGTCGACGGCGTCTTTTAATAACCATTAATAATTTCCAAAATACCATTTAAAAAAAGGAAATTCATCCAGTTTTAATGAAATGTCAATGATACATTTTTTAAGAAAATTTCACATGGTAACATTCAGTTTATGCACTATCTAATTGTCGTATTTTCCGTTAAGTTCTTGTTAAATTCATCATTTTGTAAGTTTTTTCCACATGGTAGCATCCAGTTTTTGTTTAATTCACCATTTTAATGTTTAATTCACCATTTTAATGTATAATTCACCGTTTAATTCATTAACGCGCATAAATGTTTGATAATTTTATTGAAAAATTATAAGAAACTATCTAATCCGGTCGAAACAAGTACTTATTCGCCTATTTTTTGATACGTAAACGGAAAAAGATATTTGGCGTCATTTTTTCCTATCATAACGATTTTTTTCAAAAAACGGACGTTGCAATTATCCTTATGGGGTAACTCTTTCGAAAATCCGATCGAAACAAGTATTTATACGCCTATTTTTAATACGTAATCCGAAAAAGATATTTGACGTCATTTTTACCCATTATAACGATTTTTTTTTGAAAAACAGACGTCGCTACTATCCTTATGGGATAACTTTTTTGAAAATACGATCAAAACAAGTACTTATTCGAAAGAGTACTTGTGTCTACCGCTAAATTAAACATGAAAATGGTGAATTAAATGTTCAAATTTTTTCCCATAAAATTATTTAAAATTTTATAATGTTTCCATAAAATTATTAAACATTTATGAACGTTAATGAATTAAACGGCGAATTAAACAATATATAAAATGGTGAATTAAACAAAAACTGGATGCTACCATGTGGAAAAAACTTACAAAATGATGAATTAAACGGAATTTAACAAAAACTTAATGGAAAATGCTACGACAATTAGATAGTGCATAAACTGGATGCTACTATGTGGAATTTTCTTTAAAAAGTGTTACCATTGACATTTCATTAAAACTAGATGCTACCATGTGGAATTTCCCTTAAAAAATAATTTGTGAGTAACAGCCTTGAAATTTAGTACCCTTGCGAATTACAATTTCAATATTTATTTTTTGCGAATTAAAGCCACCAAAGTATCAAAGTTTGCAGGTACAGGCCAAAACACAAAACACAGATTTTCGACCATTTTGGTGGTCGTAATTTTAAGTCCAGTGATCGGAGTTATGTGTTTTTGGCCTGAACTTGTAAACTTTGATACTTTGATGACTGTAATTCGCAAAAAAATAAACATTGAAATTGTAATTTGTAAAAGTTCTAAACTTTAAGGTCGTAACTTGCAAACTATTCTTCTAAAATATAGAAATTTCCATAATATTGTTTATGTAGACTTGGTTGAGCTTATTTAATGGGTGAAATTACTTACCAAAGATACATGTACTTGTTAATAAAATCTGGACAATATGAAAAACATATTAAGAATTGTCAAATACTTCCTCCGTTATGAAATACTCGCTACCTTTGACTTATGAATACTATTTATTGTTCGAGCTTATTTTATACTACATATAACGACTAATGTGTAAGAAGAAATATAGTCATGTGGGATCTTGTTTGAATCGTCTAATCGCATATTTTCATAATATTAAATTTTTATAATTTTTAGCTAAGTGTAGTTTAAGATATTAATGATCAAAATTGTGCATTGGATTGCGTAAAACAATAAAGTGTAGCAAGTATTATGGAACAGAGGAGTAAAACACAAAGACATTTTCAAATATTTATGTATATAAATTTTTAGTATTTTAGCATTTATATTAAGGTCTATACTATAAAAATGGTCAAAATTCTTTAAAAAATACATGCCAATAAATAACTACTCCTTCCGTTTAGAATATTTTATTTCAAGGAGAGAGAAATTTAATTAATGTTTTGATACATATTTAGAAAATAAAATATGTTCATCTAAGATCTCGTTAATTTCGTCTTAATATATACTGTTTTATTATTTATTTTTCATAATTCTTTACTATATGTATTTAGAAATATTAGAGTTTAAAATTTATATTGAAAACTTAGTAAAAAATTAATAGGGAAAACCAAAAAAAAAACAAAGTAAATAACAAGTAACAACTCAAACAACTTTATTTGCTTCATTTCCACCACAAAGCCCAATCTTATTTAGACATTTGTAGAGGATTCATTTTATGTGGCATTGCTTTGAAAATAATACTTCTCCTACACCACTCATAATTAAAATAAATATTAAATATATACTCCCTCCGAACCAATTTAGTTGTCACATTTCTTTATTTGGTCATTTCATATTAATTATCACATATCCTTTTTTTGTCAATATCTTTTTTACCTAAATACCCCATGTTCACACAAGTAAAGACCAAAATACCCTCACTTTTACTACTTATAATACTCCAACTACCACCTTTACAATTAATTTAATCAATTAAAATACTCCATCAATCACCTTTTTAATGGACCTCACACCCCTTAATAACCGTGCTCAAGCAAATGGGACACCTAAATTGGTTCGGAGGGACTATTACTTTCTTTGTTTCATCATACTTGCTATATTTCATTACGCAATTTAATACGAATTTTTGATCACTTAACTATATTTTTTCTTACATATTAGCTGCAATATATACTCACATAAAAACAGTTTGAAATGATGAATAGTCCCATTTAATCTAATATAGCTAGTACTCATTTCAGAACGAAGGAAGACAAATTAGTATGTATCACTAAATTTTATATGTATGATTAAAAGTGAGCAAAAATAAAAGAAAATATTTGATTCAAATTAAAAAAATGATGAAATACAAATATTACAAAATTACAAAAATAGATTAAAATGAAAATTAAAAGTATAATCATCTCTTATGGAGAAAACAAATTCTTACATGAGACAGTCTCACGGTGAACCATTATGACTTTTGATAGCCTTAAAGTTATCAATGATAACGTCAAAGTGATTACTTGCAATTTCGAGGTGATCACTTAGAAAAATAAACTTACTTGTATGAACTCATCTCATGATAAAACAGTCTCATATAAGACAGGCAGTATAGACAAAGCTCACAAGTTTATTATAATTAACATTATTTTGGAAAAATTCCAAAAAGCTTGGGTCTTTTTCGAGAAGATATTTTTAAGAAAAAGGAATATATACATAGATTCCTTTTTCGTTACAGTACTGAGTACCCACTGCCTGAAGGTCCCAACCACTTACCCTATAAAGAAATATTTTATTACTTTTTTGTTGTTACAATTAATTTATTTTTGATTATTTTTATTTTAAATAATGATTTATCACTTTATTTTTAATCATCTTTATTTATTTTAATTTTTTAAATTTTATTTATCTGCTAGTTTCTTGAATGACCATCTCTTCGAGAGATGTATCTCAAGCTCAACTCATTGAAAATTAATTCATAGTTACCGTATTCTTAATGTCTACTTACATTATCCTTAGTGCTTACGTACCATATACTTAATGTCTACTTTTAATATTGTGAATGTCTACTTACATAATTCTTAATGTCTGTTTACAATATTTTGGGTTTTCTACGCGGTAACCAAAATTTTTAAAAAATCCACGCGGTAACCCTGAGGTTTACGTAATTGTTCCATTGTGACCTTTTTGCACATAAAAACGTTAGCAAACGTTAATTTCGAAGGCTATTGTACGCCTATTTATGCGACTCACCATTTCAAATGCTATTAGTTTCAACATTTTCTCTCAAAACATAAACCCCAACTCTATCCTCTTTCATCCAAATCATATTTTTTTCCCCTAATCAAAAGACGGTAGAATTAGGGTTTACGTTGAGGGGAAAATGTTGAAACTGATGATATTTGAAATAATGAGTCGCATAAATTGGCGTATAACAACCTTAAAGCTTCGAAACTAACGTTTGCTAACATTTTTATGTGCAAAAAAGTCACAGCGAAACAATTTGATAAACATTAAGATTACCGTGTGAATTTTTTTATTAGTTTTGATCACCAGTTCACCACGTAAAAAACCCAAAACATCGGGGTTACGAAATATAAAAATATGTGGGACAAATGTAGCATTAGGAGTATTATTGACGCTAGAATCCTCCAGGCTCCAAGACAGTTTAATGTATTGGTTCTTCGTCCTGACCATTACCAACCTTAGTTTTCAATTTCCATGGCTGCCAAATTAGGATCATTCAGATATAGCTTTGCAGAGAAAAGGGAGAGAGACAAATTACTCCATTCCAAAGGCTATTCTTCATTGGGTATTCCCTTTCTAGAACACCCTTCTCATCAACAACAATCTAATTGCTTTCTCTCTTTTTCTGCAAATGGGTGGAATGCTTTTCGACAATTCATCTCTAAATCCATTGAAATGGGGAAATCAGATCCAAGTAAAGTTATTTTCTCCGCGAAAATGGGACTTGCTTTGACGCTTCTTTCTTTCCTTATCTTTTTGAAGAAGCCTTTTGAAGAACTCGGCAAATATTCTGTCTGGGCTATTCTTACTGTTGTTGTTGTCTTTGAATTTAGTGTTGGTATTCTTCTCTTCTCTTTTCTTTCTTTCTCCTTTTTTTGTTTGATTATTTTGTTATCTGATTATTACTTTAATTTCCCATTTTTGATTACTAGTTTTTGTTTCTCTATGGTATGATTCCAGTTTTACGGTTGATTAGTTCTTTATGATTGCTATATTCTGAATTTTGGTTTTCCATGTTGATTCATTTTTCATTATGTTGTCTTTATTTGCTTTCGTGGGTTTGAATTTCATTATTGTTTAAGATAATTGATTCAGAAAAAAAAAACAAAAAGAAAAAACTTTAAAGTTTTGAGGGTTTTTGAAATTGGGTATACATGCAAAACTTAATTGAGTGTTCTTCATGATTAGAGGTGGAAGGTGTATAGCATTCGATCATTAGACTAACCCACGATTCTCTTCTGCAACTATTTTACTTCATTGTCATAAAAGCATGCTTGAGGTGCTTGATGGGGGTGGCTGATTATCATCCATTGTTTTATATTTGAAAAAATGCTCCATCTATATTTAAACCAGTATCTAAATTCAATGGAGGATGTTCTGATTTTGGCAATATAATAACTAGAGGTGTTCATGCAGGTCATCGGGTCTATTTCGGGTCATGTGTCTCAAGTCGTCAACATTGATTTTTACATTATTTTAAATTCAGTATGAAGTCGGGGTAAGTCGGGTTTGGTTCCAAGGCCGGTAAATTTCGGGTCATTGGAACTGTCGAACACCTCTAATAATAACATGGAAGTATTTGTTTTAGAAACTATGCTGTGAATGCATGTCTATGTGCTTGTCATCGTACTCTTCGAATTTGAGGACCATTTGAGTCTTAGGTCTATTCATGTTTAGCTTTGGTAGGTGAATGTATTTAATTCTGTTATTTAGAAATAGTTTAGAAATAGAGTTCATTTTTTTTAGTTTGATGTGTCTTTTTTGCCCCCCCCTTTTGAATTTGTCATAAAATAAAATTGAGAACAAGAGGGACTTCTTTTTTTGCTTCATTCAGAATTGGCAAGTGGGGAATGTGAGCCTCCCAATTCGCTTTTCCACCATTTGGCTGCGCTATCCAGATATGAACTATTGTATAACTTCGATATTTAGCTTGTGTGGATCAGTGTCACATGATATGCTAATTTCCTCGCGAATTCGAAAGGTGAATTATGTTCCCCTGGGGTGGATCCTTGTCTTTTGACGTATCCAAATTTGAAAGAAGCTACAACCATTGTTGTAATCATGTATGGTACACCAAAAATGTACCCATTTGTTGTAGAGATATAGTTAACTCAAATTCAGTGTGGCTGAACATTTTGTTCTATCATGCAATAAAAGTTGTGCTGGTCTCCTATGAGTCGTATTACTTCCAATGACGTATCTACCGTTCTTGCATATTCCTTCACCGTTATTCTCAATTTGACTTTCAATTTTTCTTTGGTTGAAAATTTATGAAAATATTCCAATGATCTTTCACGTTGATTTATGTTGGTTCATGTAGCTGACCTTATATGTTTCAATTAAAACTTTGACATTGTTGTCGTGTAAAAATTTATGAAACATAGGATTGGAAAAGTTAATTTGACGTGTTAACCCGACAGGTTTGATTGAGTTTTTCAACCCAATTTCCAACCCTAGTTAATCCAATAAATTAGTTTTAGGTTAAATTTTTTAACCCGAATATAATTTCATTTGGCCTATTTATATATAAACTCTCACTATCTTGATATATATTAAAATTTGATATAAAAAAGTGTAAAGCTAGGTTGTTTTGCTGATAGATGTTAACGGATAGTTGATTATAGTGGTTGATTTGACCTAGTGACTTTATTAACAAACCAACTGATTTAAAACCCGCTGCTATGAGAAACTTGTTCAAAAACAACTTATTCATAACAATAAGTTGTTTCAACCAACTTACCAATCAATAGCATTGGCTGGTTTGACCACTCAACCCTCCATTTGTACCAAAATAAGCTAAAATTGCCTAATAAGCTAATTTTCCAAACACCCTATATAACTTTAAAAAAATTAGGTGAAATTTAGAATGCCTTCCATTTTATGGTGAATTTTTTTCATTATTGAGAAGTGTAATTGTTCAAGATAAAATATTATATAATCTGTGATTAATGGGTTAAATGGAACAAGTGAGTAACCTGTTTAGTAAATGAGTTGAATTAGGGTTGAGCTTTTTAATCCATTTGATTCATTATACAGGTTAGGTTTGGTTTGATCATTTTCAACCCTTTTAATGCTGACCGAAAGACAAACTTGACTGTTTCTAGCCCCAATTGGAACATTATGAGCCTTTTTTTCGGGCATGGTTTGGAGAGTGTAGGCTTTTGACTTGAATACCATGATAATTGATCATGTTCTCCTTTGAAGTCCCAGTTACCAGAAGTCACTTCAATGTGTGTCTGACTGCTGTCTTATTTTCGTTGCTTCCGGTTTCATCATATTTAGCTGTCGACTTCAGAGTTTAGAGGATGTTTGCTCTATATAGTGAACTGATCTGCTATATCCTCATTGTATGGAAATTGATTGCGCCGTTTTTGGCTGCTAAAAAGTGACTTGTTCGTTGTATTTCTAGGAGCCACACTTAGCAAAGGATTCAACCGTGGATTGGGGACATTATCTGCTGGTGGTCTTGCGCTGGGCATGGCAATGCTGTCAACTCTTGCTGGAGATTGGGAAGAACTCGTTATTATTATAAGTATTTTCATCATAGGTAAATACTATTAATGGCATCTACTCTTCTCAATAGCTCTCCTTTTGCGATGAATTCTCTTCAATCTGCTTTATATCTTAGCATCTTTTTTATGATTTTGCACATGGCTAGGATTTGTTGCGACGTATTTGAAGTTATATCCTACAATGAAGGCATACGAGTATGGGTTCAGAGTATTCTTGTTGACGTATTGCTTCATCATGGTATCTGGATATAGGACAAGAGAATTTGTCAATACAGCTATAACTAGATTCATACTTATTGCACTTGGGGCTGCTGTTTCCTTGTTGATAAACACTTGTATTTACCCGATATGGGCTGGAGAGGATCTGCACAGCTTGGTGGTGAAGAATTTTTTGAATGTTGCAACTTCTTTGGAAGGTTAGATGATATTGATGACTCCTTCATATCTTTTGATGTTACACTATATTTATCATTCTAATGCTGATTGTTGAACAATAATCACAACAGTTCCAAAGCCTTAATCTCGATATATGATGTCCGGGTCTTCATGGCTCAGCTACATGTACCAAAATAAATCAACGTGAAAGATCAAGAACATTATACTTTATGCCTTCCTGTCCAATACTAATTTACAACTAAGAAAATCAATTACTATAATCATGTACATATGTTCTCATTTTCCTTTCGTTTTCATCTCATTTACTCGGTCCTTCATTTTTGTAACTTTTCTAACTCATAAGTTTTTTCGATCTTCTTTGCACATGACTAAGTCAACGTTAACGATTTTCTCTCTTTTTTGTTCTCTATATGTGTGAGTTTAAGAGTTAAGACCCTTCTGATTTCTTCATCTTGATTTATATCCTTTAGGGTATGTCTATTAATCCGTCTTGACTTACGCATCTAAGCCACCTTCATCTAAGCATAAAGCTCATGCCCATTTGACACCTCATTCAAACGATGCTTTGTGTTGCTCCCGAGTGATTACCTAAAAACCCTTGTAGTCTTATCATTACACCCTCGTCTGGAAAGTGCAGCGACACCCTCAATAGGGAACGCCTCCATGTTAATTTTTGTTTGGTTCATGTTAAGATGTGACGATGTTGTATGTTTGTTATTCGTTACTTACTTCAACCCTCCTCCTGTACTAGGGTTTGGAACCACCAATGAACGTTGGATCACTCATAGGCAGAGCTTTGTTGGTTGACCCTTAATGAAATGGTTTTGTCAATTAGCACATGGTTTTTTGTAAACTATCAGTTTATGTTAATTTTTGTGGGAATTTTAAAAATAAGTAAAAGGCGACGTGGTGCAAAATTGTGATTTTTTCATCACTGCTTAAGATTTTTTTCAGTTAATGCAATTAGGTTTTTTGCACTATATTTTGCACTATGCTTTCTGGTGACTAGGCAAAACTTGGGTGAGTTTACTTTTTGTTTTACCTTCATTCACTCTAATAACCTTATCTTTTTTGAACCAATTCATTCATTGAAGCATTATCTACCTATCTACATATGAATTATGATCCATATAAGGGTAAAAGATTTACATCTGCAGAACATTATCATGATCATGACGAGGATCGATTGTTGTTGAAACACTATCTGTAACTAGCTTGACCAAATCAGCACCAACGTAGTTGAAGAAAACCATATTTGATCCTCTTTAAGTTTTAGAGGATAGTAAATCTTATAAGAAGTGGACTAAGGGAGAAACCTTGTTGACGAAACATGTCAATCTAGCTTCTGACTTGCCAATATCAGTTTATTTCTGTCAATCTCAGAAATTTGAAAAGTATTAGTGTGACCCAGTAAATTCATAATGGAATGGTTTTGAGGACATTACAAGGTTATGAGATTTTGTCTAACATCGGTTGTATGGACAATTAATGTGGGGTTAATAGAGTAAATGACCTCTCTCACCTACTAGGCTAGTCTTTTGGGTGAATTCTCCAGTATGTTCTATAATAATGTTATCAGAGCCGACTTAGAGTGGTGGCCTATAATAATGTTATCAGAGCCGACTTAGAGTGGTGGCCTCGGTTAACCCAGTCGTGACCAAAGTAGCCGTGAATAACAAGGATCTAACTCGGAGTGATGGCCTGGTCGTGACCAACAAGGATGTTGGAACTTATGGAGGTTCAAACGTAATGGAATGGGTTTGAGGCCATTATAAGCTTATGGAACTTTGTCCCACATCAGTTGTATGGACAACTAATATGGGGTTTGTAGAGTAAAGGAGCTCTGTCACGTATTAGGCTAGTCTTCTGTGTGAGTTATCTTGTTTGTCCTATAACAAAATCCCATAAGGAGTTCTCAATGTCCTAGGGAAAAGATAAACTACAATTGGTAGAAACCAATACTATTTTTATCAAAGAAATAGATTTATAATCCAAGTCAAAATCAGTGTAGTGCAATTCGTCAGTACGAGCAATCATTCCTGAAATTTTAGGTTCCATGCTGCTATTGGTATTGAAAGGCCGAGAGGAAGTTCAAAAAGTACTCGAGGAAAATGGTTACTGATCCCTATTTGACAATCCCTGAATGGAAGGTCCTACACTATTTGACAAAAAGTCCTAACATACGTTTCGCTTATTGTCTTTCATCGTCAAATTCATCGTTTTTGAGTAACTAATGTTAAGCTATTCTTTAGGTGTTGTGAATGGGTATCTGTGCTGTATTGAATATAAACGAGTCCCATCAAAAATTCTTACTTTTCAAGCTTCCGATGATCCACTTTATAGTGGTTACAGATCAGCCGTAGATTCAGCAAGTCAAGAGGATACTTTGGTAAGCTGATATTTGAATGATTTACAGCAGTTAGCTTATCGGCTAACTGAGCCATCTTTCTGTTTGTTGCATATGTAGGTAGGCTTTGCTATTTGGGAGCCGCCTCACGGTCCTTACAAAATGCTTGCTTATCCATGGAAATCATATACCAAAGTGAGTGGTGCTCTCAGGCATTGTGCTTTCATGGTCATGGCTATGCATGGCTGTATACTTTCCGAGATTCAGGTTTGTACTCATATGATTGAAACTATGTTTGTTTGCTTGGGCTTTGTTAAGCCCTTTTACCATTTTTGTTGGAAATTACCTAATTAGAGGTGTTTAACGGCGAGGGTTGGGCTCTAACGAACTTTGACCCACCCAACCCGGTCCATTTAAATTTTCACCTGCCCCAGGCCCCCGACCCGTTGAGCACCTATATACCTAATTAGAGTACATATATGGGAAAACTACCTTAATAAAAAAAACGTTGTAGGAAACTATAATATTTGCGAAAAGAGCCATACCACTCAATGGGTTCCGTCCAGTTGAAGAAAAATGCCCGTGTTGACCGACACATGGATTGTACGCGTCCCTTTTTTCTTCTTGTTTTTCGTCGTAGTTTTTTTCTTCTCTTTTTTCTCCGTTTCTCACCTCTTTGCCTCCTTTTTTGAACATATCACAATTCACAAAGGAATTATTTTTGGCATTCTTTTTCGTCCTTCATTTTTGGGATGGGGTATGAGCACAAAGTAGAAACTGGTGGAGTCTGGGAAGGTGAGCGGGAAGATGCTAAGCTCTAGCAACCCCGGGTGCCTAATAAATGACAACACAAAAGAAACCTTACACAAATTGCATTTTGAGCTACTTAGTATATACTCCCTCTGTCACATTTAATTTGCACTTAATTTTTATTTTGGGTTGCCCCACTTGTTTTGCACCCTTTCCTCTTTTAGTAATAGTCCCCACAACTTTCATTTAATCTCACGTACAACTCATTCACTCTTTTAATCTGACCCACTCATTTCCTGACCCTGCTTGATATGCCAACAACAAATTAATATTTAAATTATACTTCTTTAAAAGAGGTGCAAATCAAATGGGGCGGAAGATGTATTGTAGTGGCATCATATCATACAAAACATGTACTTGTTGACAAAATGCATTTTTAGCTACTTGGTATAAATTGTAATGACATAGTTTTCTCATGCAAAAAATGTGTTTCTTCACACATTGATTGAACATTAGACATGCGTATTATGCGTCGAGAAATTCTATCAGTAAACATTTAAGATTGTATTTGAATGCACGGACTTACCGCCTCCCTTCCTTCCTATAAATATGATCCCGTGCAACGATTGCCATATAAACTCATTGATTTGTTCTCTTATGCATTAGGCGCCTGCTGAACGAAGACAAGTTTTTCGTAGTGAGCTTCAAAGAGTAGGTAATGAAGGTGCTAAAGTGTTACGTGAGCTGGGAAATAGACTTAAAAGAATGGAAAAGTTGGGTCAAGAAGAAGATATACTTTACCAGGTCGACGATGCAGTCGAAGAATTACAAAAGAAAATTGATAAAAAATCGTATCTTCTTGTCAATTCAGAGTATTGGGAAATCGGGAACCATGAAAGGAGTCCCAAACAAACTCAAGATTCAAAGACAACAGATTTCGAAAACTCGATACCAGAAGTGAAGTCAGTCAGTGACCTTGAAGCACTGCATCGTGATTACACGAACCTTGATGGTGAAAACAACTTTGGAACATACGGGAAGCAGGCATCTTTGCCTGCGTCATTGTTATCCATTGCCGATGATAAAGAGCCAAATGAATACGAGTCAAAGACTTACGAGAGTGCTAGTGCATTATCTTTAGCAACGTTCTCTTCTCTTTTGATTGAATTTGTTGCGAGGCTCCAAAATCTCGTTGATTCATTCAAGGAACTTAGCGAGAAAGCCAATTTCAAGGAACCTGTTTACCAGCAAGTACCGGTGACTGTTGCTTGAAAATCGTGTTGTAGAAATGCATAGTGCTTCTAAATGTCTATGAATCATCGCTTAATTTTATCGATACAAGTTCCTATCCTCATGCTTTTTTTTTTCTTTTCTTTTCTAATTATGGCACAAACATAAAGTTTCCTGTAGAGACACGATCACACGGATGTAAATAGCTGAGCAGTTTGAAGCTAGTATTGTCGATATTTATCATGTTATGACAGGATCGTCTACTCGGGTAGTAAATCTAACAACCATCAATATAATTTAAGCACAACGCCAACAAGCCCCACGGGTGACCTGTTTTGAGAAGCTCAAGCCCTCCTGGTAGTAAACCATGCCTCGTTTGCATAATGTAACTAGATTGTACATTCACTTCGTAGTTCATGTCGGATAAAACTAGGGTTTAATGTCATCATGAACATTCACTCGTTAAATTGCTCTCGACAATTTAAGCTTGTACGTTTGCTATAATATCAATTATTGAACGAAATTAAGTCCAATTTATGGTTCACCTTATTTAAAATTAGTAGCTACGATTTTCTAATCCTATCAATAAACCTTTAATAAGATGTATGGTTAAATATTTGTAGATATTTTGCGTTGTTCTCGGAAATATTGTGTTTTTGACGTTAACGGACTCCCAGCAGGTCACCAAATAGGTTTAGAATGAGTTAGTTAACTGATTACACTAGAGTATTCAATGATTTGGCTCCTTAATGGCAAGTAAAGAATTTTGAAAACTTATAATTTAGGGATTTGTTATCAGATTTGTATTTTTCAGGTAGGTTTTGATCACTTTATTGCAATAATTTTAATAAACCCCAAATTTCGAACACAAACATAAACCCTAACATGAAAAAATTATAAAATTATAATTGAATTGATGAATGATGATCGAGAAACAACCAACTGAAGGAGGATCGATAATTTTTGAACTAATTCATATTCATCTTCATGTTTCGTAATGAAGGAGGATCAATGAGTTTTGAACTAAGTTCATATTGGACATTTAACACGTAGCATTCGCTTTCATTTTAGTTAAATGTTTTATTTTCTTTTTTGATATATTCATATTAAATGTCTTATTTTCTTATTTACAGAAATTTTATTAAATTTCATTTGGTATTATCATTCTCATTTTAAGAAAGTTTACAAGAGTAAGATTTTTTTTTTCTAAAGTGCATAAAACCCAAAGACCTAGAGTTGATAAAAATAATGAGCAAATAATTCTAACAAAAAAGAATAGACATTTGATTTAACTAATACAATTAAGTTTGAGATTGATTCATTGTTTTAGGTTGTATAGCCTATTTTGGTAGAAAAATTTTTTGCCAAAAAAAATAGAGACCAATTTTCAAGGGAAAAACCTTGTTTAACTCATAATGTTGAAGGAAATGAAAATATAACATATGAATAGAATTTAAATCCTTATATTACCCAAAATAATAGAAAAATAACTTAAAAACTCAATTTTCAACACTTTTTTTCTTTCATCCTTTTATAGCCAGGATTTAGGGAAAGATAGCATACATATTATATTAATGTCTTTTCCAACGAAAAAGCAAAGAGAAATGTATTTAGTCAATTAAAATAAAACAAATTATATTCTCTAAAGAAAGATGAATGACGCCAACACCGCAAACTTCAACGAGAAAGCAAAGAGAAATGTATTTAGTCAATTAAAATCAAACAAATTATACTCTCTAATGAAAGATGAATGACACCAAAACCGCAAAATGTACCTTGCTTAATCCCCCTCTGTCCATTTCATTTTGCACAAGTTTCAAAATGAGTGAAATTTAGTACAAATGAGAAATATTTCAAAGAATAAAACAATAAATAAGTGAATAATATAAATAAGCAATTGAGATGTAGAAATAGTATAAATTTAAAATGATAAAAACAATGAAAACATTGCTATAAGAGAAAATAATATAAAATCAGTGCGAAAAACTAAAATAACAACTCTTCTTGTATGAGACCGTCTCACGATAAGCCGATCTTAAAACAAGAAGTCTATTAGCTAAAACATTTTATTATTGGGCTATTTAACTCACGTCTAAAGCATGTCTCCGTGAGACTGACTTATATAAGAATTGGTAAAATAAAAAGGAAAAATTGTCGAGAATAATCCATACTTTTTAGGAAAAAAAAAGAAAAAAATAAAAATAAAAAATAAAAAAAAAGAAAAATCCATACTTTTTAGGATAAATGGACATTAATAATCCAAATTTCGCGTGATCCGCCCAAAACAATTCCAACTTTCGTATATTTTCTAATAATCATAACTTTGCTTCTTTATTGTTGGGGGCATACCCTTTTAAATGTTAACCGGTTAGAACCGGTAGTAGAGTATAATTGACAACTTCTTACCCATTGTTTTCCATTTTCCTCCTTATTAATGAATTTCACCTAACCCAATTACACTTTTCAACCCATTTCTCTGAAAATTCTCCATCCTCAACTTTGGCTGAATTCGAAGGGTCAATTATGAAGAAGAGTCGCAGGTTTTCGTCGTCAATGGTAAGTTTCTCCATCCTCATCTGTATTTTCGTTTTCTTTACTGTTTTGATTGAATAAAAATGGTAAATTGGCTTTTTTTTTAATTTTTTTTTTATTTTTAGGGTTTTTCGTTTGATCCTGACCATTTTGCTGCAAAATTCATTTATGGGGGTAGATTTAATAGGGTAGGGGGTGAGTTAGATTATTGGGGTGGGGAAATAAGGACCGTAGACATTGATCCTGATAAGATATCATGGTTTGATTTAGAGGATATAGTGTCCAATTGATTAGCAGCTATGGTGGTTGATAAGGATGAAGATGAAGTGAATTTAAAGGGGGAAAAAAAGATAAAAAGGAAAAGTGGTGCAACGGCTCTAATACTACCGGTTATAACCGATTACCATTTTAAAGGGTATGCCCCCAGCAACAAAGAAGCAAAGTTAGGATTATTAGAAAATATACGAAAGTTGGGATTGTTTTGGGCGGATCACGCAAAGTTTGGATTATTAATGTCCATTTATCCTACTTTTTATGTTTTCCTGTGAATAATCCCTAGTTGATTATTCATAAATAATCCGAACTTTTCACTATATTTGCTCACAACACCCTCGTCGTAAATTTGATCGGCTACAGCAGGTTGAAAGTTGATTTGAATGTCTTCAACTAAATAACCTTCTTCAGCCATTCAATAACACTTGCAAAAAAAACCCTAAATTCATTTCACCCTAAAATTTTAGGGTTCATCACAAAAACCCTAAATTTCCATTTCCTCACCATTTCACCCCAAATTCAAAGAAGAAAGTTTAAATCTTGTTGTTTTTGTTGTTCTTCTTCATAAAAACGGTAAGCTTCTATTATCATAGAGGTTTCGGTATTATTATCGGCTTAAATGTACAAATTTTTGATATACTTGAAATGAAAACATTAATTGTTAGAAAGGTTGAATTGAGTTTTCTCTGTCCTAAACTTTGATTTAACAATGGAGAAATGGGTAAGAAGGAGAAAGAAGATGACAACAATCAGAAGGAAGAGAACAGATGATTATATAAACGACTCTATCACCTACTGTAGTCGGTCAAATTTACGAAGGGAGTGCTATGAGCAATTATAGTGAAAAGTTCGGATCATTCGTAAAATAATCAAAAGTAGGAGTTATTTACAGAAAAATCTACTACATTTATTGTTATGATTTCTCATCCTCAATTCCAAAGCTCCAAAGGATATTTTTCTCCTCTATATCTGGCCAATCCACCGTCCTTGCCGCTCAACTTTACTTCGGTACGTATGCCCTTCTTCCTCCATTACCACATTCTTTCTCATTTTCCGCCATTGATTCTCTATTTTGATTCCATTTTTGGGGTGTTTTAGATCTCCTTTTGGTGTTACTTAATACTTTCTACCAACCCATTTGCACTTTTCTCCATTCTCTGTCCCTAGATCTTCTTAATCTTCCGCCTTTTTCGTCGGATCTAGCTTTCAATTGTTTGTTGATTTCATTTCCATTTTTCCTGTTTATTTGATTCGTACATTTTATTCTGAATTTATTGGTTTTTTAATTAATTGATTGATACAGTGAATTGCAAATCTGTGAGGTGAGGATACCTTACAATGGCTATGGTAGAAGAACCGCTATACCCAATTGCTGTGTTAATTGATGAGCTGAAAAATGAGGATATTCAGCTTCGTTTGAATTCGATTCGACGTCTCTCTACCATTGCCCGAGCTCTGGGAGAGGAGCGTACCCGTAAGGAGTTGATCCCTTTTTTGAGTGATAATAATGATGATGATGATGAGGTGCTTTTAGCTATGGCTGAAGAGTTGGGTGCCTTTATTCCTTACGTTGGTGGTGTCGACCATGCTACTGTTTTGCTTCCTCCATTGGAGACATTATGCAGTGTTGAAGAGACTTGTGTAAGGGATAAAGCTGTTGAGTCACTCTGTAGAATTGGTTCCCAGATGAAGGAATCTGATCTTGTTGAAAGTTTTATTGTTATGGTTAAGGTTAGGTGCTTGCCCTTTTTCTTTATTATTTCTGTTTCTCTTTTATGTATCATATTCATATCTTCTGTAATATATGTAGTCAATATTATCTTACCTGTGCTTTTTACTCTTTATAAGTGGGTGCTACTTTAACTTGTTGGGGTGTTTGTTTGAGGGATAATACCAGTGAGACTTGGAACATGAGACTTGAGACATGGAAAATCCTTGTTTTGTTTGGAGGGACAAGAGACATGAGACGCGGAAAATCCCTTGTTTGTTTCGAGGGACATGGAAGGGAGACACAAGATTGAGGGAGGAAGTCTCGCACTCCATGTCCTGGAGAGGGGGAGAACATAAATGATAGAAACTTGGGTAGCCAAGTCCCATATCCCATGTCTCACAAACAAACACTCATGGACAACTTTTTGTGTGTGGCTTATGCCTGGCGCTATACGGTTGTGTGCCTGTGGTGGTACTTTCGTTTATAATTAAGTATAATTATGTATCATGTTTATTGGGAGGTTAGCATTCTTAAGGAGTGTATTACCCAGCTTACCTGTTTACTTTATTATTTGTTCACTCACAATTTCTTGTGGTTGAACACCAATTCTGGTTTCCGTTGTATGAACTACTAAGAATTTTTTCAGCCTAAGCATGGTGGTCCGATGGAAGTCTTGGCATTACATTAGGCCGCCTATCCATTTGATATATGAAATTTTAAAGGAAACTGGCTCTACCACTCTAGAGGTTTGTGGGAAAACATCCAATTCTTTATTTATGGATATAGTCAAGGATCATATTGGGTTATGAAAACTTAGGATGGTAGAGTATTATATCTTCTTATGGTGAGTTGCATCAGTGAGGGTGGGCTTAAAATATCTTCTTTTGGTGGTCTGCATCAGTGAAACTTGGCTTTACAATTCTGCTTTCGCTTGACATTTGGTTTAGGAATTAACCATTTGAGAGTCACGTTTTAGGTTTGCTTTGTGTTTGAGTTGTTAATTTCTAACATAGCGTGAGAAGGCTCCAAGCAAGGATGTTTTAATGTGATATTGTGACGGAGCTTTTTCACTTCAATGCATAACTGTTCATGCATTAGGGAGGCAGAATTTCTTGATCGTCTTCTGTCTTTCCAATGGGTTATTTCTCATTGGATTTTCATTTGTGCTGTTTGCACTAGCAGTGCCTTGAAAAGAAGGACAAGAAAGCTTCGCTGCCTAAAGTGCGGAAGATGCCCCTTAGTGAGTTGGTGCAACACTGCTAAAAAAAGAAAGCAAAAGGATATCCGAGAGCATAATTTTTCTTAAACAAATTTGCAAATTTTTATGTTTGAGGCTTCCTATAGGAGCTACATTAAGTCTGGTAATAGCTTGAGGCCATGGTCTGTTTTGTGTTCAGCCCTCATTTTGTTTGTGGAATTATGAGTGATACTCTCTTGGTGTGTTTTTAATATAATTTTAAGTTACATGTCTAAAACCAAAGATACAGAGACCTTATGCCAAAGTGATCAAATAAATCACAATTTATGACCTTCAGGTGTGTTATATTTCCATTTGAATGTAAATTGATTTTAACCTATTAAATGAAATGTGTAGAAGTTCTTATATTTTGCAGCAAAGAATTTGGATTTTCTTGCTAAACTCTTTCGGTATTTGTGTGAAAGAAAATTACCATGCCTTTATATTTTCTCCTTATACTTGATTGCTATGTGACTGGAGTGTATTTTCTTTTCACTGAATTGGTCATGGGTATCATGCTTTAGAGGTTGGCTGCTGGTGAGTGGTTCACTGCTCGTGTCTCTTCTTGTGGCTTGTTCTATATTGCTTATCCGAGCGGTCCAGAGAATGTAAAAGCCGAGTTAAGAACAATATACAGCCAACTATGTCAAGATGACATGCCCATGGTGAGAAGATCTGCAGCCAGCAATCTGGGTAAATTTGCAGCTACTGTTGAAGCTACCTATTTGAAGACTGATATTATGTCGATGTTTGAAGATCTGACACATGATGGTATGTTTTCTCCATTTGACGTATACAGTAAATTCTTATGGAAGATCCTTGTCAAAGGGCTTGTTTCCATGTTTTGTGCCATTGGTGGATGAGACTTGATTTTTCTTTCTTTAACCTATTTACAATTATCATTACTAGTATACTATTAATGTGTAATCAAATAGACTGTAATGATAAATACGTTACTGAATCAGCAAAAAGTAGATTGATATATTTTCTAAAAATTTAGCAAAAATTCAGTGTTGATGAGAAAATCAATGCATATGTATGGTTTGCCTTATTCCAACCCTCCCCAGGGTATAACTGAATGTATTGGGTATAACGATGATGAGGATGATGCATTTGACTATATTCATTTTGTGTTTTATGCTTCTTGTTTTGTGCGTGTCGCGTCATTGAGATATATATTGCATTGTTGATATTTTTGAAATGTTTGTTTCAGATCAAGATTCTGTTCGTCTATTAGCTGTTGAGGGTTGTGCAGCCCTTGGAAAGCTTTTGGAGCCTCAAGATTGCATTGCACATATTCTTCCTGTAATAGTCAACTTCTCCCAGGTATGTAAAATATAAATTCATAAATATAGCATGTTCAACTTCTCTTCTACACCATCAAACCTCATTAATGTAGTTTTTACTCACTTCAATTATGCTTTTGTTGTCATGGTCATTCTAGAAAGGATCATCTTTATCACAATATCATATCTAGTGGAGTAAATGAGACGAGTAAAGCTTGGACTAGGTCTATCTCTATCAGTTAACTTACTAAATGGAGCTCATGTTCAAGCCAAATTCATTTGAGTCGAGCTTTGAATAAAATTATTCTAATTGAGTATAAGTTGAGCTTCTCAAACATGGTCTAAGTAGATCTTAGTAGATAATGAGATGTCTCATGTCTTTAACTCCTAGTATTATCAACTGGCTTTTATGAAAATGTGGATATTGAAAGTTGATTATTGCGTATACAATGAAGAGTAATTAATTGTTTAGATTTCCTTCTCATTTAATCCTTTTGAATGATTATGTTAATATTTTATATTTTACAATTTGAGAATTGGGTATTTATTTTTGTAGAGGATACATTTTTTAATGACAATTACAAGAAACTATAAAATTTATTAATTAATTAGGATATCATTATGATTAAAGTATAAATTATCAATGTTAAAATAAATTGTGCAATAATGTTTTAAAAACCTATAATTGTAGTATATAAAAACTATTAAAATATAAATTAGGAAAATTAGATTGCAAAATAATAATAATAATTTCCATGAATAATTTATCCATCTCTAGTTCTCTACATGAAAAGTTATGGTATAACGTTCCATTTGTTTCATTTTGTTTGTCCACCTTTTCATTAGGAAAATTAGATTGCAAAATAATAATCATAATTTCCATGAATCTCTACATGAAAATTATGTTATAATGTTCCATTTGTTTCATTTTGTTTGTCCACCTTTTCATTTTTATCTGTTTTTTTGTTTGCCCACATTTGTATTTTCCTCTTTTGTCACACTTTTTACCTTGAGCCATCACATTATCTCTCCGTACCCTTTTTTCCTTTTTTTTCCATGGCATTAAATTCTTCTTTTCATTATGTTTGATAATTGTTGCATCAGTACATGGGAAAACAAATACAAATGAAGGTAGTATTTAGTTGTCTTGTGCCCCACCCTATATGCAAATTTTAAATCGTCTAGGATGATTTTCTTTTCCATTTTTACGACTTACACATTTTACTTTTGTTGTTGAATAGGATAAATCATGGCGTGTACGTTATATGGTCGCCAATCAACTATATGAGCTGTGTGAAGCAGTTGGTCCAGAACCTACAAGGTATTTGTCAACAATCTGCTGAATGTTATCATTCTTAAAGTTTGGACTGGTTGAGAATTCCTTATTCAGTGCCGTCCCTGTTCTCTTCTTGTTTTATTTCATATTGGATGCATGATGTTTATCGTTATCCTATATAGGTCAGATTTGGTGCCAGCGTATGTTCGGTTGCTTCGTGACAATGAAGCTGAAGTACGTATAGCAGCCGCTGGAAAAGTGACCAAATTTTGCCGAATTTTAAATCCCGAACTTGCAGTTCAACATATCCTTCCTTGTGTCAAGGTAAATGTGAAAATTTGTCATTGGATGTATGTAAAGTGATTCTAAATTATATAATTCAAGTATGTGTACCTTTGTGATGTATTTTTTATTTGGCATATATCCTGATACACTAGCTGTTCTTTTCGCAGGAATTGTCATCTGATTCTTCTCAGCATGTTCGTTCTGCCCTGGCTTCAGTTATAATGGGAATGGCTCCAATTCTGGGAAAGGTATGAGCTTATAGAGCAATTATTTATGCTACTTTATATGTATGCTGTTCTGTGTATGGCATGCAGTGTCATCATTCTACATGTGTCGATATGGTCGGTTGGGTTGGTTTTGTGTCAATTGGGTTGATCCAATGCGTCAATGGTTGTATTTTTGATCCCTTTTAACTATTTAAAAGACATGGTGAAATTTTTTTAATGTATAATATAATTTAGTTATTGAGAATAGGCAAAAAAATAAAAGATTCTCAAGATTTAATTGGTAGAATATTGAACCAAGTTCAAAAAAACTAAAAAATTAACATTGTTTAGGAGTCACATTTAACACTGTGGCCTATGGATTAGCGGGTAAGTGCTCCCTGGTGTATGTCTCCAGCCTATTGACCCAGCATACTTATACTTGGTTGCAGGAGGCTACAATTGACCAACTTCTTCCCATCTTTCTCTCTCTTCTGAAAGATGAATTTCCTGACGTTCGTTTGAACATTATAAGCAAGCTTGATCAAGTAAACCAGGTTTGTATCATTTATTTTATTTTCCTGTGTGTTTATTTTAGGAGTGCACCAGGCTTAAATGTGATAGTCTGATCTTGTGTATGGCTCTAGTTATGTATTTTATAGAGGTATTGTAAAAGAGGGGGGGTGTTACAGAAAATGACGATTTGTAAAGTTTGAATGTCCATCAAACTTCGGCTAAATCTATACAGTTGAAATCCATAGCTCGATTGCTTTATCTATGTGATAATTTTCTATTTGATAATATTACAATGCTTCATAGTGCAGGTCATTGGCATAGATTTGTTATCGCAGTCATTACTTCCTGCTATTGTTGAACTTGCTGAAGATAGGCATTGGAGAGTTCGATTGGCCATTATTGAATACATACCCTTGCTGGCCAGTCAATTAGGTGTTGGGTTCTTTGATGACAAGCTTGGTGCTCTCTGCATGCAGTGGTTGAATGACAAGGTTTGTGAAAATAACACGTATCCCTTCTTTAATATGAGTGCTTTCCCCCCTCCTGGCCAAAAGAATAGTTACAAGCAGAATGGTCCAAACAAATTCTATGATGGACAAGCTAGTGTTTGAAATGACTGAAGGGGTACTGAGATCATAGAGGTTGTGGTGCCTTGGCCTAGACATGCTGTTGAAGGATTTGTGTTTATTTTCTATCCCTTAGACTAGTGGAGAATCTCGGAGAACCTTCGATGGTGGTTTTATTAGTTGTTAAATCACTAGAGTTTGTTCCGTTTTGGATAACTAGTTTTGTAGGCGGACTAGAAAATATGTCATCATACATGCAGTGCTACACGTGCTTGGACTTTTCACAGCTGAATTATCTGCTATTGTATATTCAGTTTGCGTAACATTATGTATTTTGAGTTCAGGTTTATTCAATTCGCGAAGCAGCTGCAAATAATGTGAAGCGCCTGGCTGAAGAATTTGGTCCAGAATGGGCAATGCAACACATAATCCCACAGGTACGCAAGGAAAATATTTTGACTTTGAAACATCGACTCCTTTTGAGAAAATATATGAATTTATTATTCTTGAGCTACTTTGATGGTGTTAATATATGTGATGTATTTGTTGTGAAATGCATTGATTGAGTGTAGTAAACCTGATCAATTGGTTTTTGTTAATGTATTTGTTATGAAATGCATTGATCGAGTGTAGTTAACCTCTAGAAGAGGATAGCCGTGTTTCTTCTGGAGGCAAAGAGCTTGGCATGGAGGCGTATATTATATTCATTGATATATTGTTTAAAATTAAAAAGTGATTTAATCAATTATGTCCGTAGTTAATCGCTTTCCTTCATAGAAGTTATTACATTAATTGAAATGCCCAAGTTGTGAGCATGGTTCCGTTGTAAGTATCTTGGCAAGACCCCAAATGATTTAGTGTCAAATCTTTTCAACAGGTTCTGGACATGGCTATTAACCCACATTATCTGTATCGAATGACCATCATACAATCAATTTCCCTTCTTGGTCCTGTTATGGGTGCTGATATCACATGTTCCCAATTGTTACCAGTGGTTGTAAATGCGTCGAAGGACAGGTATCGTACTTCAAATTTAGCTTAATATTGAAGACAATCGCACACATGGGTTGCTAATTTCATTTTAATTCCTCAGAGTACCAAACATAAAGTTTAATGTTGCAAAAGTGCTGCAGTCGCTTATTCCTATTGTTGATCCTTCGGTAAGTAACTTGTTTTTTGGCAAATAATGTATGAAACGCCTATTATGTATTTATTTGTAACCTACAGCATCTATGTTTTTGGTGGATGGTCTTCCTCTCCTTCATGCAGAGAGAAAGGAAGGAGTAAGACTTTTCTGTGCATTGTGTTTATGGTTTTCAGTTAATTCATTAACTAAAAGATATACAATGTTATAGCATGTAAGCATATTTTCTGTGCCCAACTAAAAAAGAGAACATTTAGATGATGCATGTTTTCTGGAAGAAATGTCGATACTCTATATAATGGTGCATATATGCTTTGATCTGAATTTACTCCATAATGTGACGACTTCACGGGTTATCACTTGAGCACCAAGCATCAAGAAAAAGCAACGTAGCTAGACCTGTCAAATTCTGACATGACCCAAATTTGATCCGGAACCCGATTAGAAATTAGTGGGTCACAACTCACAACTACGAAATTTTAACCCGTGACAGAATCCAACCGTTTTGACCCGTTTTTGGTTTCATGTCATCATTTTTAGTCTAGACCCATTACATTTTTAGCCAATTTTTTATTTATATATTGATTCAAAATTCTGGATAGTTTAGGAATTCTCTTGGTGGAGGGTTTCCAAACCACTTGGGTGTGGAATGTTCTAGGGGAGGGTAGGACACTCTAGATATATCTTGTATATAATGAGTCCCATCGGTAGTGGTGGTTTAAATGAATTATTCTTCTCTAGTCTTTTAGACTTGTTGAATCATGTGGACTTTATTATCTATGTAAAGCTCATGATGTTTGTTACTAAGGGTCAATCAGAAACACCGTTTTGTTATCACTAACAAGGATGAGGTTGCTTACATCCGACCCTTCTAAACCTGCCTTGAAGGGAGTCCCTTAATGACATTGAGGTAATGGAATGATGTTGGTCTCTAGAATATGTCAAGAATGTTGCATAATAGTCTAGGTTGTACATGTGTGTAGAAGTTCTAGGCTATGGTGTATATTCGCCACAAGCACACGGAGGTTATGGAACTAAGCGGAGGTTCCCTAATATATTGAGAATGTTGTGCAATAATCCATGCCCCCCCCCTTCAAGTGAAGTTTTATCATTTAATACTACTTTTAATGTCATGCTAGGTCGTCGAGAAGACGATAAGGCCTTGCTTGATTGAGCTGAGCGAAGATCCGGATGTTGATGTGAGGTTTTACGCTACACAAGCACTCAAGTTAACAGATCAGGCTGCCATGTCCACCTAATTTTTATTTTTGTATCATTTTTGAAATCAAGGTGTGTAGCTAGGGCTAGCCATTCTTTTTTATTTTTCCAATTGATTTGCTTTTAACCTGTGTTTCTATATTATCATTTGGCTGCCTCTTTATCCTACTAAACTCGAGAGGCGAGAGGCGTCCTTCTGTTGTATTTTCTTTGTAATTTCAATTCAGACTAACCAGCCGGAGATAGTTCTTTTTAGCCGAGACTCGGATCAATTTAGGTTCTTTAATTTTATTCTATTCAAGAGAATGTGTTGTATTTTAAGTTGTTATTGAAGAACATCAAAAAATATTAGCTTTTATGAGCGGAATATATTCTGTGTAATGACTACAATGGAACATTATTAAGCATAGAGACCTCAATCTTCACCCTAATGAGAAGCCAACATTGTTGAAGAAAGCATGAGTAGATAAAAAAAATTACTTTTTTTAAATAAATAGAAAAAATTATTTACATCCTGATTTGTACTTTTGATTTTTTTTTTTTTTTTTTTTTTTTTTTTTTTGTGTGTGTGTTTCTCTTTGTTTACTCCTTATTTCAATATTTCCATGTCAAAAAAAAATTAAAATAGAAGTAGAGGTGTTCATTCGAGTTCTTGGGTTGATTTCGAATCTGTTTGAAATTGAATCTCGTATTCACATTGATTTTTACATATTTAAAATTCATTTTAAAGACATGTCAAACAAATAAATGTCGGTCATCGTATATGTATTGAACGCTTCTAAAAGGAAGGAATCGATATTCACAATTGCTACTCAATTTAGTTAGATTTAATTTTATATATATATAGAGGAAGAAGTTCCAGTGAGAACCATCCTTATATGAGAACCGTGAGAACCAATCTGCATTACAAAAAAGTGTTACTTTTTACTAAAAGGGTGTTACTTCTGGACAAAAAGGTGTTACTGTTTTTTATTATACTATTAGGCAAAAAAGTGTTACTTTAAGTAAAAAAATTATAAAAAAAACTCATAAAAAGGTGTTACTTTTCGGAAAAAACATGTTACTTTGTAATATGTTTGTTTTTTGAAAAAATTATTTTTTTCTAAAAGTAACACCTTTTTTGCTAAAACGTACCAGTTTTTATTAAACCAAAAGTAACATTTTTGTGTGCAAAAGTAACAGTTTTTCTGTGAAAAAGTAATACATTTTTATCAGAGAAATTGGTTCTCACGGTTCTCATACAAGCTTCTTGACCCGATATATATATATATATATATATATATATATATATATATTATATAATATATATATATTATATTACTAAAACAAAACACGGCTTACATCATCATCTTTTAAAATTGCTTACGTGTCGCATTCTTATTAAAAAATTTCCCTCTAAACTTAAATGATGATGTCATCCTTATTATGATTTTTGACTTTCTATATCTTATTTTGAGCATATTATTATCTTATTAATTTTTATTTTTTTTTTTTGCTTTTTGAATCAAATCACATTTAATGTATTATAAAACTATATATTTTTATTTTATTTATTTTAATTATTTATAAAATGTTTTCAATTTTATTTATTAAATGAATATTATTTAGTTTATTGGATATTTTAAAATGGTTAAAACATAATATACAATTATTAGAATTTGTTACTTAAATGCAATGATTAATTCAAATATGATTTAAGTTGTGACTATTTTTATGTAAGTCACTTATATTATTTATGAGAAAAAATTATCTTTGTCGTTTAAACTAATCAAATAATTTTACATAATTCTATGTATTTATATTTGATTTCAAAGTGTGTTATTGATAGTAATAATATTTAATACTTTTATAAATTAATGTAATAGGTATTTTTGTTTTTGAAAAATTAATGTTATTCTTTATTTAAAAAGTTCATAATTTCGTATTGCACTTAAGGTGAGAACCATTTGCTCTTTTATTCAAAATAAAAAAATAAATGTACAAATATAATTATATTGTGCACAATACAAAATATGATATAATGTACGTAATGTATACAACTGTTCATAATGAAATAAAATATAAATATAATACAAAAATATGTCAAAAAATTTGATAAAGCCGTGCATCGCACGAGCACTATATAGTATATATATAAAGAAGTTCAAATGAGAACCATCCTTATATGAGAACCGTGAGAATCAATCTGCTTTACAAAAAAGTGTTACTTTTTACTAAAAATGTGTTACTTTTTAGGCAAAAAGATATTAGTTTTTAGGATACTATTAGGCATAAAAGTGTTACTTAAAGAAAAAAATTCTGAAAAAAACTCATAAAAGTGTTTTTTACATAAAAATGTGTTACTTTTCGAAAAAAACGTGTTACTTTTTAATATTTTTGTTTTTTTGAAAAAAAATATTTTTTTCTGAAAGTAATACTTTTTATGCTAAAAAGTAACAACTTTTTTTTAAACACAAAAGTAACATTTTTTTTGTTCAAAAGTAACACATTTTCTATAAAAAAGTAACACATTTTTATTAGGGAGTTTGGTTCTCACGATTCTCATATAAACTTGGTTCTCACTGGACCTTGACCCTATATATATATATATATATATATATATATATATATATTATAAGTAGGCATTAAAATGATATAAGTAGATTAAGAATTAAAAGTAGGCATTAAGGATACATTAAGTAAGTATTGAAGATATTATAAGTAGTCATTAAGAATATGGTAGATAGACATTAATTTTTAATGGGTAAGGCTTAAGATGTCTCTCAAATAGACGAACTCTCAAGAGACTAGTTGTATATTTAAATATCATCTTGAGATCCTCTAGAGTCTAGATCAAGTACATGGTCTCACAGTTCCACCCTAGGTTCAATTGATAGTGCACATTTCTACTTCAATTTTTTTTCAAAAATACATCCTAGGTTGTAGATCCCAATCTTCCTATGTTAATCTGCTTTATATGTCCTACTGGAAGGGAGCATGGAGCGATGCGTTGATGATCAAAAAAATCCTTCACTGCAGCCACGCCGCCTCAAAATGAATGAACGAATTCACATAGCATAATGGTCCTGAAATCAGCGTGTTTTAGTTTCATATTCGTAGAAGGATTACCACATGTTAGTGGGGCAGGGAGGGGAAGAGCACCCGACTTATGGCTCCCACTTATCCATTCCCGACTAATCGTTCTCCGAATGGTTCTCTATTCAAGCTTATTTTGATCTATTATTACAGCCTCATTGATCCTCACACTTCTGGGAAGAACTTCAGAACTTCCATTTGATTAAGGATCCTCGGAACTAATTAGTTATACATATATTAAGAGGATCAGCTCAACGAGAAAATGAATACATTACCCTCAATAGCCGATTGCACCTCATTTAAGAGGCAAAAGAATGTTATTCGAAGACACAAAAACTTCTTCAAGTGTTGTTTGTTGTAAACGTTAGCGTCTTCCCAAGAACAAAGGTAACCACAGTGAGTTCAGCACAGAATATTGTATCCATGAATGTTCTATTCACGGTCCACCCAAAAATAGTTACTCCACCAGGATTGGACTGCATATACATAACTGCCAATAAGGAAAAAAAATTGTTAATGAATTTGAATGAATAAGAAACCCAAAAGGCATAGATAGAAACGAGGACGTAGGAACACAAACCAAATGCTTGTCTTTTAAGGTATGAAGACACATCTGACACCGATTCCACATTCATAGGTGGTAACACATAATCCGACGACTCAACGTCACTTTCTATGTAGTTCATTGTAGTTGTAATTGAGGAACCGATGGAACTAAAGTTCCCTCCATGTTCCGATGATTGTAGAGTCTCATTTGAGCGACACGTAAGTAGGGCATGCCATCTGCTGGCAAATGATGCGAGGCTTTGAGCCCTATGAGATATCTTTGCAGCAGCATGCAGACAAATAATTATTCCCACTACCTGAACAATGGAGGAGATCTGCCAGGTTTTCATGACAAAAATAAACTGTAAAACAAACACATATATGATGTAATGCACTAATAGGCATCTAATGCATCAGTAAGAGCACATTGACCATTGTGCTTCATATTATTGTAAAGTTGCATATGATGTTCACAATCTAAGAGTCAACCAGAAACAATCTTTTTGTTATTATAAGGGTAAGCCGTAAGGTTGTTTACATCGGACCCCTTAAACCCCACCTAAGCGGGGGCACTTGGCACTAGGGATAATGACATGTTCAAATAGATACATTACCAAAATCATGGGTGTTTTTCGAATATTTTAGCAGCAACAATAAAATTGACAGCAAAATACAGAATTCGGAACTGGGTAACTTCCAAGCTAAAAGTAGATGCTAAAAATACTCGGAATAATCAAACAAAAAAGTTGCATTATATAGCAGTTAAGACGCTGTTTATTAAGAGAACAGAAGAAAATCTACCAGTAATGAATTAATAAAAAATCATGACTTACTGCAAAATCTGCAGCATTTATGAACTTGATGGTCCCATTGTTTCCTGTAGTTTCCAGCAGGGTCACAACTTGACTAGCAGTGACAATTAAGAACTCCAAAATAAGGAAAATTCGGAATCTGTGGCTTATTTTAGACAGATTATATGTAAGACGACTGTGCTCTTCAATATATACTAAAACATCCAAATTCCTTTCGAAAAGCTTCTTGTAGTTCTCAAAGTGTACTACTTGTAAATTGCAGACCAAACTGAACAAGGTGCTTCCAGATAGATAGATTGTTGCAGTGTATGTCCAGGATATCAGCAAAATAAACACAATCACCATAGATTGGATCAACGAATCATTATGAATATAGATAGCTCTAACAATCTCCCTTGCCATCTTCAAGAGTAAGCAAGGAATTACCCATACTGCCAGCGAGCGAAAGAATGCCTGAACAGCTATAACAACAGCTTAAAACTTTTATTTCCATACAGGTCTCCACAGATTTTTTATTCTACTTAAACAAACAGAAAAATATGTGCTTTGTACATTTGAAGTGTAAAATTTCCGCATACATGGAAAGCAACACCTTTAGCTATGTACATCACTACAAAGATTTGAGACTATACAATCTCAATGTTCAAACCCGTGCCCATGATTTGCTAATCTACTCGCGCTTGAACGATTTGCTAATCAAGGGTGATTTTGAACTATTTTGTGCTATTTTGAGCGAACCGCAATTACAATAGGTGAATTAGCTAGCGAATTGTGTTACACTTGGTTCAAACAACTTGTGCATGCCTAGAATACAATATGCTTAAGTTAACAAGGAAAATAATTTGCATCATCATCTTTTCACATTTGCTCAATGATATTACCTCTAACGATTCATTTATCATTGAAGTAGGGATCAAGGTATTAAAACAGCATTTCATAACAGAGACAACTATCCTTATTGTTTAGCCATCTACTTTTAAAACTGTTAACCAGAGTCTTAACATGTCTTATCAATGGGTTCTCAAAATTTACATGAACCACAAGATTAACAGCAAATCTCTTTTACAGAAAGGTTATTTTTCATGATTGATTGACACAAATTCTGAAGGACAAAAAAACCCCTTTCAATTTATCTCTGTTGCCAATATCTCAACTTTCAATTTTTTTCCCTACACCTTTACATACCTACCACAGAAATTACTAAAGAAGAACTATTATTTTCACATGCTACATTCTGTCAAATTCTTAAGTAGAGAGATTATTTACAAGCAAATTCATCAGGCCATGTGAAAAATACAGTTACACAATTAGCAAATCCATAAAGAATAGACATAGTTACATAAATGGTCCTTTCTTTTCGACCGCCATCCATCTATTTTGGAGAAATTAGTCAATTTATGTATTTAAGAGCCATTCCCAAATAGCCAATACAATCAATGTGGGAGTCATATTCCATAAATTACACTAGATCTAAAGAAACACAATACCTAAAAGACCAAACCAATAAGAGTCAACAACATTCCATTACCCAATGCCATTAAATGGCGTCCACCTAAGCGGGATTCGGGGGTTGGATTTGTTAGTGATGACAAAGAGGTTGTTTCTGATTAACCTTCATAGCAAATATCTAAATAAGAAATGAATCATATGAGCCATTTAAAAGTCCGGTCAGTTCATCATATGAGCAATTCATATAAATAAGGTGATGAGATTCAGTTTTCTTCCTTGTTCTCAGTCTAATCAATCACAACAATAACTTCAATGAAACTTTTTATAAATTTATCAGTAGAACCTTGAATAGAATACTGTTTCCCAGTATTATTCTTCTCTTCACATTCATGTCTAAAACCCCCGAAAAAAGAGGCAATCAAAACTAATTATCTTCTTCAATTCCTTGTAACATTTTTCAATAATTTCATGCAATAAATAATTAAGATTCTCAATATTATTATTATTAACCCAAAATCCACTCAAGGCGTACTAGTACAAGTATGAAAAACACAAAAAATGATTGAAACCACATATCTCAGCTTGAAATTAAAGCATAGCATTCCTTTCAAAGAAGGCAGAAGCAATACAAAAGCAGAAAATAGAAACATAAAAATGAGAGAAATGAAGGAGAAACTTACATCAATTTTAGGGATATAATCAAATTGAAAAAGCGCAATATTTCCTTGATACTTATCAACAAAAAGAAAGATCCGGAGTCCATATTTCCTAAAACTAAGGGAAAAACAAACAAGAGAAACAGCAGCAGCAGTAGCCTGGAAAAAAAGAGTCTCAAGCTCGAAATTCTTAAGGTGATACTCACTACAAGAAGAAGTAGAAGATCCATGACCACAATAGAAGAAAATGATAACTAAAGAAGGAGCAGCAACACCAAAAGAGAAGAAAGAGAGAGTCGATATAGAAAGTGTAAAAGGAGAATCATGGATAAAACCTAATAATCTAAGGAATGTTTTTAAGCGTCGAAGAGAACGTCTAAGAGGAATTGTTTGAGTTTCAGTATCAGTATGAGTTTGAGTATGATCGCACCATAAATCCAAGAGTGTGCTTCGAGCTGTAGAATACGCCATTAATGGAGAATCTATGGAGAAATTGTAAGACAAGAAGTTGATTGAATATGCAGATTTTTCTGGGTAATTGAAATTGAAAAGTATGATCCAAGTTTGGTTGGACAATTGGACAACAAACCAATTCCTAATTACTTCAACTTCAAGTCTGATTATCCACACGGCAGCATCCAACGAGTCTTCTTGCGTTTTCATGAATCATATTCATGGATGTAATTCAGATTATCGGATTAATTTTGAGTTCGGTTAAAATTTTATTTTGGGTCAATATTGGATTGGGGCCCTACTGACCGCAGGTATCAGTTGATGGTTTTTTGACTGCGCGCATCTCTCCTTACTCCCTCCTTGTTCCTTGGGGGAAACGGGTATTCTTTGTTCCTCACCCAGACTTTGCCTTATGCGGGATACTGAATTGTCCTTTACCTTTACTTTTTTAGGTCATTGAAAATCATTTTTGATGTTATGTCAAAGTCATGTTCAATTATACATGTTTTTTTTTGTGATTGGTGTTCAATTATATAAGATAGAATAAATATCAGGTTGAGTTTGTTTTGAAGATTTTTATATTTTTAAGGGTAGTATTGGGAAAAAATATCAAAGATTTAAATTTTCGGGTTAATATGGTAGAAAATTGAATGAATAGGGAAGAAAAATTAATGTGAACAATCATCAAAATAATAGAAATATATTGGTTTATGTTTCTTGTTATTTATTGAATATGAATTGAGTTATTTAAATACCAAATTACTTTTAATTTTGATTATTTTCAATTATTACGGTATTAATCGAATCAATACATAGAATTTCTTTGTATTCTAATATTAATGGACTGATATATATACAGAAGGTCTCTTGGGAGACCGTCTATACTATAGACATCCCTCAAGACAAAAGTTTTTATTTTTGGAAGCTGGAAATTAAAAAAAAAAAATTAAAACAGTAACTGTTGTTTTTGAAAATCCACGCGCATGTTATTCCCAAGACAAAGAAAACTGCTGTGTGTTTGAAAGATGAAAGATGAAAAATTAAAACAGTAACTGTTGTTTTTATTCTCTTCCATTGTTAGACGATATTTTCAGGTTGTAGAGGTGTGTATGTTCGATGGTTGAAGGGAGGGAGATGAAAAATTTTCTAATTTTTTCATCTCCCTCCCTTCAACCATCGAACATACACACCTTCTACAACCTGAAAATATCGTCTAACAATGGAAGAAATGATGCTTGAATTCGATTGTGGGTTTTTTTTTTTAAAAAAATAAACTTCATTAATGGTGGAAAACAGTGATGTTGAAAAAAACAATATATACTATTTGGGGAAGGTAATAAAAGCTATTGTGGTTTTTCTATTTTTTTTTAAAAAAAATTTAGGTTCATCAATGGTGGAATTTGGAAAACAGTGATGTTGAAGAAGACAGCTATGGCTAATTTTTGGAGGATTGTAATAAAAGCATTTGTAGCTATACATTCGTATATTTGGTGTTATAACCAAAATATAATTGATGTAGTTGGGAGTAAACATTGTTAGTAACAATAAATTTGGGGTTATAACATAATATATTTGGGGTTATAACATAATATATTTGTCGTTATAACATAATATATTTGGGGTTATAACATAGTATATTCGGGGTTATAATATCTTATATTTAGGATTATAACATAATATAATTGGTATTATAACTGTGAACATTTGACATAGGTTGACGAAATTAAGAGTATAACATTGTGTAGTCTGGGTTATATCCTTTTTAGTCGGTTTATAACATAATATTGTTGGGAGTATAACATTGTTTAATGGGTGTTATAACATAGTTTAATTGGGATTACAACATAGTTTATTAGGGCTTATAACATAGTTTAATTGTGATTATAACATTGTTTAATTGGGGTTATAACATTGTTTAGTTGAGTTTATAACATTACTTTATAAATCCAAAATATTATAAACTACGTATAATTATAAACACAAATATAATCTATTATAAATCCGTATATACATTATTATAAATCCAGATATACATTATTATACTTCCAACATAATCTCAAATATGTATACATAACAATACGAAAAATACCACTATCATCTATGTATATATAAATATGGCTTAGCTTGCAACACTATTCATCATTGCTCACTCCCTCACTATTCATTACTGTTCATAAGTGTTGTTGGGGAACAACGTTTTTGCTTCGTTGGCACCTTCGCCTGTTGTGCGTCTGAGAGCATTAACTCTACTCATTAATGCAATGTGTACTTTGTTTGTACTCCATGTTTCATGGTCAGCTCTTCATAATGTACTTGATGAGTCATTGATCAGGGTTCATATTTAAGGTAATATACGCATTTTGCTTGCCATTTGTTGGATTGCATTTTATCTGATTTTTGGGAGTTTCACGGCAGTTTTATTATTGTTTCTGATCGTTGATTGTGCTGAGTAGTTAGAAACAGGTTTGTTCTTGGTATTTCCTTTCTTATTGCGATCTGTGCTACATTTACGTATTTCCTTTTGCAGCTTCTGCAGTACTTTTGTTTTGTGTTTGTTCACTTGTCTTTGGAGGGGGTAATTTTTCTCCTTTGTGTCTAGTTTTTCGCTTGCTTTGGTTTTATATGCTTAGATATATTCCGTTGCATTGCTTGGATCATTTCCATGTTCATTGGTACTAATGCTTTGTTTGTTTGGAGCTTTACTTGCAGGTTTTTAGCTCTGGTTTTGTTGACCTTCCTCCTATTTTAGGAATAGCTTTTTTTTTTCTCTAGATTGTTTCTTTGATGTGTGTATCCAGTAACTGGAGCGTTGTTAAATGCCTTTTAATGCTTTTTTCTTTTAAATTTATGTTTTTTGATTTGATGTTGTATGTTTGTTGATCTTTAGTGAAGTTCGCGGTTTCAATTAAATAGTTGGTTCATTGAGTGACAGATCATGGACATTTTCATAAAAAAACAAGGCTGTTACAAGGAATTACATAGAGAAGCAACGCTACTTTTGGGTTTTGTAGAGCATCTATATGGTACATTGAATGCTGATTCTAATGTGGCTTGCGTTGTTATTCTGGCAAGCAAGGGATCCAACCCTTTCTTTAGAGTTGGTAAGGCTTGTGTGGATTTACTTGAATCAGAAGAGTCGGCGGCAAGTGATTGTTTACAGCTTCTTGTAACAACTTTTCACCTTTGTGTTCGACATATGGCTAAGGCCAAGTGTGAGCAATGTGATAAGTTGACATCAATACGGCATTGTCTTTGGCAAATGATCATGTTGCAAGAATGGGAGGCCTTGAGGATGAGAGGGAAATTTGTATACGTGTTTGTGAAGACGATATGGCTAAGGCCAAGTGTGAGCAATGTGATAGGTTGGATATCAAAATGATCATGTTGCAGGAAGGGGAGGTCTTGAGGATGAGAAGGAAATTTGTATACATGCTCATTTGCACTAATATATTCCGATAAGAAATTTATTTTGTATTAAGGATTGACACTGATGAAGTTCCACTTTCTTTTTGTAAATTTTTTTTCTGCAGTAAATGAAAGCATTGGCTCTAATGTAATTCTTTCCAGAAACTATCTCCTTCCTCGTATTAACATTCAACTATCTTATTATAAGCTGTTTTTTGGGTTTCCAGCACAATATTGGCAGACGATGTAGCTAGAACAATATTAGCATACGATAACAAAAATAATATTAACAAAACATTATAATAGAAGATCGTGTTATTTTACGTCCAGGGAAAGGAATCGTGTGTATTGCTAGAACTATGAGAAGCATGTTCTTGTGAATAAATTATTATGAATTTACATAATAATGTATATGCTGCCTGATAGACGATTATAAGCTCCACTTGATTTCTTTCTTTACAGTTAAAGAAAGAATTGGGTCAGATGTAAAGTATGTGAATGTTGCCAGAAATGTACGTCTTTGTGGAAAACAAAATCTTGTAACTTTAAAATTATGTGTTAAGTGTAAAGAAACACAGGTTCTCATAAATTATTAACTAGACATTGGTATAATTCTTAGACATGTTCATGGGATGTCGTTGTATATGTTGCCAGAAATGTGTCTCTCAGGAAAAGTGGAAGCAAAAGGGAAAATACGCATTTTTTCATAAAATTCATATTTCTAGGATCCATCAGTTGCAAAATTAATCCCATAAATGTTTTTATACATACATATAGGGATGGTCATGGGTCCAGGACCCTGTTGGACACGCCCCGAACCCGCCCCTTTTTTATGGGTCTAGGTCTTAATTTTTGAGACCCATCGGATCTAGGGCGGATCTGAATCCAAATCTTTTTTGACGGGTCCGGATCCCAATCTGAACATGAGACCCGGACCCTAGACCCGACCTCTAGACCCAGACCCTAGAACCGCCCCACAGACCCGGACCCAGACCCTATATAATTAAGTATTCTGATTTCTAATATTAGTTTTTTTAATTAAAAATATTGTGATGTGATGTGCATTACCCATATACCCACTAACCCACCTCATATAATATATATATATATATATATATATATATATATATATATATATATATATATATATATATATATATATATATATATATATATATATATATATATATATATATATACCCTAATTAAACTTCTCCATATACCCAGACACCCCAGTAGCGCCACAGCCCAAGCAAGCCAGCAACTTCTCCATATACTGCACTCTCCTTCAACGCCATTTTTAGTCCATCCTTCAACGCCATTTTTGGTGAACTGCACTCTCCTTCCATTTGAAAATTTTGAGGTAATCTTGTTAGTAATTTTGTTTTTCCTTTACACTAATTAAACGCCATTTTCATGTACATTGATATCTTGATACTTGATAGAGTTGGAATGTTGATAGAGTTTAATTAACTTGTTATGTTGATAGTTTTTGTTAGTAAACTTGTCATTTCTGGGTTAGTTTGTTCAATTTCTGATTTTTTTTTTTTTTTTTTTGTAAATATGTTTATGTGTAAAATAAGATTATTAGATGATTGGTTTATGTGTAGATAAGTTTATGTCATTATGTATAAAATTAGTTTGTAAATATGTTTATGTGTAAAATGAACATATAAATTTTATATAAAAAACTTTTTAACAAAAGTGGACATCAAAGGAAGAATTATAACTTGGTTTATGTTGTTTACTGTCGGTTAAATGGCAAACAATCATTAATATAGATAATGGATGAATCACAATGTACGTCGAAATCAGTGGCACAACCACAAGGTAATTCTGTTACGGAGTCAAAAGATACATTGGATGCAGATGAAGAAGGGTTTGTTAAGGATGGTGGTACTTCAAGTCAATGCACAAAAGATAAGGGAAGGAAAACAACCTCTGAGGCATGGAATTATTTTACGAGAGAGGAGGTAAATGGTGTGGCTAGAGTTGTTTGTAAGCATTGTGGTGTTAGTCTAGTAACTGGTGGTAATAGTGGAACTTCTCATCTCTTGAAACACGCAAAGAAAGTTTGCTCAGGAAGACATGTGAATCTTGCACGTGGTCAAACAACTTTAAGAGTTAAGAAGGAATATGATGGGTCAAGTTCTTTGAAATTTAGTGGTAAAAGCAAACTCAAAGAGTTCGACCAAGATTTTTCAAGAAAGGAATTAGTTTCCATGGTTATTATGCACGAGTATCCATTGTCTATAGTGGATTCACATTGGGTTTAGGAGGTTTTTTGAAAGCCTTAATAGCAATTTTAAGATGATTTCTAGGTCCACTTTAAAGCGAGATATCATGAAGATGTTTAAAGAAGAAAAACTTGCTCTACACAAATTGCTCGAGCATAATGAAAGTAGAATTGCAATCACTACTGATATGTAGACTGCAACCAACCAAAAGAAGGGTTGCATGGTCATAACTTTACATTTTATTGATAAACAATGGGCTTTACGCAATCGCACCTTAAGGTAAAATCTTACTTATTTACTCATGTAAGCATGTTACTTTTAGTTTTATCCTTTGACTAAAACATATATTATATTATTCTATATAGGTTTTGCTATGTGTCTTGTCCTCACACTGGAGGTGTTATTGCAAAGGTATTGATGGATTGTTTGTCTCAATATTGTTTAGAAAATAAAATATTTGTTGTTGTTGTTGATAATGCCACTACTAATGATACAATGATGAAGATTTTAATGGATAAATTTGAGAAAAGGTCTTTGATGCTTGAGGGTGATCTTTTGCATTTGCGTTGTAGTGCTCATATATTGAACCTAATAGTTCAAGATGGACTAGGGGTTATTAGTTTTGCAATTGAAAAAGTTCGTGATTGGGTGTCTTTTTGGATGTCAACTCCTAAAAGAATTGAAAATTTTGAGGAGGTTTGTCGTTTTTTGGAGTTAACTAACATTAAAAGGCTTAGTCTTGATTGTAAAACAAGATGGAATTCAACCTACTTGATGCTTAAAACTGTTTTTCCATTTAAAGATGTGTTTTCAAGGTTAAAGCGAGTGAATAAAAAGATGAATTTTGTTGTTCCTAGTGATAAGGATTGGGATTTAGTTGAGCTTGTCTGTGATAAGTTAGGAATTTTTCACACTACACTTAATGTTTTTTCTGGAAGAAATTTTATCACTATTAATCTTTTTTTTCCGAAGGGTCTGTGAAATTAAAATTGCTATGGGTAAGTGGTTACAAAGTGATGTTGAAATTATTAGATTGATGACAGAAAATATGCTTGAAAACTCTGACAAGTATTGGGATCATATGTGTGAACTTTTGGCTATTACTACTATCTTAGATCCAAGAAATAAGATGGATTGTGTGGAGTTTTATTTTAGGAAGTTTTTTGATGGTAATGAGGTTGATATGCAATTAGCAAGAGTTTGTAGATGTCTTGATAATTTGGTTGTGGAGTATCAAAGGAAAAGTGATCTTGCGAAAAATATGAATGATGTTAGTGTTGGGCAAAGTAGGAAACGACCTGGGCCAAGTTCTATAGACGGTGTACAAGATGAATTTGCTCAATCTAAGAGAACAAAGGTTAGAAAGGTGAATAGGTGTGAATTGAATTTTTATTTAGAGGAAGAACCATTATCGTATGATGAGGATTTGGATGTCCTTTATTGGTGGAAAGTCAACACAAAGTATCCGACTTTGCAAAAGATTGCGAGAGATATTCTTGACATCCCTGTTTCTTCCGTTGCTTCAGAAAGTGTTTTTTAGTACCGGAGGAAGAGTTATTAGCCCTCATCGTTCAAGACTTCATTCACAAACTGTGGAAGCATTAATGTGTTTGCAAAATTGGGATGATGGAAGACATGAAAGGTATAAGTCTAACTTTTACTTATTTAATAATGTTTTTGTTTTTGGTTGGTAATCTTAATATGTTATTTGTTTTTTAAATCTCTTTCTAAGGTTCTTCGGAAGATGCTCATGCTTGCTCCACAGTAATTGATGATTCGGATGTTGATGAAGAACAACAAATAGATGTGATTCAACTAGTTTGTTTTAACTTTAATGATTTTATTTTGATTTACTTTTTTTTGATTGGAAAACTAACTTATAATTGTTTGATATTTCTTTTAGGATCTTAATGAAATTGAAGAAGATTGATCAAAATTAATTGTAATGCTATGGAACATAAATTATGTATCTCTTTTAGTCTTTTGTATTTGGTTTTTAATGATGCATTTAGAGAAGTGTTTTTAGGTGATAAATTGATAATCTTGTATTTGAATTTCATGGACTTAAACAAGTGTTTGTAATAGAATTTTAGCGTGCATGGATGACGCTATGCGGTTTTAAATGTTAAATTAGAATTAAATATATATAAAATACGATATAAGTCGCTTACAAAAATACGATATATATTAAAGAGACTTTGTTTAAGACCCATTAAGGACCCTAGACCCGTCAGAACCGAAGGGTCTGGGTCTGGGTCTGAATATTTTGGACCCTTAGAGTCCGAATCCAGGTCTGGGTCCACAAAAAATAAAAGGGTCTGGGTCCGGGTCTGGCCAGACCCGCTCCAGACCCGACCCTTGACCATCCCTATATACATATAGGCATTTCATTAGACATTTATAGGATATTATGCACAAATATATATATATATATATATATATATATATATATATATATATATATATATATGCAATAATTGTAGCAATTTTGTGGGAAAATTAATGATTAAACAACCAGAAACATATAAAGTGATTCCCGGTTTTTTTTTCACAGCAAATATTTTAAGGTCTTTGCACTAAGGGGTCGTATGTGTTGCCAGGATTTATATAGAACTAAAGAGTTTTATAGAAAAAGGGGTGGTAAGGAAGGTGGTCTATGTTGCCAAAAGTAACGTTTCTGAATTGATATGTTGCAAAATTTATGTCATAAAATGGTTTTTACATGCGATTTCAACATATGTTAATGTTGGCAGAAATATATTCTTTGTGGAAATCAAAATTATATAACTATATAATTATGTGTATGCTGCCAGAAATAGCGCTTTCACTGAATTTTTGGCTATAAATACGTATAATTCTTAGACATATTCATGGGAAGTGTTTGTATATGTTGCCAAGAATATTTTATTTGTTGAAGGTGTAAGTCAAAGGAAAAAAATGTTTGTTTTCACATCAATCTATATTGTCAGAATTTACTTGATGCAAATTTGGCCGACAAAAATGTTTTCAAATGTGAATACAACATTATGTACGTTGCCAGGAATGTATGCTTACATGGAGAAAGAACCATGTAAATACATGTTTATGTGTATATTGCCAGAACAGTTGTTTCAGAAAGCGTAAGCTAGAAATATGCATCATTATGTTGGCAGGAAATTGTATGCTTTGATGTTTTTATTTACTAGAAAGATAGAATTGTTATATGATGGAGAGATACCCTTACTATTTCTATACCTACAAGAGGTTCTATCTTCAAAAATATACCAAAAAAAACACAGAAACAACCATATAATTTATGCTACCCGATTTTAAAATATATAAAACCATAGTCTAATAATTATTTGTATTTCCCATGAAAATGGTGGTCTGTGCTTGATAATTCGATGTAAACAGAAAATATTTAATGTGATACACGTATTTTTTCCACATTACTTAGACGTGTGAAACATGAGTTATCAGGAACTAATATATTTTAGCATAATTTTTAAACAATTCTGACATATACGATAGAGAAATCTTATAGCGTTTTCTTCTAAAAGGTGAATGCTATGCTGCTAGAGATATGCTTTGCAAAGACATATATTTCCATAAACAACTAACATGGACAACGTGTGCTAGAATCATTATGTACATCTATTTTCAGTTTTTACCATCTTAATTGATTTCACATGATCCAAAACAATGTAGTCTACAAAACTTTAATAGTTTTCAATATTACGGTCATTATTTTTATTTGAAAAAATTACCTAGAATAATCCAACATTTTTATAATTTTTCTACAATAATCTCAACTATCAATTAACCATGAATAATCCCAACTATAAGGGGTATTTGCCTAGAGTTAAAACTTAAGTAACCCGATGACCTGTTATGGTAGTTAATTCACCAACAAAATAAATTGAATATTAATTTAAAATTAGAGAACAATTTTGAAAATTTATATAAAAAATTCTAAATAATAAAAATCATTAGTTATATTTACAAAATTGTCCTAACTCTTAGATTTCTTTACTTTCATTAATGGCAAAATTGTCTTTTCATAGATTTCTTTACATAAGAGGTAGGGAGAATGAATCTCAAATCAAGTATATCCAAAGATAATATTCAAAAATTCATATATAAAAAAATTGTCATTCAAATGCCAATTTTTTTCTAAAAAAAGAAATGTATGAAAGTCAAATATCAAAAAATTAGCCCGCATTCTTATTTCCTCCGTAACAAGTGCTCTGTTTTTGGGAACATCCTAGTAATCCATTCTCAAGTATTCTAGTTAAACTATTCACTTTCGAGAAGTTACATCGCAATGTAAAATCGCGAAGTGCCAAGCCGTAATTACTACAAAAACCATTTAACTGAACTCCGCGAAGCTAGGAATGAAACCAAAGAAGAGACTCAACTCAGCAGTCATCATTCCCAGTTATAACTGTAGAAGTAGAAGCATACTTCGATGTCCGGGAAATTCAGGCCTTCAATGGACCGTAAATATGACTGACAGAATTGAAGAATGAAATCAGCAAGAATAAGCGAAATCTGCAACACTGTAGAAACATATTTTGCATCTTCAATACAGCAGCTTAAGCAATAAACAGATAGAGGATTATTCAGGTCAAAGAAATACAATTGTCATCACTCATCACAAAGTAAACTATATGTAGTGTTAAATAAGTTAGTCCAATCTCCAGATACTTCCGCTGTTCGATCTCTCAGCAGCAGTGCACATCCAATAACGAAGGGACAGGTAATAGCACAGAAGAGTGTATCATAAAAAATTCAAATGCAAGTAAAGACTTATCTGGGATTGCATTACAGCCATGAAATTGCCTCTATTTATGGTTGAAAAATGACTGCCCACGAATATGATCAATATTCAGATACAAAGCACTTGTAATAGTGTTTTTTCCCAAATACAGGGTAGAGTTACTACGTTTATACTATCCGATAACGAGAGCATATAACCAGTTAAAATATAAATACTTATCAACTCCCAAGTTGAAACTACAGTACTACTTCACTCCATACACAACAATGACATAGCCTTAATCCCAAATGATTATTTCACTGTTGGCTCAGCATAACGGCAAAGAGAAGAGATTTAATTAAGCTTACAGATTAATATCAGAATATAGCTACGATGAGAGCTCCAAGCAATGCAGCCACAACTTCCAATTGCCCCAATGACTCTGCTTGTCAATAAACAAAAACAGGAAATGCAAATCCAAATAATACATCACTGAGAGCTATTTTATGGTGTACGCATATAGTACGTCATTACCAAACAAGCAGCCAAAATATCCAGCGAGTCCACAAGGTTCTCCACATTCATTGATGCGCCCACATCCAGCAGAGGCATTCATCAGATACACAAAAATTTAGCCAGCTTAGAGCAGTACACAAGGTAGACTATTAACTAAAAATGTAATTACGTACCAGTACAAATCCACTACAAAATGCTGAAAATTTTGCGGACAAGATCTTGCATTGAGTATGGACCTAAAGTGGAGAAGATCGACACCAACTCAATATCAAACTTTTTAAGAAAATTTTAAAAAGCAAAGATGGATCAGATAGGGGAAAAAGCTGTTGAACTGCAAGACATAAGGCTGCTTAATACAAGTCGAGAACCAAATCAAACAAAAACAAGCTCCAAACACTGATTACATCAAAAATAGATCTCTGCTAACCCCCAAGCCCAAGGACCAATCCAACTCGCACATTAGATCTATTCCAATATTTCTGCACTTCTGAACAAACATACTTTCAGGCTTCAATGACAATACAGAACAAAGTGCTTAAGAGAAAAACATGGTCAACTATAAATTGCTAGTTGGCAACTTAGGGATCATGAGACTACAAAAAGATACCATCACTCCTTATGGCCACACATCATATGAGATGATAATGCTTATATATTCTGAAGGCACCCAGGAAAAAATAATCTAAGAGTTTCAATTTACTGTAAATTGCAATCCACACGTGTGATCCATTAGTAAGTAAATACCTGATAAGCATGAAATGTAACTCCTTCAGAAGAGTCATGAGGTAACATATCTACAGTGGCCCCTTATACCAGCAATTCTTGCAAAAGTTCAGTGCATGTAGAACATTAAAAAGAGTAAAGTGAAAAACAATAATTACGAAAATTATGGTACTCATTAACCAGTCAAGAACGAATGTACACAATGATCTATATTTACATGAGTTTCTTATAATCTCCATTATGTAAGATTGTAAGATGAGGAAACTATAGCAGAGTTTCAAATGAAAGAACATGAAGAAAAACTATAATGTCGGGTGGTGGAACAGAGAACTAATACTTCCCACCTGACAAGTTCATGCAGGTGCCTGCAAGTGGCTCAGAGATGCAACTTCTTTCCTCAGTCCCAAAAACTGCTCCAGAAACCTTCACATTAGCTAGCCAATCCAGTAACAGGGAAGTCCATTATGTTTCAATCACCAAAATTGGCCTGAATCTGTAAGAGCATAGGACACGATGGTAGTAAAACCAGGTTTATAATCAGTCAAGAAATCTAAAACTTCCAACAATCATACACAACACCAAAGGAATCAATGTTGCAGCCAATTGCAGAGCGATATGCACAATCATCTTCAAAAATAGAAGCCACCCGAGCAACGAACACCACTGCAAACTGCCCTTCAATGCACAATCATCTTCGATGCACATTCCAACCTCATCCGCCATTCTTCAAATTCATAGTTACCCGACCAGCCTCTAGTTAAAATCCTGATGAGTAATACTGTCAAACCAAATCCACGTGAAAAAGATGAAAGACCACAATTGATTTGTGGTAAAATAAATAATTGGGGCCCTGTTCTTTATCTTGCAAATACAACCTTGTCTTCTGAAAAAGTAGGCACAAACTCCCTAGAGTTCGGAAGAGGAACTTCCTTGAACCAAGGATGATCAAGAGCCTCTTCTGCGGTTATCCTCTGCAAAAGTAATGCACAAATCACATTAATAGAAGTATATAAAATAGCAACACAAAAAGCATAAATATGTAACAAAAGCATCCTACTTATATTTTGGAGGTACACATACCTTCTCAGGGTCATAGGTTAATAGACGGCTCAACAAATCAAGCCCCGTGTCAGAAAGTGCAGGAGCACCTGTAAAAGATGTGCGAGGAAACTTCTTATGCAGTTGATTGTACCTAAAACACAAAGTGAGACAAAATCATTAGGCCGATACTTGACAACAGGAAGTAAAAGCAGTGTATAAACAGAGAAATTAAATAGCATGGGAACATATACTCACGGTTGGTGAATAAAGTTGAACTTGTGCCCAGGCAATTGAGAAAATCCTGGCCAAATTTTGTCATTAGGAGTGCCCAATGTTGCAAACATCTGCATTATGCCAATGGAACCATTAAAATTAACATCAATTCAGAATGGAACTATAAAAATTCTAAAATAGATGATAAAGAAGAAAAAACAAACTGGTACCTTGTTAAGCTGCTCAATCTCTGTTTTCCCCATCAAATAAGGGTTTATTGGCCAATAATTCAGCCATGATGCAACCCACAGACCACATATCCACAGCAGTTGAGTACTCTGTAGCTCCAAGAAGAAGTTCAGGAGCCCTGTCAACAATCAACACCAGTTAACATTATACACTAGAGCATTGAGCATTATTGCATTGAAAAAAAAACAGAACTTCAAATTGGAAGCAGGACAAAAGTGAGCAAGTTACCTGTACCAAAGAGTAACCACCAAAGCAGTATAAGGATTCAACGGGCTACCATACTGACGTGCCATACCGAAGTCGCATATCTTTAGCTCTCCCTTGTTATTTACCAAAAGATTTGAAGTCTTCAAATCTCTATGTAGCACCCAATTATGATGAAGATACTTCACACCCTCCAAAAGTTGAAGCATAAAATACTTAACTTCACTATATCTGAAAGGCTGCTTCCTAGTCTGCATTAAAGCCTTAAGATCATGCTCTACATGATCCATCACCATGTAAATGCTATCAAAGCCATCCGGGCTATCATCAACCACTACTTCTCGAACATTCACAATTGAAGGATGATTCAAGGACACAAGAGTATTGATTTCCCTCAAGTAATAAATAGGAAACCCCTCTCTTTGGTCACCCAACTTCATCTTCTTTAAGGCAACAATCTCTCCACTTTCTTCATCTCTTGCTTTGTACACAATACCATAACTGCCTTCACTAATTTTATTAAGCTTCTTATACTTGAACACACTTCTGCATCCCTGAAGCATATTTCTATTTCCTCTCCCGGAAACCCCGGGCTCTCCACCGTCATCACTCGCAGCACAATCCTCACCATCACTCGCATCAACCTCCATACAGTCATCTCTCTTCAAATCACTCTCAAAACATTCATCTTCATTATGGACTCTCAGCAAACATCCTCCATCAGATCCAGATGACCTAACTCCAGAAACATCCGAACTCTCTTTTCGGGTAAGGACACTATGGGGACTCGACCTTATCACCTTTGCGTCCTCTCCTTTCTTAACAACTCCGCTCATATCACGGTCGTCATCGTCATATGCCCAACGGGACGTCAAAATATTAGGTGCGTGGGTAAAATCCTCTTCGTCAAGTTGGCCTGGCTCCTGATCATCATCATCTGAGTTCATCGCTTTTTCTTGCCATACAACAGGAGATAATTTCCTCTTCTTCTGAATCCCTCCATCGACTTGGAAAGAATCCTCAACTTTAACTTCGATATCATTGTCAAACAGACCCTTTTTTCTAGATCCATACTCCGACCTAACATAATTTTCAGAATCAGACCTAATCTTGGCCCCAAAACTACTATCATCGTTATAATCAAAGATTCTTCGCGAAACGTGAGTGAAATCTCCACGTCTTGAAACACTGACTTTGCCTGACGCCATGATATCAAAAATTCAACAACAACCAATCACACAAAATCCTCAAATCAACTAAAACGTAAAGATATCAATTGAGAAATTGATTCCTATTTGAAACCCAAACCCTTAGATTTTTCGATTACGACAAATCAACAGATCTTTGAATCGCACGCGACAAATAAGGGAAAACAGCGTTTACAGGATAAAATTGATCAAGAAAATCCAGGAAAATAACAGATCTGAGAAAAATCAAAAGACGAAAAAAGTAGGACAAAACCCTAGAAAATCAAAACCTTTCACCTCAGAAAACTGGATTCAGAAAAACCAAGAAACCGAAGATCTTACCGGAGAATTTGAAGAAAGAACAGAACGAAAAGCCTTGGATGGAATTCGTCAACGAAAAGATAAGGATGGAAGGAGAGCGAAGGAAAGAGGAGAATAATCCAGTAGGTGAAGGCAAATAATTGGGAAGAAAAAAATGAACGGTTATTCGAGACCTACATATATATATATAAATTGGGAAAACGCATAAGTTATTTGCCTGGCTGCTTTTAAGTCGGCGGAGATAAAATAGGGCAAACGTGTAAGACTTGTTTAAATTGGGCCCATATGCCCGATTCAAACGGTATGCCACATCAAGATCTAGCCCAATAAGATGTGAAACTTGAATTTAAAAACCCGCTTTTTAAAAAGATGCTCTTTTGAGATACCGTCTTTTGTAAAGAAGACACTCAAAAGTCCAGTCCAACTCTATATTTAGAGTTGTAACAATATATATTTAGAATTGGACTGGGCTTTTGAGAGCCGTCTTTACAAAAGACGGTCTCAAGTAAGAATTTGTGCTTTTTAAATACACAAATTCTTACTTGAGACCGTCTTTTGTAAAGACGACTCTCAAAAGCCCTCTCCAATTCTAAATATATATTGTTACAACTCTAAATACAGATTTCCAAAAAAAACAACTCTAAATACAGATTTGGGCTGGACTTTTGAGAGTTGTCTTTACAAAAGACGGTCTCTCAAGAGAGCACTTGTTTTAAACACCGACACCTTTTTACTGTGTACTTTTTTAATAAAATTAATAAAATATTTTTAGATTTAATTTTCTATAAAACACTTTCATACTCCCTCCAATTCTTTCTCATCGTCACATTAGTATGAGCACGGTTTTTAAGAGTTGTATGGGGTCCACTAAAAAGGTAGTAATTGGGGTATTTAATTGATTAAATTAATTGTAACACATATTCTTACTTCTATACAATAGACGTCTCAAGTTTTGGGGCTGACCCAATTTATAAATTTAAAAAAAACTGATTGGTAGTTTTGTAAGTTAAAAGGGAGATATGGGCTAGGCTCTTGAGAGTCGTCTGTACTATAGACAGTTTCTCAAGAGAGGACCTAAAATTGTAAAGGTGGTATTTAGGGTATTATAAGTAGTAAAAGTAGGGATATTTTGGTCATTATTTGTATTAACATGAGGTATTTTATGTAAAAAAATTGGCAAAAAAGAAAATGTGACAATTGATATAAATTTGTCAAATAAAAAAATACGACAATTATAGTGAATTGGAGAGAGTATTACTGTATAACACTGTTATCTCTTTAAAAACAAACAATTATCTCTATAAAATTTGTGGATTCAAAGCATAGGAATTTCATGTCTATAATTCAATTGTTTGATGTCTTAATAATTTTAACACTTCACCCCTCCAAGTGATCCCATGACATCAACATTGTCAATGTTAGTAATGTTAGTGATGACACTATCTTCATTATTTTATGCACGTATTGTATTTAACTGGTCTTTTTCAACTTCTATAACAATGATAAGACAATAGGCATGAGGAGAGTGCGATCAAAGAGTCCCCCGGCTCGAGAGGCATGTTAGTTATCAGTCAAAAATAAGTCATGTAGTTGCTACTTTAAGGCTTAGAGTTGGATTCTTATATATTTCATGTGTTTAAACTTGTGTTTTGGAATAGACAATACTAGATAATTCTCGTGCGATGCACGGTCTTTTCATTTTAATGTAAAAAACGAATAAAATTTTTATTTCTTTTGTATTAATCTGGGTTTGTATCTATAATATAATAATTATTAAAATTATAATCATTTTAGTAAACTTTTATTTTTTTCAAAAGTATATGGAAAAATAATATAATTAATTTGTACATAAATAAATAATTTTTATAATAAATAGTAGATCAATGGTGCTTTGTAAATTGAAAATCAAAGATAATAATGAAGTTGTGTGCCATCTTTAATTGATATATTTATTACTCCATATTGTTATTTAAATTTATATGTTATATTCCCAACTAAAAGCTTTTAATGATTGTCTCAAATTAATTATCTTTAGCATGTAAGATTTCTATAGTCATACTTATGCAATGACATCATTTTTACTAAATGGAGGAAAAAATTTTCTTAAAAAGTTGACAACTCATCAATATGAAATAGCCAAATAGGTCTTAAACAAACTTAAAATTAATTTTATATCGTGTAATAGGTCGAAAAGCTCAAACTTATTTATTTCTTTGCCCTAGATCTAAACTCAGATTCGGTTGGCCTCAAAAAATTGAACATGAACCCAGAAATTAGAAACGAGTCTAAAGCCATGTCTAATCAAATATTAGACCTTAACCAATCTCTAAATTATCCCGACAAATTCTCAAATGAAACAGTCTCATCGTAAGACCATTTTTATTAAACTAGCCCAGTTTATGTTGCGGTCACAAGTGATCACTTATATTCTTAGAATAGCTACTCTTGTGAGAGATCATATGTCAAAGAGACAACTTCAAACAAGAAGCCCACATTTTTTTTTTCTCTTTAATTTGTATTAATTTAGCTTTTTAGCCCATATACTTCTATCTAACACAAATTCTTGTGAGAAATATGGTATCTTTTAGAGACCATCTATAATTGGACCGATTCATTATATATTTTTTAAAATATTGTACGTAGGCATTAAGAATGATGTAAGTAGACATTTAAGATATTAAAAGTAAGCGTCAAGGATACGATAAATAAGCATTAAGGATAATGTAAGTAGACATAAATCTAATACTCTCTTTGTCGCATCTAATTTGCATCATTTTCCATTTTGGTTCGTCCTACCCAATTTGCATCATTTATATTTTTGGGTAATGACCCACCACTTTCTTTTAATCTCATACACACATTTTAACTATCTTCTTATTTCATCCACACAATTCATTCTTTCTCTTCATTTATTACCATCATCCACCTTTTTGTCAAAACAAAAATTCTTATGAGAGATCATCTCTAATTGAGCTAGCCCATTATATATTTTTAAAACACAAATGAGGTAATTAGACATTTAATATATTGAAAGTAGACATTAAGGATGCGTAAGTAGCATCAAGGATAATGTGAATAAGTATTAAGAATACGATAAGTAGACATTAATCTTTTAATGAACTATGCTTGAGATTCGTCTCTCAAAGAGACGGTCAATCAAGAGACTGACTATTCTTAAAAAGTATACCAACTTTCTTTTTGCATCAAATTAAAAAGGACAGGGAAGTACATATAACGACCTCAAATAATAAGTAGTCCATAAGCTAAAAGTTTGTATTATGGGTGCCTCGTGATGAGATCGTCTTGTGTCACGGTCAACACCAACAACCACCTAGTTTAGGCAAACAAGGCTCGTCATCTAAGGCAAGAGAGAGAAAGATCGAGAAGATTCGGAAAATGGCGAAGCCTTTGGGATCAACGGGAGAGTTCTTCAGGAGAAGGGATGAATGGAGGAAGCACCCTATGCTCACCAATCAATTCCGCCATGCCGTTCCTGGCCTTGGTCTCGGTGTTGCCGCCTTCTGTGTTTACCTTGTCGGCGAAACCATCTACAACAAACTTTACTCTTCCGATCATTCTTCTTCTTCTCACCATTGATGTTTCAAGATTACAAGGTTTGTCTTCTCTAATCTATTTATCAATTTTCATCCCTTGATTACACATTTGTTGGGATTTTATCATTCATTTCTTTCTGCAATTGATTTGTGTTTGCTGTTATGATTTTGAATGAATTTAATAACGATAATATACTTGCATTATTATTTTGTGGGTTTCATCATTGATTCGCGCTATTATTCTTTGCTGGGAAACCTGATTGATTGTAATTCCTAGGTATGAAGTGCGTTTTCAACCGTTTATTGTAGAATGCTCATTTTTGGTATTGCATTCTATGTCATTTGTAGGAGGCAGTAGCTTAGTTAAGGATCTTTGTATCTTAACTGGCTTCTGGAGTTCAATCAATGCCGGCTTGCTGATTGTTGTAGTCTTCAATGTTTCCTGGACTATTGGTTATTTTTTACTCCTTAGCATTCTATGTTTTCCAAACTAAACGATGAGATGAGACTTTCAGATGAATCATTTGTATGCTATTGTACCTATGGAAAGTTCGTTATAGGGAGGACATTCAGTTAGATGTAAACGTAATAGGTCGCTCAGTGCTTTATGAGATTGCTTAAGGGTGGATTACTGGTGGACTTGATTATTATATGTTCACATCTGAAGGGGATGTATTCAGGGTGTCTTCTGTATTCGAAATGTAGACGTTTGTGATTACATGTTTGGGAGCATATTCTGATACCTGTGAGTGCACTGTTTTGAATTATCCAGTCTATAGCCAACTTGATTTGGGACTTGTGAGGAACCCATTGTGACATCAGTTAGTATTGGATTTTAGGAAGGATGATTATGAAGCTGACATCTAAGCCTAGGCGTTGTATTTATAGGATATCACGCATATCAGGAAGGGCTCCATGTCGTTGTGCTGTGTAATTCAAGCGACTATTTTCATTAAGTGCAATGTAAGTGTTTTAATTAGTTATCCCATTCCTGGGATATGGGATATGGGTCATATTGATATGGCCATTCGGGTGATATCTATCAGGATTACATATTTTATGTTTTTTGGCTAGACACCTTAGAGAGGACTAGCATTGATGTTTGGATTATTAGTATCACATTCCTTTTTGTTTTAGCAAATGGTTTGAGAGGTTGTTAAGCGAGGATGGGGGCGCAACCGCACAAGACTAGTGTTTTTTGACTTGTTTAGCTAAGGTGTCTAGCCACGATGGTTTTACTATTGTTTTCTTCTTGGGCATCTGGGTGGTGATAACAACGAATCAATAATTGCTTTTGGACCTTTTTTCGGAGTTTTATAAAATTTGAATAATTTTCGGTAGCAATATAACAAAAAATTGTTTATTTAGTCCTTCAATGTTAGCGACGTGTGATATACTCGATTATGAGCATACAACATTTTCACATTTGTTTAGGCTGAAGTTTGATTTGTTAGATACAATCTCAAAACTTGATTTGTTTTGGTTCAGACAGGTTGAGGATTTTACATACATTGTTGTTGTAAGTTGGAGGGGTGCTTTCTTGAATTCGAAACTCATCCATATAATTTTTCATCATCAAAAAAGAAAAACTAAACTCATAGTGCTTCTATTTTGGGAATATAGATCTTGATTTTGGCTCTTCTTGACACTTTTTTGAAGTGTTATATGACTTCTGACTTCTAAAAAATATATAAAAGAATTTCTTCATGATGCCTTCAAAAGCGTAAAATAACAAAGAAATTCAATAGTGGAAAGTCATTATCTTGAGATTTCCTATACTTTTTAATGAGTGGTGGAGGTCTCTGCACAATTTCTAATTTCAATTTAGAGCAGGAATAGACGAATAGTTATTTTATGGTGATTACAATTGCTTATAATTACTTGCGCTTCATATGATATTAGTGTAAACAAGAACATTTATCAGCCCGCCGATATAAGGGACCTCTTGTCACAGTCTCTCAGGGTAAGGTTGAAACTACATAAGAACTTAATAATCATATTAGAATCAACAACGTTAGATGAGTCAAGAGAAGTAAGTGAAAGTCATTGGATAGAAGCAATTAGGGCAATTATTTTTTTATAATATACAGCTTGCCTAGCTGATATCCAAAGAATACTATGAACTTGATCTGCCTAACGGCTAACGTTAAGACATGTCATGAAGAATCATATCTAAGGATGGCATTCTCGTACCAGGCTGCTTGTTTTGCTGATCTTATTGCTTAGAGTTGATAAAATCTTATGATACACCTGTGTTTTTTGCCCTAAAATATCAGGAACAGTAACACTGTCCTTGTTTAGAACTGAAAAAATCAATACGATAACACTTAATTTGAAAAATTAAAGGTATATGAATCTGTCTTTTGGTGGACAAAGGAGATACTAGTAGGATCAAGGATGGAAGAACGTCCAATCTCATTTTTTTGATGGACGTATGAGACAGCCCCCTGCCCCAAGAACCGAATACACACTTGAAAACACAAAGACACAGTGGTTGAGGCACAACTTCGAGTGCTGAGAAAACTCCTTACCAATCAATTCTTATTCAATCAAAGGATAAAATCCCAAGTCTAATACAAGATGACCTTATATAGTTATTCACTAATGCCACCTACGCCCAACAACTAAAATAAAATGACACCTACGCATACAAGAATATAAACTCAAAAAAATTCTAATTACAAATACTCATTTAAACCAACACTAAGCCACCAGCCCCTCCCTTTTCTTCCTTTTTTGATAGGTCTTAAGGACCCTCGGGACCGTGGGTGTTACAACGTACTGAAAGATAACCTTTTAGTCTGGTAGGTACAAATTCAGCTGCTGAATTCTCGGTTTTGATACTGCAGCTGAAACTGATGAGCACTTTGAAATTGATTCCTCTTGGGGTATGAGCTATGCTGCTCATGTTCAGGGATATGAGCAACTTGATTTTTATCGGAGGAAATAAAGTCTTTGCTCTTTGATTAATTTGATATCATACTGATGTTAATTTTTGCTGAGTAATCGAAGTGAAAAGACATGAGCATTACATATTGAAACACGAGTTTTGGAGATCTCAGTTTTGAGGATTCTAATATTCACATGGAAATACACTAGGTAAATTTCAAAAGTAATATTCTTGGGACTCAATCTATATTAAGACTTAGCACAACAAACTTAGAGTCATGTAGCACTCTTGCATGGTTTGGGATGGTCTGTATGATGATGAATATTTGTATAAGGGATTAATTTTATTCAACAACAATTATTATGGGGCTGGAAAAATGAAGATAATTAAGTGAACAACTGAACAAGAGAAGTCATCGCTAATAAAGATTATACTTTATTTGGTTCTACCTAGCACTATATCAACATGAACTAATAAATCAATTCTAATGATTGTCCACATATATTGATTCATTTTAATAGGCGAGTATACCCCATTTGTTGTGACTTAAGGCTTTGGCATTGTTGTTATAGTAGGTGAAAGTATAATTAGCAATTACATATATTTCCATTCTTCATCAAAAGAACGGTTTTTATATTATTTGAGAAAGTCAATCTAAAGTGAAGAAATTCATGATACCAAAAATACAATACTAAAAGCTTTCATAAAGATATTGCTTTATGAAAACGATCTTCAACAACTCTTCAATGCATATAATTGTATTCCGATAGTAATAGTATTGTTTTTTTTTTGATGAAATTTCATCATCTTCCTCAACAAAAAAGTTCATTTAATCTGAAGGAATAACAGACAATAGAGTTGTTCTTGTTAATGGATGAGTTTGGGTAGGAATAGTTTATATATGTCTTTCAACAAGCCTAAATTTGATGATCATGCCATTAATTGTGGGCTTGTCACGATGTCCTTACGCGCCTTTGATTTGATGATTAAGCTCTATATTAATTGCGGGTTTGGTCATATTAAAGACCGATAGTGAAGGGCTGGAACTTTGAGAAGCTTAGATGAGAAAGTGATAGACCAAAGATGTGACATGAGTGACAGGATGACAAAAAATATGATTTACTGGGGTGATATGACAATAAATAGGAATAAATGGAGGAAAAAGATATATACAAATGATCATTGGAAATGATTTTTTAGTTGTAGATTAGTATTGGATAGATTCGAGTAAAATATAATTTCTTTTAACAACGATTTCCCTCGTTGGAGCAAGTAATACTTTCCCTCGGTATTGTCACCTTGCCCACCCTTTAATCCAAAAAGACCAGACTTTTTATTGGAATTAAGGCTTTGACATTGTTGTATTATCGAGAAGTTCAATGGTCTAAACTCTAAACTATTTGTTTGGGGATAAAAATGTCAAGCATTGTGAAATTGATTGTTCTTCTACTAAAATTGCCTCAAGTCTGCCAAAATGGGTCAATATATCTTCTTATTCTAGTAATATGATAATTATGTACAAGGAATAACGAAAGGAATTCCATGATTTTTGTTGAATTTAGATTTTCCAAATATTGTCTTTTTTGATGTTTTTCTTGAGAGGAAGGGACTTACCAAGCCCAGCAAATGACTAATGAAAGCTACTTTTCTACTGTTATTTTCTGGAAGTCTTTTGAAGGATTTACTTTGCTATGCGCTTTGTGCATAGATTCTTTGTGCTCCTTTTTTCCGTTGTTTATAGGATTTTAGGAAGGGGTTTACGGTTGGTTGGGAAGGGGAGAGGGTTGTGTGTGAGAGTTCAAGACTTCAAGGTGCTTAAGGTGGATCAATAAAAGATGAAGTGTGAAGAATTTATGCCCGTTTCTTCATTGTTAGTTCACTTCATTGTGTTTGGTACTATTTGTTTGCTTTGACTGGGGAGCTGTAGGATTGCTCTTTGTCTACAGTTGGGAATTGAGATTAGTAAGGAAAAGAAGTGCGCAACTCATATAACAACTCTATTGCAGGCCGTCTCGTAAAACCAACATACTAGTATTATGATAAGATCTCTCAGTTTATTAAACTAATAATATTCGACTCTTTATTACTTTGTTACTCGTGAAAAATAGTATACATATGTTTGAGGTAATTGAAATAATAAATCAGATAAGTATAAGAATGGATTTTTGGGGCCCTGTGCTGTAAACCACTTTGCACAATGCTGTTGTGTGTTGTATTTAACCGTAAGTACTGTACAACTTATTTTGAATTTTTGTGTTTGCTGAATATTCCTTGGACGGGACTATGTTTCTTCGTTCCCAACTTCAGTTCTACTGTTTTCCTTAACCTTACTATGTGTAATCGTTTCAGAGAATTTGTTGGTTTTCACAATTTTATATGGCCCAATGTTGTGTTGAAACAGTTGACCTTTATGCAGGTGGAAATATGGTAGGACGCAGCTGAATCTTTGTACTCGTGTTATTTCTGATTTATGGTGTTCAACAAGTTGTTCTTGGTATGGGATTTGTACTGTTTTTACATAGTAAACTTTCTTTCTCAACAGCCATGCAAACCTATCTTGTTTACTAAAAATCCTTTTTGAGTTGTAATAAATTCTATTGACTTTTTTTTCTTTATTCCATTTAGTACAATATATCTTTCATCTTGGATTATCATGCTTTGTTTGGGAGATTAAGGGATTCCTTATGCTACCCGGTACCCACAGCCGAAGGGAACATTGTTGAAGCAGAGTTTTGATTGTCTTTGGCGTTCATATATGTCACCTGTTGATAGTCCATCATTTAGAACTTGTACAAGGCAAAGGTTTCCAAAATCGAACCTAACAACATTAGCTAATAAATTAACTTGGTCCGTCAGGTTCACCCGCACACTACAAAAAAAAAAAAAAGCAATTTTCCGACTACCCAAAACAGTCGGAATTTAGTCGGTATAGAGTTATATCGACTAAATTCCGACTATTTTGGGTTAGTCGGCTAAGATTGGTCGGTAAACCGTTTTAGTAGGGAAACAGTCGGAATTTTCCGACTAACTAGTCTAGTCGGAAATTTCCGACTACCCTTTAGTCGGAAATTGGTTGGTAAGCACTATTTCAGGATCAAACCAAAAATGACAAAAAAAAATTAAAATTTCTTTCCGACCAGCAGGTCAGTCGGAAAAAAAATAATAAAAAAAATTGGCATTCAGTCACGCCTACGTGGTGCCCGCGTGGACACCTCACACAATCAACTTGCACACACCAATGTCGTTGGGAGGGTGGGGGGAATGTATTACCTCCATAATAGGGGAAATTATTTTTTTTTTCCTTCATTATTTTTATTTCATGCTCATTTTATCTTCTTCACAACTATCTCAACTAATTTAAATGCATCTCTATTTGCTTTTATTTCATTAGTTTGACTTTATTTCCCCCTTAAATATTTGCACCCAATACAAGCATGCCCTAAAGGGCGTTAGGCAAGGGTCCAATGGCTGGCCTGGGATGGTCCACTGGAGCGCCTAACTGCACATAGTCGACAATTCTTCGCCATCGTCTGTAGTTGATAGCGAATTAGCTAGTGTAGACAACTGCCTATTTCACAATTGGAAATTTTGAACTAGAAAAGCAATTTAATATAAAATATTCAAAGGATAAGCAATGTCTCAACTTATTTTCCAGAATAAGCATATTTTTCCAAAGCTGAAGATTGGGTAAGATCGTTGTTTTTACTAACATCAAGTAATAGCAGCATGTTAAAATAGTCGAGTATTTTTTCGCAAGCTAACGTACCGAGTGATGGAGTTTGGATATAATGAAATAAGGAAATGTTATGTATTTATAGAACATAATAACGCCTATTTTCAACTTTATAATGAATATTTTTCAATTTTATAACGGCTAGCTCAAAGGCTTTGACAAAAAAGTCAAGCTATTAGTAACAACGAACAAGATTTGACCTGTTTTGATCAAGTCTTCCTTTGTTGACTTTTGTTGATTTGCTCCCTTTTGTTCGTTGTTAGTAACAACGAGTATTGTAATATCACGTTTTTTTTAAATAAATATTATTTTCAGAAATTTAAAGATTTTAAAAATACAAAATAAATAAAATAATAAAAACTGAAAATTGGTTTTTTAGAAAAGAAAAACTGAAATACGGTTAAACTTATTTCAAAAACTGAAAATTAGTTATCCTTCCCTTATCCTTCCCTTCCTCCCCATTATTTCCATTAATCATAACTGAATTTTATAACCTCTTGCCCAGCCCTATAAATACAAACTCTACTCAGATTTTTTTAGACCTACCCTCAAACTCTCCCTCCACAAATTATTCAGAATAATTCTATAATTGTTCAAAGAAGAAAGAAAAAAAAAAAAACAAAGAGAGATCAAAGGTAGAAATCCCATTATTTGTAAAGTGTTTTTTTTGAGATAACTATTTGTAAAGTGTTTTATCCCTCTTTTAATCTGAAATTGAAGAAAAATAAATAAATAAATATAGATTCTGACCTTAGTTCCGGCGAAATGATTGTCACGGAATGCCGCCGGCAAGTGACGACCGCCGCCGGAGCCATCGCCGGCCGGCAGCTGCAATCGTCTTCTTCCTCCCTCTCCTTTCTCTCTCCCTTCCCGTCTCTCTTTCTTTTTCTTCCTGGTTCTTTCGTGGGTTTTAATACCCAGTCACTTCATTTTTTTATTTTTTTTTTTTTTTTATATAAATCCTTTCTTATTATTATTTAAACTTTTGGTCTTTTTCTTCAAAAGTTATTCTTCTATCTTTAAAAGTTTGAACTACATTTTAAAAATTGCTATTTTAAATAAATTATATTTTAAACAAGAGTCTTTTAAGTTATTTATTTCGTTTGGGTTGATTTGGAGTATTGATCTAAGATATATTATTTTATCGTGTAGACAGCGGATTCGTAGATCGAGAGTATTAGGAGCGTACGTTTGTCTAGGATCGCGTGATGTCCATCTATACAAGATTATTTCGTCAGTATTATGTGCTAAGTGATATTAACTTGTTTAATGTGTTGCATGATTTTGTATGATATTATGTTTTATGTATTTAATTCCCAAATTATATTGAATATTATTTCTGTCAAACTTTGAATTTATAATTGTTATTTTGATAAAGTTTGTATTAGAATTTTAATAACAAAATTAGATACGGTTTAAATTTGAAAGAAAAATATTTATAATTTTATTATTTTATGGAAGTTATATTATTTTAATAATGATTTTAAAACACGATTTGATTCGAAAGAGAAATACTCATGATATTAATTGTTGTTGTCACCAATTGATGTTATAAAAAGGTGATTTGACAAATGAGATTTCAGATGGATACTCTTGAGATATATTTTTCTTGGAAAATTTGTGTTCATAAATAAAATAAATAATGTACGTTTGACTACATGATTTTGTGCTCATGACTAATTATTAAAATATATTAAATCACGTAAAGTGTAACACGATGGGAATGAAGCTCTTATATTTGTTGTGATCCAAGTATAAGAGTAATGAACAGGTTGCCCTGTTTGGTTAGTATAGTTGCCGACAGGTTACTATTGTTATTTCTGATACTTGATATGATGTTTGGTCTTCCTTCTATTTGTTGTGATCCAAGTAGAAGGGGTGTGCACACTAGGGGTTACCTGAGACTACTCTGCTGGCCTTGATGAATTATTTGGGGTGACGACCTCTTGATGAAGTAGGTATAGGGGTAAAGCCTCGGCTTACTGGCGTTCTCGTTCCCTCAAATTAAAATCGGATATATGTGTTGTCATCATTAAATATCAAATTAATTAATTGGCTTATGTGTTATTATATTTATACTAGTATAAAACCCCGTGCAATGCATGGAATTCTTAGCACGAAGATGTATATAAATATATTTTTAAAAAACATGCAGTAATAATTTTATAATTAAATATACTATATAAAGATGAAATAATAAATAATAATTGTTAAAATAGGGTAATATGAAATTTTTATATGTGTTATAAATTGAAATAGTTTGTAGATGAATAAATAAATAACTGGTTGATTAATTAATTTTATTAGTCACTTAAGCCAATATCAACAAATAAAATTCTTTAATGTAGCGTAGCTCCAAAAGAATGAACGTGTGATTTTGAGTCTTTTTATTAAATTGTATTTATTAAATTGTATGATGATTAGTTGAAATAATTTCTATAACTAAATCAGTCTAAATTTTAATAAATTATTTAATGTTATCTAAATACTTCTTACTTGTTTTAAAATTTCTCTAGTAGTAATTTATTAAGATATATATGATTAATATTTTATTCCCTAATTTGTAATTTTAACTTTGTTAATATTATCTTAATGATTCTTAATTTAATGTTTCCATTCTCTTATTCAATCTATAGATTAGAGTATTAATTGATTGTCAAATCTTTGATTGAAGTAGATTGATCAACTATTTAATTCATTTCATTTAAATACTCCAATAGAAAAATTACATATGGCAAGTATTCTAGAAATTTGACACTTGGCTTTTTATAGCTTTTTTAATTGATGTTATGATATGATGATTATGATTATGATTATGATTATGATTATGATTATGATTTAATTTAAATACTCCAATAGAAACATTACATATGGCAAGTGCTCTAGAAATTTGACATTTGGCTTTTTACAGCTTTTTTAATAGATGTTATGATTATGATGATTCATAAAATTTATCTTTAACTCAGCTTTATACTACTTTATTTTCTACAACTATTTTCAACTCAATGATATTTTATTTTCTTAAATTATTTTCAAACTTAACTGTTTTACGGGGTGGAGTTAGAATTACTCAGTTTATCTGATTTTGGGAGTTTTCCCTTGTTTCTCTTGTATTCTTATTTTGCAGGTTGTTGATCACGTGGGGATTGTGGAGTGAGGATCACCTAGAGTTATAACTTTTATTAGAGTCATATGTCAAGTTTATTATATTTTCAGTTGTTTAAGCTTTATATGGACACAGATTGCGTCTAAGTCTTTTCTTAAGTTGTAAGACCCTTTTGTCGGATTTAAGTTTTTATTAAGTTATTTCCTAGTCGTTAAGCCTTACATTTATTTTCTTAGAAATAGACGTGGCGGTAACCCTCCCATGAGTAGGTTTTGGCTCGGGTTTTTCTTTAAAAGTGTTTTTGAAAATTTGACCTATTTTGGGGGTGTTACAAGTATACCCAAACCTCATAATTGAGAAAAAACATGTTTATCTTGGGAATTAAGTTGTAATATTGCTTATCTTTTGACTTTTTTATATCAAACTAGTATAAAAACTCGTGCAATGCACGAATTTGTTAGTAGAATATATATATATATATATATATATATATATATATATATATATATATATATATATATATATATAAGAATTTTAAAAAACAATGCTAGTATATATTTTTGTTATCAAATACATGACTTTTTTAAATCAAAACCTAATTACTCACGTTTCGCTTTTTTTAAATTTTTGCCCCGATGCACAACTTTTTTCATTCAATAGAACATATTAAATTCTAAGTTAACTAAATAGAATTACTATAGTAAATCGTATAAATATTTTACCTAATTTAGTTTCAAACTTAACAAAAAATTATTAGTTTTCTAAAATTAGATAAATATTGTCAAGTAATCAACTATTATCTACTTTACATAATCTTTTGATCTTATTTCTCATCCTAAGATAAAATATACATTAAGTAAAAATCTTACTATTTTATATTCTTAATTCTTAATTATTTTTGTGTGTTTCAATTTATTCATTTACCATTTTTAGTCATACTATTACTAAATAAAAATTAATCAATATGACATTGTAATCAATTGACACTCAATGATATATTTCCATTTGTCATGCCTCTTTAGGAGATGACACTTAAAATTTTCCAAAACTTTTATAGTATTGTATGATTACTTATTTAGTTTAAATTTTCACACAATTGTGCATATGCCCATGATTGGTACCGATGATTTTCAAATATGGGTTTATGTAATCTATGCCATAAGGGCATTTGTTTAGGGACTTTAATTATCTTGTTTAGTCAGCTTATTTTAAGATGATTTTCATAAATGTTTTCTTTCTTATTTATAACAAATAACAAAAGAACAAATTGTGAATTACAACTTTGAATTTAAGGTTTTTTGTAAATTACAACCTTAATGTTTTTTTTTGTGACATGATGCGATTATTAAAGTATCAATATCTATAGCGTTCAAGTCAAATCACTGAATTTCAGTCACATAATCTAAAATTCTGACCACTCAAATAGTAAAAATTTGGTGAATTGGCCTAAACACTGTAGATATTGATATTTTCTCAGTTGTAATTCACAAAAAAAATATATATAAATATAAGACTATAATTCGAAAATTACTAAACTTTAAGATTGAAATTCTCAAATTATTCTTAATATATATATTTAAAAAATCACTACGTCGACGACAATACACAAGAGAATTCTCTTGATGGATGTTATTTAATTAATACTCCCTCCGAATCAGTTTAGATGTCCCATTTTCTTATTTGGCAAAACCATATCAATTGTTCTATTTCCTTTTTTGTCTATCCTTTTTTTACTTAAATACCCCACTTTTTCAATTCTCAATACCCAACTACCACTTTTACAATTAATTTAATCAATTAAAATATCCAATTACCACCTTTTTAATGGACCCCACTCAACTCTTAAAATCCGTGAAATCTCAAATGAAACATCTAAACTGATTCGGAGGGAGTATTTCGTAACATATGGCTTGTGGGCCTGTGGCATATGTTAAACAAAGTAATTCAACATACACAGACTTTACAATCTACTAATTATAATAAAAAATAAAACGGTAAAAAAAAGCATATTTCTAATAGAATTAAAATGTAATTAAAAAACTAAATTTAGAAAAGTATTATAATTTATTATCACAAATTCTTGTGAGAGACGGTCTCTTTAAGTGACCAACTCTAATTGGGTCGGCCCATAATGGAAAATATAGAATAAGAGTAAGAATTAAACTCTAATGGAATGGGCCTGAGAGACATCTCTCAAAAAGATGGTCTCTCAGAAGACTCTTGCTGATTTATTATTGTCCTCATTTGGGTGATCAAGAAATTGAAAATATATTGTTTAGAAAGGAGTATGAAATACTTTCTCCGTTCCATTATACTTTTCATATTTAACTTTTTGCACAGTTCAATGAGTTATTCTGATAATTTATATATTGAATTATACACGTCTAAAAATTATTAAAAAAAATACATTATGAAAGTGTGCGATTAAATGATTCAAATAAGATTCCACTCGACTATATTTTTTTCTTACACGTAAAATAAACTTGAACAACGAACGCGAGTATTTCAGAACGGAGAAAGTAAATGCAGCATACTTTGTCGATACATACATCCAGCTTTGATCTTTATAAGTGAGAGGTTGTTTGACGGCACAAAACTCTATACTATACTCCCGTGTATATCTATAACTCATTGATTCACGAACCACGTCAGAATCCCGCAAAACTATAGGAATATAATCCTCGTCTCGATCTTGTTGTTGACTGATTTAGCTGATTTGTTTGACTAGTTAAAAATGTTGTTATTTTTAAGTTAATTGGATAAGCCGATTATTTGGTAAGATGTTTTGTTAAATAATTTATTAGGTGGTTTTAGAGAAAAATAATGAGTAAAGCTCTGTAGACTCATCGTGGCCCACTCATGTGGAGTCGAGACACTTGGTGCTCCAGTGTTCATTGCTTCTCAAAACCATATGATAGAAGGAGAATAGCCTTATTCAGTACTTCCTCCGTTCCATTTTACTTGCAACACTTATCGTTTTTGGAAGTTTCATATTACTTGCAACATTATTATTTTTGACAAAAATAATCTACTTATTTTATCTCACTTTATTCCTACCCCATATATCACCATCGATCATACATCATTTCATTAATTATTTAACATACCCACAAGTCACAACCACTATCTACTTATAATATTTTTTTTTATTTCTACCCCACATATTACCATCAATTATACATTATTTCTACTTTTACCATACTGATTTGACAGCCCTTAAAAAATGTGTCAAACCCCTATGGTGCAACTAAAACGGAACAGAGGTAGTATATATGTAAGTCCACATCCACTATTTTATCGATGTGAGATCTTATCTCACATGTGAAGTATTTCCAAAACGTTTTCTCACAAGTCACAAATCACAGGGTAACTCATAGATAAAATTAACAAAAAATTTATATTATTTAAAATTTTTTTAAAAAAGTTGCCCTTTATTAAACACCTTCCATGTCTATCCCTTCCAACTTGCAAGTACTTTCACTAGAGAAGTACCTACTTCCTCCGTTCCATAATACTAGAAAATATCACTATCAGTAGCAAGTATTATGACATAGAGAAAATATATATACTCCTTTAATCCTTATATAATACATGGGTTCTAGTAAGTTGTAATAAATTTTTTCACCAACTATATTTTCACATTTGATTAAAGTCTAAAAAAGGAAAGCATGTCCATGGCCATGGGTATTGATGATCATACATATGATGTGCCGGTGGGGATGGATGTAAGGGGAAGATTCCACCAAGATTTTGCGAAGATTCTAACAAAAGATGCATTACAATTTGTGGGTGATTTACATAGAGAGTTTAAGGATGAAATAAAGTATGCTATGGATTGTAGAAAAGAGGCTAAGATTAAATATAATAGTGGGGTATTGCCGGGATTCAATCCCGCGACCAATGAGATTAGGGAAGGGGATTGGGTGTGTGCATCTCCACCCTCTGCTATCTTTGATAGGAGGGTGGAGATTACTGGCCCCACTGAGAGGAAGATGATTATTAATGCTCTAAATTCTAGTGCTAAGGTTTTTATGGTGAGTACTTTTCTCTTTAATCATCTTTTGATTTACTCTTAAATTGTTTGTGTAATATCTCAGATTTAGCTTGAAATAGGATTGATAAACTATTCATATCAACAAGGTGCATTTTCTTTTCATTGGAGCATATTTGCTAAAAACTCCACAGCTAAGTATGCTTAGTTGGGAGCAATCTTAGAATGGGTGACCTCCTGGGAAGTTTTCCCGAGTGCACACGAGTAAGGTCAAAGTGCGCTGAAAAGACTTGTGTTGATGTGTGGGCCCAGTCTACAGTCTCTATGAGTAGTCACAGGCGGTCCGAGGGGTGGGGTGTTACAGTTTGAGTATATATTCTTAGGTTCTAATCATTACTCATTATGTCATTAGTTTAAACTTTTAGTTGAGTTAATTAGTTGACATGGTATCAGAGCCAGTGTGATAAGGTCATGAGTTCAAAGTGAAATATTTAGCATTAAGTATGAGGAGATGAGAGTTTGTGTTTGCCTCCACACGTCTTGCCTCCCTCTAGTGTAAGAGAACATGTTAGAGTACACTATATATTCTTAGACTTCAATCATATAGCTTAAGCTTTTGGTTGAATGATTATTTGACATTAATCTCAACAATCTGGTTGATCGTCAATATTAAATAGTATAAACATAATTAAAAATTTAAAAAGTTATTCTAATGTTGTCGGGGACATTTTTTTTGAAAGGAGTTTTTTCCATTATTTTGTGACTGGTAAAAGGTGAAGTAATAACAACCATTAACTTTTTTTAGGGTAATTATATCATTGTATTTGTTACGTCTCTAAATTGAGTGGAATCAAATATCATTTGCCTAGAGTAAAAGAATCCCATTTACTTAAAATTAAGTAATTTTTTTCTCATTCTCATACCAAATAATTAATTAATAACAACGATTTATCATTACTATATCTATTCTTTAACTATTATTTTATTAATTTATAATATGTACAATTTCTATACCAAACGACCACTTTTATATTATGAACCGAGAAAACTTTTTAATAGTTAAAATTCATTATTATTAACAATTAAAATGGTACATTTTGTGAAAATTTCTACCCACAAGAAGCTATAAATATATATATAGTATGTGGTTATGGACTTATGGTCATCCTATTCATACAAACTAGTTTAGAAATCCGTGCAATGCGCGGATGTATAATAATCGGGCATATATAAATTTTAATTTATAAATAAAGGTTAAATTATATATTCGTTATCAGATTTTAAATTTCAGTATTTAACAATTTGATAACAGACATGTAGATGTATATAATGATGTAACTAAACATCTATATATTATTGTAGCAAATTTAGATTTTAAAATAAATTATTGTTTGTTAATTTCTCATAATAACTATTTATAGGGTTGTAAGATTCAACATTAAAATAATGTCAAATTTGCATTTGATAATTTTTTTTATATATGTGTTCATTATAGGTACTAAATATTTTAATGCAATATAATGTAAAAAATGCCAAATTGCATTAGAAACAATTTAAATTCAAAACCCTTTTAGTATGTAATTTTTCTTTTTATAAAAAAATTTCATTATTTTATCCAAATTTTATTTAGTTTACACCTAAGTAGTTTTTGGCCCACTAAAATCTTGACATTTATCTGATAATTAAGAGAGTGCCACATGGAATTTGACAACTCTTTTAATTAGTTGTATGATTAGAAAGTATTTGAGTTTAATTTAATGTTCCTTAATATTAAATCTTTTAGCTCCAATAAGTAGGAAGCAAGAGCCTACATAAAATATATTTTTTTCTTCTTGTATAATTCTCTAACCTGTTCAGAATTTTAAAAAAAGAGAGCGATACGGTTAAAATATTTAGTTTTTACTGGTCAAAAGCTTTTTCTTTCCTCTTGGACAGATGTTAATTTTCAACGATAATAGATAGGATTAATTCCCTTTCTCTAGGAGGGGATTTCCTATCCCTACCTTAGTATAAAAAAAAGTTGAAAGCGATAAAAATAAAAATAAAGAAACAAACCCAACCAAAAAGTTTAACAGATTTCGAGAATAAACTCATAACTCTGTCATTTTACTAGTGATACGGTATCAATAAACGGATCGACTCAACCAATACTTTGAAACGACAATCGAAATATTGAAATATATGTCGCATCCACACTCTAACTGGAGAGTTCTTGTGTGAACGGGCCCTCAACCTCCACTCAACAAGCTTTTGGTTGAGTTGGTTTTTCGACATACTGCATATGAATAAGAATTGACCAAAACCATGAATTTTCCTATTGAATGTAGGCAGATTTTGAAGATGCTCTATCACCAAGTTGGGAGAACTTAATGAGAGGACAAGTGAACTTAAGAGATGCTGTTAATGGATGTATTACTTTCCATGACATATCCAGGAACAGATTGTACAAGCTTAATGATCAAACTTCTAAGCTATTTGTCCGTCCTCGCGGCTGGCACCTTCCTGAAGCCCACATTCTTGTTGATGGTGATCCTGCCATTGGCTGCCTTGTTGATTTTGGGCTCTACTTCTACCATAACTTCTCGAAATTTCGCCAGACACAGGGTCATGGCTTTGGCCCTTTCTTCTATCTTCCTAAGTTGGAACACTCTAGGTATTCAACTCATATTTACCTTTATGTTTGTGTATGTGTTGTGCATTTCGTATTTGTGTGAAGTTGTGGATCATGTTTCTTAACAAGGGTCAATCGGGAGCAACCTTTACTGACAAGGGGAAAGTTGCCACTTAGTTGGAAGCCACTTAATGGCGCTTAGTTGGGGTGATGTAATGTTATGTGTTAATCCCTCTATGTGTGCTGCACTTCGTATTTGTGTGAAGTAGAAGATTATGTTTGTTAACAAGGGTCACTCGGAAGGAATTTCTTTGTTATCACTGACAAGGGTAAGGTTGCGTACATCCGACCCCAACATACTCCCCCTAGTTGGAAGCCACTTAGTGGCGCTAGGGGGTATGGTGATGTAATATTTATGTGTCTAATCTGTCTATGCGTGCTGCACTTCATATTTGTGTGAAGTAGCGGATCTTGTTTGTTAATAAAGGTCAGTTGAAGGCAACTTCTTTGGTATTACTGACAAGGTAAGATAGCGCATATTTGACCCCTCCATACCCCACCTAGTTGGAAGCCACTTAATGGCGAAGGGGTGGGGTGATGTACTAGTATGTGTTTAATCTGTCTATGTGTGCTGCACTTTGTATTTGTTTTAAGTAGCGGATCTTGTTTGTTAATCGGAAGCAACTTCTTTGTTATCACTGACAAGGGTAAGATTGCACATATCTGACCGCTCCATACCCCACCTAGTTGGAAGCCACTTAATGACGCTAGAGTGGGGTGATGTAATGTTATGTGTCTAAAACTGTTAAGTATGCTGCATTTCGTATTTGTGGGAGAAAGTATAAGTTTGAGGATGAGATTTAAAAAAAGAGAGCATCTGAGTTTTATTGATTACCGCAAAAAGCGAATGAATTTTTGATTGATGTTCAAGTTACAAACAATTTTATGCAGGGAAGCGAAAATATGGAACAACGTGTTTGAGCGAGCAGAGGAGATAGTAGGGATAGAACGGGGGAGTATAAGAGCGACTGTGCTAATCGAGACGCTTCCTGCAGTATTCCAAATGAATGAAATCCTGTATGAGCTGAGAGACCATTCTGCAGGGCTAAACTGTGGAAGGTGGGATTACATCTTTAGCTATATCAAGACTTTCCAAGCACACCCGGATCGTCTTGTGCCAGACCGAGTTCAAGTTGGTATGTCTCAACATTTCATGCGAAGTTACTCTGATCTTCTCATCTACACTTGCCATAAACGCGGCGTTCATGCCATGGGAGGCATGGTATGTACTCTATCCCGACTGCTCATTTCATTTCTAGCTCTCTTCAACATTTAGTATCGGAGGCAAAGCAAAAACTAACGATTACATGATTCGCTAGCTAATTTGTTTTCTGAATTCGCAATTCGTTCAACTTTGTCCAAGAATAGCCCAAAATCGACCCTAATTCACTTTTGTCCATTCGCTGTTCGCGAGGAGATTATGCTTTTCATGTTTTGAGGTCTCTTACTGTTCTATGTGATAAATGTTGGAAAAATAACCCACATGTGATTTCATATCTATAAGCTTGATGGGCTACTCTCTCAATTACCAATTGGTTTTAGGATAATAGAACCTCATCGGGTTATCGTGAAGTCAACTCTCCTCTTATGTTGGTTTTGTTGTGTACAAGCTCAATAACAAATTTAACAATAACCATCTAACATTTGCTTTTATCTTAATATATTCGAGTGTACTATGTATATCATTTAATATTTTCGGGACTCTGTGTAGTCGGGGATCAAAATCTTCTCCCATGGTTGTATCTATTGAACAATTTTTATTGAACAGGCTGCCCAGATTCCAATCAGGGACAACCAAGAGGCAAATGCAGCTGCCTTAGAGTTGGTAAAATTGGACAAACTGAGAGAAGTAAGAGCAGGGCATGATGGAACATGGGCTGCTCATCCGGGTCTGATCCCAACGATCTTAGACGCCTTCAATGCTGAAATGGGCGACTTACCGAACCAAATCAAGTCTATAACCCGACCTGATGCCTCAGCCATCTCAGAAGATGACCTGCTGCAACGTCCACTAGGTGTCCAAACCATGGAAGGCCTCCGCCTCAACACTCGCGTAGGAATCCAGTACCTAGCATCCTGGCTAACAGGGTCAGGTGCAGTACCGTTATACAACTTGATGGAGGATGCAGCGACTGCTGAGATTAGCCGGGCGCAGAATTGGCAGTGGCTCAAATACCGGGCTGAGTTGGAAGGCGATGGGCTGCAGGTAAGGGCGACAAGCGAATTGTTTGCCGAGGTTGTAGAACAGGAAATGGAACGTATCGAGAAAGAGGTTGGGATCGAGAGGTTCGAGAATGGGAAGTACATGGAAGCCTGTGAGATTTTTACTAAGCAGTGTACAGCAAGTGAGTTGGATGATTTTCTTACTCTTGAAGCTTATAACCACATTATTGTCATTCATCCAAAGGGAAACCATGGCTTTGAGTGAACTTTTTATTTTTCTTAGTTTTTAGATAATGGTGTTTAGGGCGGGTGGTTTTGATCATGTGTAAGGAGTCCTATGGTACAACACAGGGCCCCCTAAATTTAGGATTCTTACATATTAGTTGATGTTTGTTTACTTTGCTTTAGCTTTAGTTTAGTTATTTGTTTTTAGGCCTCGAAATCTCAATAAAAAGTAAAACAAACAGGACCTAAAGTTTATGGTGTATTTGTGCTCCACCCTTGATTGTGTTAAAAGTCCTTAGTGATTGTTATGCTACTATAAGATTTTATGAATTGATGAATCTTTGGTATTAATATTATTAATGGGCTGGGGTTTGAGAATCGCAAAGTGAGAATTGATTGCAACACCTTTTTTGAAGTAGTATTGGTTCAGACTGAGAGTTCTTATGAACTTACATGTACATAAAGAGATTATTAAGTAATTAACAACAACTAATTCTCAGATTTAAAGTGCCAATTCCTGTCATTTTACCAACTAAACAACTCCAACTCCTGTCATTTTACCAACTAAACAACTCTATGCAAATAGTTGGCTCAATGGTAACAAAATAACCACTTGGTATAAAAATAGTCGCTCAATCCTAATGTACTTGCTCATTGTTAAATTATACGAAAATTAAAAAATAGAATATGATTGGTTAAAGTAGTGAGGCATGTCTAAACAAAAGAGAAAATATAAAAATAAAAATCATAGGGTAATATACAAAAATAAAAATAAGGCAAATTTATTAGGACGACTAAAAAGAAAAATAGTGCATATTCATTTTGACAAAAAGTAGACAAGTATGTTTTCAAGATACGTACCATAAAATCACTTTAAGTGGATTTTTAAAATACCTTGAGTCCATATTACAAAGTATGTCAACATAATATGACGCCTAAACTTAAGAATTGGTGGCAAAAATGAGGAGCAACTACCAAAATACTATTTGATCGAAGCGCGCCCTCCTAATGTAAAAGAGCAATTTTTATTGTACATCCATTAAACCAGCTACTACATGGATCCTAATGTTGGGCTCTTGTAAAGGATCATGGTAGGAAGGTGAGAGTAGCAAATTGTGAATGTTCAATGGATAAGTGGGTATACCTCACGAGAGATATAAACAAAAACACAAAGGTTTAAAAGTCGTAAATAATAAAGAAAAGGTGAAAGAAAATCATTTAAAACAATTTAGGCATGTGCAAATACATGGCATTAATATAAAAAAGATGAAAAGTTAAAATTCAAAAAACTTAAAAACATAGGAAAAGAAGACCGAAAATGACTTAAAGGGCAGAAACATAAAAATACAAAGATTCAAGACTTACAAGCTGAGATGACCAAAAATCAAACCTCTAATAAACTTACCCTTTTAACCTCTCTAGAACTTCCCTTTAATGGACACTAAATCTTCTATAGCCCATAAAAAGGGACCCAATTGGCCAACCCTCACTCGATTGGACTAAGCCCGCCCATCAACCAAGTCGTCTTTGAATGAAAACATAAACACTTACTATCGTACAATATGTTTTCACATAGCATGAATAAATTAAGGAAGTTATACAAATGTATCAAAAAAAGATCCAAGACCCTTGTTTTAGTATAAGCTACAACTACAGCTAAAACTACCTGGAACATAAAACAAAACGAGATTCATTTCTGCTTGTTTTTGGACGTATGAACTTTTAGTATCGAAGAAGCAAGTACCCAATGTTAATAGTAACGCTAGGAAACATGTACTAACCCCTGATTCTGGAGCGCGCCATGGTTCAAGTTACAAATCAATCTACTTTTTTTACAGGAAAATTAAAAAGCGGCAAAAAAGGCACTGATAGATCAGCTACCTGCCCCCAGCGATCGATCGCACAGGAAAATTCATGTAGATTGTTGCTTAGATGAAAACCAAACCCAAATCGAGATTCAGACCAACACTCTGCTCCCATTTGAGCTCTCAGGAAACGCTCCAAAGCAGAGATATACAAGTGAAAGAACCAAATCATAGCATAGCCACAGACCAGATGTGGATCACTTATACATGATGCAGAAAGAAACATACTCTTGGAAAGCAGTTCTCTGTTCGCTTTAGATATTTTTGTACGTTTCAAAGAAAAAACTTAAGCTCGATCAATCAATTTCTCCCTCCTCAACGTCATTTGCTGCTGCATCTGGCGGATTATGTGGGGTTTCAACTTCCTCTTCCTCTTCATCATCATCTTTCCTGTATAAACCCAGCTGTTCCAGAGGGTTGCTATTTCCCCTGAATCTAAAACTACCCAAACCGCCATTTTCAGAGTCATTAGGGCTTGTATCACCCATAAAACTTGACAGATTATCAGCAGGAGCGCTACTGAGCATCTCAAGATCTTCCATGAATTGACTATTCTCATTGATATCCACAGTTTTCTCCATCTGTGTCATGGAAAAAGGATCAAGTTAATCAACAAGAATGCTTATTCAAGGCATTTATCCCCCCCCTCCCACTCCTCCAATAATATGCTTTACACACACTTGTTATACTTTACCATAGACTAGAAAAAAAATCAGTAACTACTCCATTGCACCTATTGAGTTAAAAAAGGGTTGAGCAAGTTAAGTTTTGGTCGATCAATCACTTGTTTTTTGCTTGAAGATTCTCTAGAGAGCTTTGAAGAGCTTCACTAAGATTTTCACAAATTTAAGGTGGTGTACAGTTTTCTTGTGAAATATTATGTAATCAATGTCCCTAATTAATTGATACATAAGGGTCTTGACTCATTTTTTTTAAATGGGGTTGAGGGGGTGGAAAGTTAAGAGTCGGAGGTTGAAATTAGGGTGGATGCTATAAAGCATTGCAGTAGTTATTTCAAGTTGAAAAAATAATTTTAATGCATTAAAGTAGGTTAGGGTTTAGGGTTGATGAGAGAAAAACTCAACATAAAATGAAATGTATTACTTAAATTGTGGCAGCCCAAAAAGGAGTAATATGGGGTGGAGCACGGAGGAGATAATCTTTAGTGGGTACCGTGGGTCAGTTAATTTACAATATCAGGAACGAAGTGCAACTTTTCAGGGCACACTTAATTTTTCAAGTTCTGGTCAGTTTTTTAACAGTTTTGGTTTTCAAGAACAGTGGAAACAAATGGAACTAATCACTAACAGTTTAAAACTGCCCTAGTTGAAGTATGGCTCCAGCTCAGGTCGTTTACTATTGAACAAGCTTGAGCTTGAAATCATAGTTCAAATATTAAACAAGTCCGACTCAAAACTCAAAATTATTCATCTCGTAAGCTTGTTACTGAAGTAAAATTCATAAACTATCAAAATTAAATATTCTTTTATCTTAAAGCCAAAATTCTCGAGCTACGTTTGTTTTCTATCGAGCCAAGCTTGAGCTTGAAATTATAGTTCAAATATTAAACAAGTTTAACTCAAAACTCAAAACTCAAAAGTATTCAGCTCGTAAGCTTGTTACTGAAGAAGAATTCAAAAATTATTTCATTAAATATTCCTTTATCTTAAAGCCAAAATTCTCATCAAGAGACATATAAAAGAGCTTTTAAAAGACTTGCCTAAAGCAAACATTATAATAGAGACAAATACAACAGTTATTAATCTTTATTTGTTTATTGTTTAACTCCCGCTTTAAGTGTTTGGCGCTTACCGGTAATCCCAAGCTCAAATAAAGGCAGGATGAGTGGTAGGTTAGTGACAACCAACTCAGTAAAACTTGATCGCATGCTATGATAATGAATAAAAAATCAATTCTCGTGGACGCGTCTCCCCTACTCGGCAACAAGCTACACTTCTTAGGTCTGGGTGTAGTGACAATAATACAAAGATTGCAAAGTCGACCCCTAAAAGCAACACTGAACATTGTCGTAGTGTGATGTCAAATGAGCAACGGCAAGTTACTTATATTAGGTTGTCAGCCAGAAGCAAGGGGCCACATGGCCTGAGATTGGTATGAAAAGAGCATAGCCACATATAGTTTAAGCATAGGAGTTTAAGGAAAACATAAAGTATTATTTTAAGATTGGAATCTCAGAACATTGATAGCTTGACTGACAGGCTTTTAAAGAATGTGGATATCATGCAAATGAGGAAGATTAACAGTTTATGTCTACAAAAGAGTGAAATTGGTGCTATTATGGATGAACGGAAATCTAAGAATGTAGTAGAAATTATAAGAGTGAAATTGTACATACTAAGGAGATTTTACACATCATAAGTGCATACATCACAAGGATTGAGAAATCAATTAAAAGTAAATTTTGGGAAGATCTCGATAATATGGCTCAAAACATACTAATGAATGAAAAGTTGTATTTCGGAGGAATTTGAATGAGCAAATAGGGCTAAATCATAGTGGCTTTGAAAGCGTTCATGGAAGTTTTGGCTACGGAACTAGGAAACGTTGAAGGAGAATCCATATTAAATTTTCCTCTCTCATAAAGTTTGTTATCATAGCTAGCACGTGGTGGTATAAGAAGAGAATCGATGAGTAACAAAGACCAAAGGAAAATTTTTGTTCTCTCGTAAAATATATTTGCTTTCAAGCAAGACCAAAGGTAAAGAAAGACACAAAGGAGACCAAAGGTAAAGAAAGACACAAAAGAGCGTAGGATTAGTTAGTGGAGATTAAAAAAGAATAATAAGAAAGCTCTTGCTGAGAAAATTATTAAAAAGACAAACGAGAGATAACTTCGGATGCAGAGGATAACAGGACAAAAGTGAAAACCTGTATCACTCGAATACCTATAGAGCTGTTAGGAGAATCATGGCTATTATCATGGTAAAGAAGGATATAAAGAGGTGAAATGAGGAGGTGAAATAAGTGCATTAGATAGAGTGCATAAAGCAAATGGGACATTAGTAGTGAATTGGAGGGAGTGTTTTGCAATAGGAAAATGTAGGAATGAAGAAAACTAAAATCAAGAATAAAGTAGCAGTTCACAAGGCAAAATTAAAGGCTTTTAAAGAGATGCTTGACACACTAGATTCTAAAGGAGAAAAAGAAGTCTAAAAATTGGCAAAGAGAAAGCAATTCGGTCAGATGGTGTCCATATTGAGATATGGAAATGACTAGGGAAGATTGGAGTAACAGGGCTAACTAATCTATTCAATAAAATTTAAAGGACAAATAAGATGTCCAATGATTCTAGTACCTATTTACCATAACAAGGGATATATCAAGATTGCTCCAACTACTGAGGAATGAACTCATGAATCATACTACGAAGTCATAATAAAGAGTGATAAAAATACGTATGAGAAGCCGAACCGCTTGGGGTTTCATGTCATGGAGATCATCAATTTATCTTATAAGACAAATGATGGAAAACTATAGAGCATTATTGCTAGAAAGAGAGACTTGCACATGGTTTTTATTGATTTGGAAAAGGCACACAACAAGGTATCAAGATAAGTATTTTGGTGGAGAACGACAAAAAGGATGAACCCAAGAAATACAAGATATTAGTGAACCAGTAAGGAAGATGGAAAATTAAAACTCGGAGGACTTAAATTTAGGGCGAGGAAGACTGAAGATGACTTGGAGAAAGCATGAAAAGGCCGAAAGGATATAAAAGATCTGGACTTACAGATTGAGATATTGAAAATCAAAATGAAAGGAGAAGAAGTTATGTGGATATATTGGTTCAAATTTAGAAAAAATATAATCAAACTAAGATGAACCACAACAGAGTCGACTTGGCTCAAACAATGGTCAAGTCTATTTTTAAAATGATCTAGTTTTGACTGGTAGTTGAACAACAAATAAGCATGATGCAACACTACTTCAATAATATTGGAGGTTTAGTAGTATCCAGAAACATTAGTGAATTCATTTCTTTTATCCACGGCCACGATATATTGGTTCAAATTTTAAAAAAATATAATCGAACTAAGATGAACCACAACAGAGTCGACTTGGCTTAAACAATGGTCAATTCTATTTTTCAAATGATCTAGTTTTGACCGGTAGTAGAACGACAAATAAGCATGACGCAACACTACTTCAATAATATTGGAGGTTTAGTAGTATCCAGAAACATTAGTGAATTCATTTCTTTTATCCACAGCCACAAGTGTCGAAACATCCAAAGAAGAGATCTAAATCTGATCGAAGTGTTTTGAACCAAGCACCAAAGGCACTACAACTATCAAGAGTTAAGACGTGAACCCACAAATTCTATAACGTGTTGGACACACCAGCCATGCAAAAATATACTATGCACTTATCTTACCTTCTGCAAAGCAAGACGTGCGGCCTCCCTCTCCAACTCCCTCTTCCTTTTGGCTTCAGCAGCAGCTTCCAATTCAGCTTTCTTTCGAGCCACTTCTGCAGCCCTGGCTTCTGCTTGTAGTCTAGCCTTTTCTGATTAGAAGGAAGTATAAAAAAAGAAAATCACACAAGATTCGCATTGACTAATGAAAATGCAATAGCCTGATCTAAACAATTAGGGTGACATGAATTTCATGAATACAAACCTTCTCTTTGCTTTCTCTCAAGCTCTTCCCTTTCCAACCGTAATTTTTCTGGATCTCGTGTTTCACCCTAAACAAAGTAGCGTGTTAAAATTGACCACATATAATGGACTTAAACGACAATAAGAAAAACTGAAGCAAATCATTCACAACACCTTTTCAAGAGTCTTTTCCTGAGCTTTGAGTATTGTATCAGCAAATCGGTTCCTCAGCAAAGCAGCACGGTATAGCTTATCTGGGGAAACTTGCTTCTCGGATGGAGCACTCTCCCCTAACAAGTTACAGCTCAAGGGTTAAGATAGCAACCCACATTAACAGCTTAATCTATCATAATTTATTTTACTGCATTACCCTCTTTATAACCATCCACTTCAATTGACGGAGGGTTAGTATGAGAACTATTTTCAACTTGGCTCAAGGTGCTTCTAGACTCTGCTGCATAAAATAAAAAAGAAATAGTATCCAAAAAATTAACTACAGATAAAAGAACCAACTGCTAATGCCATTATATTTTTGAACTTGTACATGATAAAGATTCTCAAACGAAATATGCAAGGATTGAAATAACTCACGATTTTTCCCAACTTCCTGTCCAACATTACTTTGTATCTGGTCCAAATTTTGTTTTCCATCCACAGTCGACTACCAATATTAGAAAAATAAAGAGTACATCAGAACATGTACTGCAGTAATATCTTTCTACAGAATTGTTTATTCTTTAGAATGCATTTGTCTGAGGGGTTTGTAAACAAACAGAATTCACTCATCAGAGACACTAGTATACGGAAGAAGTCCATTATAGAATAAAAAAATAAAAAAATAGCATAATACCCCAAGAATGCATAAGAATTTTTTTACCATCATCAATCTAGAAACATTATGTTTCTACCATTTAATATTGCATTGTACCTGCAACTTGTTTCCTGGAGGCAAAGCTTTTGCACCTTCAGATTCACTACTAGAACCGCTTGAGTCTGAATCTGCAAGCAAAGCAAGCAAACACGGTTGATATAAGTACAAAAATTAATCTCAAAAAGCTAAAGGGGCAAAGAGCTAGAAGGTGAGGTTCCTACGTTATGAAACCTGAAGCAAGAAAGAATAGCATTGGTTAAAGCGAAAGATACAGACAGAAGCAAAAACACAAGTGACCTATACCTACAGGCTACAGTTGCAGCACAATTAATCATATCCATCAGATCCAACAGAATTTTGAGCAAATGGGTTGCAAGTAACAGTTAGTAGAATCAAGAAATCTACAGCCATAAGGCAGGTTCATTTGTGTGCCACTCAAAAGTTGGTTACACACGAAAATTGTGTTTGAAATTAATTTCCCCATCAAAATGCCTACCAAAGAAGCTTTTTTATTCTAAACAAAGTGTGATTCGTATTTTTACACCCTATGTCCCTATCTTTCTGATTTCTTTTGAAACACTGAGGCTTATTAAAAACAGGCAATTGTTTATCACAGTGTAAACATTGAGAAATAACCCAATAAGTCAATTAAACCGAAGACCATGTGGTTCTAAGGAGCCAATCTCATTAAGACCATATTGACACCACCTTAATAAAGCTTATGTAAGAGAGATGAGGTGAGACAAACACCTCACATAGAACAAAACAATCTTCATTGTATATCCATAATACATACTAAGACCATATGGACAAAATCTCGTCAAACTAAACCAATATCAGAAAATTTTACAATCAAGCATATTCAAGAAATATCGACTGTAGCAAAAGAATCCAAAATGGTCCAACTGCATTACAGTTTCCTCCTATGAGAGGAGCCTGTATAGTTTTGAGGTTTACATCTCCTACAACCGACCATACCTCTAATTTCTCAGTGTCAAAAACTACGAGGTACAGGAAGCTTTTAGGGTTGATTTAGTACAGTAATAACCAAAGTTAAAATGTTGCCAACAATTCCTTCAGCTTCATCAGGAATAGACAAAACTACCTATGATAGATGGTGCCAAATATTTCTTCTTATGCGCCTAAGCAGCAAGGACATAACAATCTTCTAGATGTATCAAATTTACTCACAAATGCTATCAATGTCTCCCCTGACAGAATTCTCTATAACAGATCATGTTCAACTTTGACCTTAAAGTGACTAGAAAACAACCACGCCATTCACCATGTTATCCAAATCATGCAGTAGGTGACAATGTTAATACATCTCTTAACATGGAAATTATAGAAACATGTTTGCCTTTGTACGAACACACAATGACATAGCCTAAATTGTTTGTTTATGAATAGAATTTCAGTATATTGAAACGTATTTAAACTTCTTAAATTGTTTAATGGTGAAGAAAAACAAAAACTAAGTAGATCTAGCAACATCAAAACCACAATCCCATCAAAGTGTGGTCAGCCAAATGACCAAAACTGTGATTGTCAGGATAAATCAGGCTCCAACATTTACAGTTATCTAGTATCCACTGCTCTCGCAATCTATGTTCTTCATGTTATTTTTTACTTCTTCAAACTAAAAATTGATCCTTCAAACCCATTTTCTAAATCCAAGTCACCTAAAGAGCAGTCAAGTCTATAAGCAGAGTACACACCCATTTTTTCGTTCTTCCTACCATGGTATTCTAGACATAAAATATTGACGCATGACTAAGAGTAATTAACTAGGTTTCATGTTGTGTGATTTTCAAATCAGATTTGATGTAGTATTGGAAATATTCCAAGGTTAATGGGCACATTTAAAGTTATACATTTGACTCTAAATGGATAACCACCCACAACTAGGATAGGAAGAACTCTCTCTATATTATTATTTGTACAACATGTGTGACAATGCACAGAATCATTAGCATATGAAATAAGCTCCATCAAGTTGAATGAAAGGAAGTGATATCATTATAACAAGGTAAAATTATATGTCAACAATATAGAGTTCTTTGTTTCCACATATATACTATAGGAGTTGGTATTCAGAGTTTGATTGTTTAACAAAATATTCAAAATCCATATAAAATTTAGAATTCCCAAAAAGTGTAACTTCCTACACTTAACAATGAATTCACATTACCATATCCATCCCTTTGGTTATTTGGAATTCCTAGAGTATTGTAAATTCCTTGGTGTTAAACAAACAATAATAGTAAGTTCCTCATAATTTAACTAATGAAATAACTTCCTTGGATTTAGAACATCCCCGGAGAATTTAATTCCGCCGTCAAACAAACAACTTCATAGTTACCCATCTTATGCAATTAAATGCAATAGAATGCAAAATGTGAAAGGCAACTTTTTTCATACACTAACAAGTAGGACCAACCAGTAGATGATAACCAAAATAATCTATGAACATATAGCATAATACATAAATGCAGAATACCAATAATACACAGAAAAAAGCTCACAACACAATCAAAGCTGAAAAATTGACTAAAGGACCAACCAGTAGATGATGAACCTGAGTCACTGCTGGAACTGCTAGGACTACTATGTCTATTGTTCTTGTTGACTGTGTCTTTCTCTATCTCTACAGGAGGGAAACTTGAGGTAGGATTGTCATTACCCCCAATATCTATATCCTCGTCAACTGCGTCATTGACTGTGGCATAAACCATCCAAAACAGCATTACAAAAGAAAGTTAGATAGTAATACAAATGCCTAACTATTCAATTCTAGTCTCTAGAGCATCAATTAATCCTTAAACATGGATTATAACCTTTATCGGCTTGATTTGATGAATTGCTAAACCCCGTACTCGTTGTGTAGCTGTATGAAAGAGAAGATCATGATAGAAGTCATACAAACATCAATGCTCAAGTCACAAACAAACCAAAGGACGAAAACAAACCTCCATTTCACACGGCTCTGCCCTCGCTTCGTTCTTCTTCTCCAACAGGAAGTCATCTAACAACTTTCTAAGTTTAAATAAGACATCATCGCTAAGAGCATCGATATCAATCTCAATCTCCTCTTCACCGTCTTTTCCCCAGCACCAGAACTGTTTTCTTTCAAGAACTCGATTATACTCTCGGGCAATTCACTAAGACAATCCTCCAATTCAGAGCTCATTTTATGCTTCTCATCATCGGTCATTACCCTCTTAACAAGGTCCGACTTACCTGTGTATCCCCCCTTCTTTTTCTTGGAAGGGGGAATGTGATTGGCCACTGCAGCTGGTTCGTTTCGTGTAGGGGCTTGCATTGTTACAGGGGCTTGCACTGTTGAAGGCAATACTTGAACATCATTACTTGTTGACATCTTCTTTTCAATCACTTTCCATCTTTGCTCAAAGTTTTTACTCAAGGTTTGAGCCATGAAATGAACATCATTTCCTGCTGGATTGTATGTCATCGCATTCGAAAACGTAAGCCTGACATCCGCAGCAAACCCTAATGGACTTGTGTATTCACCTCTAGATAATTTGGTTTTGATTGTGCCCAAATCCATGGGATGCTTAATTACAGTAAAATAATCAGGAATGTTCAACTTAACAACATCTACAGGTTCCTTAAAAACCCAACCAAATTGATGTTGCATCAGCCAAGTCAAAAGATTTTCACATCGTTTCATCAACATAGAGTTGTTAGAAGCATTAGCAGATGCAATTTGCTTCCGAGGATCAATCTTACCAGGAAAACCCTTTTTCATTTGAGCCCCATTACGACCCCCAGTTGGCTGTTTCTTCCCCTTCACAGGATTAAGCTCAAGCGGAGGCGGCCTCGGAGTATTATCCAATGGAGGTCTTTTCAGCCCATCACTGCAACTACGAATATCGCTAGCGGGCGATAAAACTACTGCACTATTGCCAAACGATGCAATTCGCCTCCGTAAATTGCGCACCTCTTCAAGCTCCATCTTTAACCTAATCTCCAAATCCTTCTTATCAGACCTAGACATCTTCGAAAAAGATAGAACTTGCTTAGGAATCCCAAATTGATCATGAGTATCACCATTTAAACTAATACATTTCCTCTTGGGTGAACAAGAATCCTCCGAAAGAGTCATCTCCGTATCAACACGCCCAGAGCTTCCAAATCCCTCAGACTCAGCAGTTATTTCGGTAGCATGACGATAATCTGATATAACAGCTGACCTTTGATTAGCCATAGAAAACTTTCTGGATTTCCCCATCATATTACGAGAGCAATTCTTTGATTCCTTTCGACCAGTGTAAACTATGGGAATAGCCGGTGCCATATGAGAAATCCCCAATTTCTGCACATATCAACTACCCCTACGGAAGATTTAAGATTTCCAGTAGAAAAACAAAATCCCTAAAATTAGAAATAGAATATTGAATTTGTAATTAGGGTTTATAAGGAAAAAAACGGATTGAATTGCAGCGATTGTATAGTGAAGTGTTGGGTGTCGTATTATCGATTAACGAACGACCCACCCAAAAAGGGAAAAGGGGTGAAATCGAAATATGAACTTGAATTTATCGAATCCACACCGACAACCGGCAAGCATTATTGGATTTTATTTTTTATTTTTAAAATTATTATTTCACAGATTCTTACTGACACCGTCTTCTGTAAAAACTGCTCTCAAAAATCCAGTCCAATGCTAAATGTATATTATTACAATTCTAAATATAGATTTGAGTTGAACTTTTAAAAGTCGTCTTTACAAAAGACGCTCTCTCAAAAGAGCACCTGTTATTATTTTAACACAAATTCTCATGAGAGACGGTCTTTTGGAGAGACTACCCCTAATCGGGCCGATTTATTATATATTTTTCAAATTATTGTAATTAGGCATTAAGAATGATATAAGTATACAATTAAGATATTGAAAATAAACATTAAGAATACGGTAAGTAAGCATTAAGAGTAAGTATTAATCTTTAATGGGTTAGGCTTGAGATATTTTTCTCCAAAAAACGGTCCCTCAAGAGATTAGCTATTAATTTAATTTAAAAGAAAAGAAAAGGAGATGAAATTAAAAGGAAGGAGAAGTTGTCACCTTTCCTAGAGTAGATATGGATACATACCAATTGACTTCATCATTGTAAAAATTAAATCAACTTAATAATAATATAATATTATAAATAATATTTTTTTATAATAATATAATAATTTTATTATAACTATTAAATTGCAATTTTTAATTTGATATTGGAATCATCAAACATAAAACTAGTGAGCTATATTTTGAAATTTTTGATTTGAAAATTCGAGAATAACCCTAATTAGTAAAGTTGAAAATATAGGTTAAATTTAATCTTAATATAAGCTTGATAGTTAATGAACTAAAATTGAACATAAACAATATGGTTAATGAATTTTGACCATTTGTTTAATTATTAATTAAATGATATCGAAATTGATTAATATTAGAGAAATTCTACGTGGTAGCATCGAACTTTCATGAAACACCAGTAATAACACTATTGTAAGATTTTTCCTAATAGTAGCATCTAGTTTTCATACAATAGTAGTCTTTTCTGCAAAGAATTTGAATGCGAAAATGCTAGAGGCAGAGGAGTAGATGGCATCGTAGGTCACTCGAAATGCCTTGGCCGTAACTACACAGAAGATCTTTCAAGTTTTTGATTCTTCCGGGAACTTATACCGCCTCGTTTTTTACTTCCATTACGAAGCCTAATACGGGATGTGCATAAGGCTTTTGTATCTCTTGGATGTCTCACAAAGTTCTTACAGCCTACTCTTCCATGGACACTACCTTGTTCGGGTCCTTGTAACAAGTTTTTTAGTTTTGGATCATCGACAAAGCCATTTGAAAGCATCTCGGTGTGCAATTCCTTAGCTTTGAGCGAACAACCACAATTCGCCAAGCCACGTATTACAGACTGGTAGTGTTCTGATTCAGGATGCACCCCAAATTGTCTCATTTCCACCCAAACCTTTAACACATTTTCAGGTTCTCTTAATTTGAAGAATCTGTCAAAAACTAGTAAAAATGTATCGTTATCAGGCCCGACTTTACTGTTTCTCATCAGGCTCAGAATTTCAAAAGTATGTTGCAAATTCGCACCTTTCAAGAACGCTTGGTAGGTCTCACGCGTTGGTCGTACACCCTCTTGTGTCATAGCAGACAACAGATTTCTAGCCTCCTCAATTTTCCCAGCTTCACATAGAGGACAAATCAAACAATTATACGACCGAAAATCGGGTTGTAAACCCATCTCCTTGGTTTTCGTTAGAATTTTAAGAGCTTCGCTCAAACAGTTTTCGAGAACCATCACATACATAAGTGAATTGTAGACATCAAGGCCGGGAGTCAAGCCTCTTTTATTCATCTCATCGTAGAGCCTTAGAGAATCAAACAGGTTTCCGACCCTTGAATAACACGAAATCATGTGTGTGTAGGACATAACATTAGGCATTACACAGTAACGTGCCATCTCCCTCCAGACCCTCTTGGCTTCGATAACATCAACGGAAATATCACACCAACCATGAAGAATGATATTAAACCCGTCAGTCTCGAGTGGATATAGCTTCTTATTATTCAACATGAATTCCTCGGCCTCTTCGATATTTCCATATTTACATAACACGTTAATGACGGTGTAAAATGCATTCTGGTCAGGACATGCTGTCAACTTCTCCATAAAATCAAAAGTTTTAATGGCCTTCTCATGGTTATTTGCTGCTGCATATCTGAAATGGAGGAATTTGTTATATAAATACCTCAAAGTCAAGTACAACAATAGAAGAAGGAAGACTATTTAGAAAATGAAGGGTACTATGTGCAGGTATAATCAATCAATAATCAGATTCAGCTTCCAACACTATCAGTACAACTAAATCAAGCTTGAAAGCAAAACCGAGATAATTATAAACCGATGACAACCCGAACCCGATTGACACTCGACTCGGTGCGAACCCAATAATGCGAATCGCCGTTGCTAATCCGACGATAACCAACCGATCTAACTCGAGTATGACCTGCCGGGGTATACAACCGATAATTTACCCATTCAAAATCCGACCGAACCAAATGACACCCGTCCGAAACCGACATGAAAACCTGAATGAACACCTCTATGCAAGGACATAAACATTAGATTAATAGTTTGCATCTCAAATGCTCCTATTTGCAGCATATTTGAAACGAGAGTATTGGGCCTAAAGTAAACCTTTGTGATAAATTATAATCATGTTTTCACTACAAATCTTCAACAATAGAATTGAACTGTAAATCTCTGAAGGTTGTTTAATCCTCTAAAAATTGTTCACTTCTCACCCACACAAAACATGGCAAAATTTGATTTCATTTGTGCACAGCAAAAAAAACGTTTATGATATAAAGTTAAGAGAACTATCGAATAATATACACCGGAAATGTAGTGTGGATCAATCATTGAAACCTTCGTCAACAAGCAAGAAAGTAGAGTGTTTCCAATTAGCCTTTCATTGAAAGGAAAATAGATGAACATAGCCATTGAATGGGTTTATCCTACGAGTTTACCAAGCTCGCCTATAGAGTCTACATGATTCATCAAATGACAAACTCACAAAATACGTCCCAAAAAGTCCAATTTAAAAAGAACTAACACCAGGATTTACCAACTTCTACGGAAAACTTACAAGGAGGCATAAGTGCTCATAAATCATAATCATCCCAAAAATAACAATCCGCCACACAAATGCACCACTTCATATTCAACAACTGCAATTCAATTACTAGAACACTTCTTGTAAGTTGCAGAAAGACCTGCAGACCAACATCACATTACTGATCAGGGGTCACTTCACTTCCTGGCTTCAAAGTGTGCAACACTTCATATCTCTCCGTGACAATTACTTTTCAAGACATATGCTTAGAGCCTATTCCCTCCAACTTATTAACTGAATTCAATATTTCCCTTCACTCTTACTCTCACATTTTCTTAGAAGGTATATGGTTTGGTAAATAATGCTTTCCAAGAAAATTATATTCTATTTTCTATTGTTTGGTTAGACAAGAGATTGAAACGGAGAAATTAGGGTTGAAAAAAGTTTTGTGTCTTTGTAAACATTTTCACCAATAATTGAAGGATAGCAAAATTTTCCCCATTCTACCATTCCCAATATCTTAATGTTTCCCTAATCTTGATATTTTACCAATCCAAACACATAAAACAAATTTTTCATTGCACATAAAAGTCAAACCAAACACCCCTTAAGTGTCCCGTCTACACCCTGACTCGAAATCCTAAAACAATTCCCCCCCTACCCACCCACACACACACAAAGTATCTCACTGATCTCGCCATGAGCCCATAAAGATCAACTCTACCACAAAGCAATAAGTTCCACCAAAGCCTATAACAAAATTCCCCCATCATAAAGCCTGAAACCATAGCCCCTACACACATAAACATAAACTACTGTGAAATATTAACTTGGTTCACCCAAAGTATTGAGTATTGATGTTAGGGTTTTATTTTAATCCCGCAAGTGTACGAGGGTCGTAGCACAATTACGGGTCGGATCACACGGAGGCAAGATCAATACTAGCGTCGTTCAATTAATCACTTAAGGAACAAAAGATTTCAATTGATTCTAATTCTACTATGCGGAAAACTAAAAAATGATGATGATTTCAATGAAATAAAAGGACTAGGACAAAGGAATTCCCCACTAATAGCATATGATTATTTCGGTAAGGATTGCAATTGATTTCGTTGAATTGATTCACCGAACTAACTTAATCACTCATTTTCGGGATGATAACCAAATTAAATCAAATTAAATAAGTTCTCTCGATCTCAACTTTCGTATTTCGACCGATTAACGTCACAAGAAAACATATCCCTAAATCTCAACTTTCGTGATTTTGATAAAGGAGAAACATTAACCTGTTTTTATCATCCAAGACTAATAATAATCTCATCCCTTAACTTTCGTGATTTTGGTTTTAAGAGATATTAAAAGGCTTTAACTTGAATGATCAACTTGGCAATTTAAACAAACCAATTCAACACCATAATAAACAATCTTCATCTAGCAATCACACACATATTAGGGTTTAAATCTAGTGCCCTAACATACAAACTACTCACTAATCATGACTAAAGAAATTTCTAAATCTAATAAACTATCATAGACTACAAAATAAGACATAACTAAAAACTTGAAAAGAATAGAAATACCTTGACAATGGAGATATGATGAACAACACAATCAAATTCAAAGAGGAATAATGTAAATTGAAGAGGAAATCCAAGATTACAATGTCAAATTACCCCAAAAGAAAGCTTAAAAACCAAATGTCAAAATACAAAGGAAATCTCCCGAGTTCTCTAACCAAGACTGAATGAATATACTAAAGTGTAACCGCCACTTTAAATAGTGGTTCCAAAAATTAGGAAGAAAACCGTCAAATTGCCCACTAACGGAAAAGCGACGACTCGCCACATCTGGGGCGACGACTCGCTGCTTTGGTACTGCCTGGAAGGTGGAGTTCAGTGTTGGTTGTAGTGACGAGTCGCTGCTCTATAAGCGACGAGTCGTCGCTTTGCTCCTGGAACACAAGGATTAGGTCAGTGAAGATGTAATGACTTGTTGCATGTGGGGTGGCGAGTCGTCGCTCTGGCTCTGGAACATTCTTCAATTCAGCACATGTGCGACGAGTCGTTTGTGGCGACTCGTCGCTTTGCTTCTGGAGTCTTCTGGCGTACTTTCTTCATCTATCTTAGGGGTCTTAGGCAATTTCTCCAAGCCTTCACCCTCTTATAACCCCATAGCCTAGCAAAATCTCCAATTTCGCCTCGTACATCATAGGAATACAAAATTAAGCACACGAGACAAAATTATAACAATTCACTACTATAAATCCCAAATCCCACTAAAACTTCACACAAGGCGCGTAAAAATAGCAGGGATGAGCGCAAATAATTGCACTTATCAATTGAATTATCCTATTTTAGGCTTTTAGCCAAGTTTTGGACTCCAGAATTTGAAGTCTTGAAGCATGGGATGAGCTTTCTTGTGGCTTAATCATGGGCTCTTCCTCACGTTCATAGAGAAGATAACTTTTGCCTTGATACAGCCTTTTAGGAAAGCTTAGAGTTGATTGTGGTTTGTTTGAGAAAGGTTTGAAGTACGAAGATTGGAATATGTGTGACGCGAAGCCAAGGCTGCTAAGTGCTCGGACAGTTTAGTATATAGCTTGACCGAGCACTCTTGAGATAGAACAACCGAAGTTGGATACTCTCTCTAACTTCTCTTCCATGCTTCTAATTTCTTCTCTACCATTGTAATACCATCAACGCGTGAGCTTTAAGTTCTTGTCGTGTGCAGGATGGCAAAGGGGACCATGGAACACATTGCATAAAGGAACGGAATCAGCAGCAGGTGCCGGCTCACTTGTGCTCGAACAAGCACCATATTGCTCAAATGAGCATAGTGGTCCAGTAACATTCCACCTCTTTTTTTTGCCTTGTGTTGATGCCTACTCACCTATTATGTCTGTTGTGATTAAGTGTGACTTGAGTGCACCAAATAAAGATCATGCATAGAAGTGGAATCTTTATGGGTGTTTTAATTAGTCACTTAATATGAGCTAAGATTGGAGTCTTAATGTGTGTGATTGATGGTAGAGTGTAAGTGGGGTATACATGTATGGAGTTACTTATACATTAATTGAGCATGATGAATGATGATACTTAAATGAGGATTTGAAGAGGCCTAGATTGATCCTACACGAGGCAAGTTGTTCGAAGAAACAAAACAGAAACTTCAGGGATCAACAGTGCTCGAACGAGCATACATGCAACTCGAACGAGCACCTAGTTCGGCAAAGGTCAGAAGCTCCTAGATTGAACCACTCGAACGAGCAGGCAGAGGGCTCAAACGAGCGAACTGTGGGCAGACTCTTTGGATGCTTCTGTTTCGACTCTTCAAGTCCCATAGCTGTTTTATTTATGCATTAAACTTTCCCTTAATTATGTTTTATCATTAATGTAATTTGCACTATACATAGAGATACTACATACCGGAGGACGTAGCCTATATCTCTTCTCTAATTGTAATTCTCCATACTTGAGAGTTCTTTGAACTCCTTTGATAATATAAGAGATACTACATACTGGAGGACGTAGTCTAAGTTGGGCAAACCTCGTCAAATTTTTGTGTCGTTTATTGCGTTATTATTTCCTACAAACATCGGTTTTATTGTTAGCGTAATTTGTTTGTCACAAGACTTCACATTTTCGATCTTGGTGATATTAGAGATTGAGACACGACATCTAATCTCTAATATAGCATCGTTTTCAAGTTCTAAGCCCTATGTCTTCCTATATATACACTAGTCGTAGTTCTTCGTAAGGTATGCCAAACTCTCATTTGTATAGAGCTACCTATTGCTTAGTTTACTCCCTCATTAGCTCCTCTCTTCCTCACTAAACCTCCATTGTAATTCATTCATGTTTTGTATTTTTCCTTTAAACACATATTAATACAACTAGCTTGAATCCCGTGCCAAGCACGGAAAATTTAAAAATAATTTCTTAAAAATAAATGAAATTAGTTTACATGTATTAATTTGTTATTTGTTAACTGTAATAAATATAGAGAAAATACTATTTGACGTGTAAGAAAAATTAAACGTATCACTTTATATTTTCTTATGCATGTAATATCGAGTATTATAGTAATCACAATTTAATCTTTTGAATATCTACTTCTATGTGTAGTTTTTTTATATATAATATAAATATAAATATATAATATAAAATATCTAAATTTTGTAAACTCATGAGTACTTTTGTGTATTTTTAATGACTTAAGGGAAGATATTTCATTAATGATATTTTCAATAGATGTAGTGTAGTAAAATTTTGTCGATCGAGTAATCAAATTAAATGTATCAATCGACTATTATAACCTGATCAATTAAATGTATCAATTGACTATTATAATCTAATTAATTTGAAACTTGCATCAAACATATTGTCCAATTTTGGCAGGCCATTTGAAACGTTAATTGATCAAATAATAGGGCATTTAAACTTAATTATTCTACTTACCTAAGGAAAGCAATTAACATGAAAGCGACATGTGTCTTATTGAATAACGGTTTTAGTATATAGTATAGATACTATCCCAGGCTAGATATGGTAATGTAGCCTAAGCTTGGTTATCCACCAATCTCGTGTCCTTATTTGCTTGATTATTATTGTTATTCTCTACTTACTTGCATATTTGGTTCCTACATTAACACACACCTTAAACACCCATCTAAACTCAAATTTTGTGATCTTTGGTGAGTGAGAGTGCCTCTCATTTCAGTTAACATTTAGCACAATAGTACATTTAGCACATATACTCCTATATAGTACCTGAACAGCTGAAGAGTAGAAAAGAAATTAAGAACAGACCTGTCTATGATGGCAAGCATTGCTTGTCGAGTATCCACCAAACGGTAACAATCCCGAATCAGAGACCAGGCAATGTCAAACTTGTGATGAGTACCCAATACCCAAACAATCAAACCCAATAATTTGTCAGAAATACAACCCCATTTTTGGTTCAATTCAAAGACTAACAAAGCCAACTTCCAATCATCCTGTAATTTCCAGATAGCCGAATAAACTTGGGTGGCATCAGAATTGATACCAGAACTAGCAAGAAAATCAATAGCCTCCTTCCTGGAAGTGCAATTCTTGGTTCTCTGAACCAGTTCGACGAGTTCACTAACACCTAGATCATCATTTTGATAGTTTGCGCTTATAAAATCATTGAAATTGATAGGATTGTAGAGAGGTTGGACTGAACAAGGTTTGAAAGTAGAGAAAAACAGTGAATGGAAAAGAGTAACGGAATGCCGGAAATGTGTTCGATGAAACGCCTGAGAGAAGATGTTGGTTACATACCCAATAGGAGAAGAGCAAATCCGAGGAGATAGAGAGTGGAGAAGACGGGAAGCAAATAGTGGTCGAATATACAATTGTCGAAGAATGAGCCTTCTCATCAGGACAACAATGGAGCTGCACAAACAAAAATGGCAGACAACGTTAATATTAAGTCATTCATGGTTATTGATGCTAGATCGATTTGTAATTGAATTTGGTCAATTTATGTTTGGAAAACAACGGGTGATAGACTTAGTTCACTCTAATATTATATTACTGTGGATTAACATTTATCCCTCCCTTTTTCACCTCACTTTAGTTGTTCACTCGTATCCGGTCCACCCTACTCTTATACTTTTATATTACACTTCACTCCACTTCAAAAAAATTTAAAATTAAAATTAGACTTTTAAAAACTAAAAATTAAAAAAAAACTAAAAACTAAAAAATTTTAAAAATTAAAATTAAAACTATTTTTTCAAAAAGTTTTTTTCGTTATTTTGAGTATATAATAAAATGTAAAGAGATTAGGAATAGGAGTGTGTAAAACTTGGTCTAAACTATTTTAATGTGCACTATGTTCATACAAGAGTTTTTCGAAAACTAGTCGAGCCGAGTCAGATTCTAATACAAAAAGGTCGAGCCGAGGGATAAAGAGCTAGAAACTTATATATATTGTCCAAACCTATGAAATTGTAAAGCTTGATACTAATCACCTTTGTTTAATAACAACTTAGGGCAAGTCACTATCTGGTTGAGTCAATTACGGGTCAAGTTGATGCTGATAAGTTACGGTCTTATGTAACTCCAAGCTGGTAAAGTAAAACCTACAATCCAAGGTTAAATTTGTTTTAACAATAGGTCACATAAGTTCATTAACCATATATTTTTGGATGCATATTATTCACGATTAAAGTGCATGTTCATAACAGTTCGTTGGCATCCTTATATCATCTCTACTGGTTCCAAAGCCTATATAAGGCTATTGTAAATCCTTGTACAAATAAAATGTAAGATAATTTTGTGTAATAATTAGAATCGAGCGAGAGCCACACACATATTCTTAGGGTTTTAGTGAGAGGTTTTGGGGACTTGATCAATTCTCTCATTGCGATCAACTCTAAGAGGTTCTTGTCAAGAGTGGATTATTATAGTTTATAACCGTGGAGTTTTATAGTCTACTATCAAATTGATATTAGGTTTTCTCAACCTCCCAAATTGTTTGTGTTCTTCATTGTTTTGCACATTCTGTTTTTAGTCTTTTTTAGATCTTTCTTGGTTTATTTGGATCAAACACTAACATTCCCTAATACTAGATCTTCCATGTTCGTTAATATTATCAACCTAACTTTATATAAGAAATTATATCAATCCAATCAATAAAACCGAAGTACATTTTATTTAAAAACTTTCATCAAATATCCTTGCCAAACAAAAAAATACTCACTATTCATAGAATTAATCATTAAAATAGAAATTATAAACATAGTCACGATACTAAACATGAATAAAATAATCAAAAATATTAAATAAACAAGAATTTAAAGAGCGAACAGAACAAACAAAAATATTACTCGAAAATATAAATTATAAAAAACTCGATTAGAGCGAGCAGAACAAAGAAACAAGAGCCTTGTTCAAGCAATTCGTATAGTGCAAGAATCTTGTACTTTATGAACTCCTTCATTAACCACATTAATCACATACTTAAGTCACCATTACGCCATATGGTTAAGTCTCTTGTTATGTATTTAATGTTGGAAATATAGACCTTTTAAAGGTCTTTTCAAAATCTTCTTATAGCTACAATCATCGACACATATTACTGATAATAATATGTATAACATTTGTATAGAGGTGTGTTTAACATGTATTTGATATGGAAAAGTATGGTGTGACACGAACTTGTCGTTGCATTAAGAAAGTTATTTTCCGACTATCCCAAGTGTAAATAGATGGGACTTTCCCAAGGTTAACACACCCACCAATAGCAATGTACACTCACTACTAAAGGTGTGGAGCAAATACCACTCTTGCACAAGTGAATAGGAAAAGAGATGAGATATTGAGAATTGTGTATCTCCAAAAGGATGAAACACCCACTATATATAGACACTTCTCAACGGTCATATTTCAACCTCATTAACCTTAGTCAAAGAGAATAAATGTATTTTAATATAGAATTAAAACACTCCATGAATGAAAATATAGTTGTTGAAGAAAGCTTTAAATGACCATTTATCCAACATTTAACACCCACTCAAGTCACCAATTAACACTAACATGATTAAGTATGAATAATCATAACTCGGATCAACCTACAAGCCAAATTTACTCGACTCAAGGTGATTCTGCCGGTTTAATCTATTCTAAAAACCTACGGTGATTTGAAGTAAAAAAATAAAAAATTTTAATGTGGTAACCCTGAGTTTTTAGCTTTTCCACGTGGTTGACAAACATTTTTTTTCGTGTGGATGCCTTAAGCTTTTAACCTTTTCAACTAGTAGACAAAAAGTTAAGATTGTGTTTAATTTACGTTATTATTACCCAGCATAAAGAAGTTAACGTTTTTCAATAATATATTTCAAATAAGTAATTAATTTAACAAAAACATTGACATTTGGTTTACTATATAAAAAAGTTGAAAGCACAAGCTCAGTATCCTAATTAAAAAAGTACTCGTCTAGCACGTAGAAAAGTCGAAAACTCATGCTACCCCAAATTCCCCCAAAAAAATAAGTTTACTTATAAATAGTCTGTTTTTAAATTATCCCTACAAATATACAATAGCGAACTAGAGATCGAGAGAGGTTTTTTCCAGAAACCCAGCGAAATTCAAGCTGACAACCTTTACGGTTTCATTTCCAAGGTTAGTTTTCAGTGGCTCCTTTACTAATTAGAAGTATGAATTCTATGATGTTTCCTCGATGCTTTGATGACTGTTTTTGATCGATTTCTCTCTGTCTGTACTGCTATTTGTTCATTGATTACTTAGTATCTTTGTTGATATCGGAAATCGATCCATCAGCAAAATCTTGGACAATTTATTGGATTTAGGGTTTATTATTTATCAGTTTTTAAGTATAATTTTGTATGTGTTCAGCTTTGTTATGATAATCTTTTGTAGATTATTGAATTTATACTTCTATTCAACTTGGTTAATCATGGAGTGAGTTTACTATAGTCTTTCACGAGACGTGGTTTTGACGAAGGTCGAGTATTGCAAAATATATTTAGGATTCTTTTACTTTGTCCAATGATGATTTGCGTCATGCAATAATACAAAATAGATGTGTGAATAAAAAATGTAAAACCATAAATCAATGATTTAGAAGTGAGTGTGGTATAAAGTGTAAAACTGGGGAGAATGGTGGATGATGAGTTGAGGAGCTTTTTTGAATTTCAAATTTCAGCGTTCAATTGCTTTCATTTGTACATTGAAGCATTTATGGGATTATCTTTTTAAAAAGTCTCATAAATAGATGTAGTGCAAACATTTATGTGATTACTTATTGATTAGGGGATATTGTTTAGTTTCATTTTCAAAGGGCTATGATCATCCTTTACAATTGTTTTCTTGTTTGCAGGTTGACGCAATGGGAACTTATCTTACTAAACCTAAAACAGAGAAGGTGTCTGAAGATGGAGAAAATCATAGAGTAAGATATGGATTGTCATCTATGCAAGGGTGGCGTTCATCCATGGAAGATGCAGTAAGTAGAAATCATTGGATTTCCTATCATCAAAAAAAATGTGTTTGTCTATGGACTTGATATTTGTTAATATTTGCTTGAAACTTGTGTTTACTGATCATGTTTTTGTATAATAATAACTCCACTTTAGGAAGGATAATATTAATGAACCATAATTTAGGAATGAGAATAAGAAAGTGATGTTATGAAACTGAAACTATATACCTGGTTTCTTTGGAAAAGTCAAGAAACTATCAAGTGTATGGATGCCTATGGAGCACTAGTAGAAGCATTATTCCGTGGGGTTTCTTTCAAAAACAAGGTTTCTATCTACACTTTCATGAGTTGACTTCTTCACCTAAGAGCTTGAAGTTACATTAGTTCCTTTCATATTATCCATGATATTGTTAGCTATGATGTCTAGGAAGAGGAATTTCACATAGACCTTTGAGAACTATGGATTTGTTTGTGAAAATCTGAAGTTTACTAGGCTTGAATGTAAGTATGGACATCTTTGAGTTGTATTAGCTACTTTATTGAGAGCCTATTTCGAATTGCTTTGATTTTTGATCTAGGACCTAAGTATATTGAATATTTATAGTTATATACTACTATCTCCATCGACTAATATCTTCCCATTTATTTTTGACATTATTTATCAACCAATCTTAATTTATATTTAATCTTTATCTATAACTTAAAACATATTCAAAAGAAATTTTGTTTGCTTCTTCTTTGTGTAAATTATATTAATATCAAACTTTTATTATTTTTAATCATATACAATTAGAGATATTAACAATTGAAATGGTGCATTGATAAATGAGATGATGAGAGTGATGATGAAGGGAGTACTAATTGAAAAAGGTACTCTTCAATCAAAATCCCATTAATTGCATTTGAAGTTGCTTGAACATGGAATGCTCAATCTTTAACTCAACTAAATCTGAATCCTTGACTTGTTGCAAATGAGGGATATGATTCTGATTCGCCCTGTAAAATTAGGACATAGCATCAAAACGAAGGAAGGAATTGGAGTCTCAATTTCTTAATCCTATGACCAACCTTTCATAGTCTAGGATCTAAAAAATTTCATATGAAATTGAATTGTCATATCTAGAGGGATAAGGGTAAAGTTTAGGGCTTTTTGTTGATGAGATTCGTGAGAGGCAACCAGAGATGACTCTTGGATCCAAACTTGAATTTGACATGTGTATCCTACTCCTAGCATCAGGGATAATTATGTTAGTTGTGAGACCATTTATTAGGTGCATGATTTGATGTAGGGCATTGGTGTTTACGCTCTCTTTTATTTATTGTAAAGTAGTTAGCCCCATTTTGTTACAGGGATCCGTCCAATCGACTCATTTTTAATTTCTCTTTCTTTCTTCTAGACTTTTAAGCGCTTGCCTTAGTCCTAATGAAACAACAAAAGGGTCAATTAAAAAGTTGAGGAAACATTATGTATTCTCCTTGTATGATATCTAGAACAAAAAATATTGATCCTTGTGTCTTGGTATGATTCTAAATTTATTTTGATTTCTAATATTGTATATACCAGAAAACAAGTCACAAGATGGTATAAGACGGTCAATGACATCGTCTTGCTCAACTTGTTTTCTTCAAGCAAGATAATGAACTTCTGCCATGCCACTTGCCAAATTAATAGCTAGTATGCTGCTTGTGAGTTGTGACTCTCAATCAAGGTGTGGTTGCCTTGGTATTTTGTGATATCACTTTCCCCTAAAACCTAACCTTGTCATTAAAGTGTAAAGATGGAAAAGGAAATCATTGATGGTTTAAATTCCTACTTAAAAGCCCAAGTAGCTTGAAAGGATGGAAAATTGCTTCCGATCATTGTGTGTTGTAGTTCTCGGCGTGAATCGATACAATCAACAATGATAATTTACTTAACCTCTTTATTACAATTTTTACATGGTTCATATGCCTTACCCCTTATCCAATCAATTTTAACTTCTAAGTCACTTCTTAATCTGATATTATTCTTTTTGCACTTCCCATATTGCATGTTTGTGATGTGTAGGAATTGGGGATAAGATTCAGTCAACAGTTTTCTATTTAAAACAAAAGCTTTGTATAGCTTTCTTGTTCAAACTCAAACCAAAATTTATCATAACCAGTAACTGTAGCTCTTGGGTTAACCAACAATGCATGACACTTGTTCTGTGTTCATGCTGCTATTGACCATTTTGGATTGCCTACTAGTTTGAGGGCGGTACGATGATGTAGTGTGCATACACTTACTGCTTGTAAACTATGCATTTTGTGCCAAGAGATTTCCTTTACAATCATCATCTCAATTTAATGAAATCCTTTTAATTTTAAGCACACCAAGTAATGAACAAAGCAATTGCATGTGGAAAATTGATTGAAAATGGGTGCTAAAGTCCCAAATGTTTGCATACTTTGACAAAAGATCTACCATATCCAATATTGTATCAAAATTTTAGGATAAGGTAAATTTTCTTGAAGTCCGTGATAATGTCTTTCCGAACATTTTATCAAAAAAGAAAATATATTTCCAAACTTGCTCCAAAATTGATGTTGGTTGAAGTATCTCATTTAATGAGTTTTGAATGGCTTCTTTTGTTGATGATAGCAACGCGATTGCAATAAGGAAGCATCGTTCTCGCATTAATCTCGAATCTAAAGCATGAGAGGCTAATCATCCAATTTAATTTTAGATTTGTTGGTATCTACCAACAATTAGTGCCACCAATTTTGACTAATGAACACATTAGTATCAACTCTATCACATATGGGTTTTCGATGGGATCAGCGCCCCGAATATTCGCTAAAAGTTGCAACGAGATGTTGATTTTTGATACAATTACTACCCCGTAAAGGTGGTTTAAGTGAATTTGGGCATAGATTATTGCATAATATTATTGGATTTCTCATGATTTATTTCCAAAGATGTCCCATTTATGTTGCTTTGTAACTTGTAAGTGGTATATTGAGCCAAGGTGGAGTCTTGAAGCCTGGGCGCAAGGCAAAAGCGTGAGCTTTTCATAGAATTCTTTTGTTTAAAAGCTTAAAAAATAAATTTGAAGCATGTTTGGTACTTGAAACAATATGACATTCATATATATTTGAATGAAAGATCTAATTTGCCTGTTAATTGTGCTTAATCACTAATATAATGCAAAATGACTCATTTAGCTATTCGAACCTACATTCTATAGCATTATGTTCAATTGAATTGTTATCAAAGAAGAGAAGATAAGAAAGATGAAAAACCTAGAAGAGGAGTAGAAAAAAAAATAAAAGATCAACTAAAAACTCAAAAAGGGGAGAAATGGAAGAAAGAAAAGAGAAAATTTAAAAATAAACAAGAAAGAAGTAAACAAAAAATTTAAGAGAAGGAAGATTGAAATAAGAAAAACCTAAAAGAAAGAACATTGAAAATGAAAGTACTCAGAAAATCATATAGATTTTAGAGGAAGTAAAGAAAATTTGATGAATAATCTAGAATTTGAAAATATTAAGATAAGGAATCCTCAAGAAGAGTAAAAAGAAAATCAATTATACTATACAAAAGGAAGGTACCTAGTGATGGTTGAGGCACAATTCACCAAGCGTTACGATGTGATGAACCCAACAAGTACAATAAGAAAGAAAAGGTAGTGAGAAGTAAGAAGAATATGAATAGAGGGGATTAGATGGGGAAATGAAGAAATACAAAGAATAGAATGGAGGGAAAACATAATTTAGAAAGGAGAATGTATTGAGTATATTCTTAATCATGCCCATTACATTATTACATTATACTATTTATAGCTAACAACCCTAACAAACTTGTTGCTTTTTGCTAGATTAGTTATATAATATTCTTTTTCTAGAAGCTTCCTTAAAGACTATTCTACCCCTCGTATTGTGGAAATGGATTTATCACATACGACTCCAAGCGAATCCTTATTTTTTTATTTTCTCTTTCTCACTCTTGAAAGCAAGAGCAAATCCTTTTTCCTTTTCTTCTTCTCTTTTTGAAAAGACGTAACTTCTTTGTGTGTAATTGTTTTAGACATTTTTAATAAATAACATTTTCTCCCCAAAAAATATTAAAACGCGAAAACAAAAATGCATTGAGCAAAAAAGTGCACAAAAGTTCGCGTCTTTCGCATCTCATGGTGCGCACACTAAGAGAATCGATTTTAGTGGAGCGCACCTTGAAGGCATGCTATTTAAAACTATGTTATGGTTTAAGTTTTCAATCTTGTGATGTGACCTTTTGCATACCTCTAGGTTCAATCTCGTGATGCAATACCCCCTATTCATATCCATCTCTAGCATGGAAAATCCACGAGCCATCTTATTGACAAAGTTCTATCACCATTCCTTTTTCTTGTACCCTTACTAAAATCAAGCTCATAAAAGGGATAATTTGAGAACTTTTTAAAGCATATCCTTGATACGTCTCTCGATCATCCTTTTGAAATGCGGGGTAATTATTTCTAAATTATTGCTTGATCATTTTTTTGACTTGTAGGTGACTTAATGGCGTTGAAAATATCCTTGTATCACCCCTAGAAAATGGAGTGGCACTCTCATTCGATTTGCCATCTTTATTCCATTTAAATGGTGCGATTTTACAAGAGTCCCCTCCTTCCTTCTTCTTGCTTATGAACAAGACCTTCAACGATATCTTAGTCTTTCGTTGTGAAAGACCCCTATACAGCTTGATGGTCCCATTGACCAAGTTTTTCATGCTATATTTCATCCTAGCTTATTTTGCTAATAAGCTCCAAAATTCACTTAAGAATTTCTCTAACACTAAAGGAACGTTATTAATTGCATTGGCTTACCATTTGCGGAGAAACCTTAAAATTCTTTCTTTAGGATCTAGATTTTTTTCACCTAAAAATTAAATTATTATGAATTTTGTCATGTTTATCACTCATCTGTTATAACTTTGTCAATGAACCGATTTCAAAGTTTCTGAACCTCAATAAATATATTCAGACACTCTAGATTCTTCTCTAAATCTAGTGATTAGCAAACTAAGTGACCTATGACTACAACATGGTTGTTGGTCCATTTGCCATACAACGGAAACACAACTCTTTTTCTTATTTATCTTGCATCTCTTGATTTCCTCAGCTAGTTGGATAATGGCATGTTAAAATTCAAGAATTGGGTTTGGTTTACTAATGAGTTGTTAGAGGAAGGGTAAGGAACATGTATTAACTTTTACGTGAAAAGCTAATTGAGTTATGTAAATTTGGGGTTGGTTTATTGTTTGGATTTAAGTTCCCAATAAATTGATATTTATGTTGTAGGTAAAACTTGTCTCTAACCTCTTTTGGACCCACACTTATGATTAACATTTCAGTGCTCCCATAGCCTTTTTGTAATGGAATGGATTTGAGGTTATCATAAGATTATATGACTTTGAACCTCTTTAGGACCCACATATGATTCATCTTCAGGATTGGTATTTCAGTGCTCCCATAGCCTTCTGTAATGAAATGGATTTAGGATATCGAAGATCGCTTGTTTCTCATGATTTAACCGGAACCTAAGACATAATGTCTGTTAAGTCTATCAACTCTAGATTCAAATCATGGGAAAAACCTATGCCTAGATCGTGATTGTGGTAATGGTCTTGAATCTTGACTTACAATGTTGTGGAAGTGACACCTCAAGAGTCACGCGTGCTACAACAGTCTTCTTGGTAGCTCTTTAAGGGAGGTGTTTTTAGAACTTTCTAAAAAATATATATAAATAAATAAACCATTTGACGTTATTTAATCATCTCATTTTTTAATCCTTTTTGAGAGGGGGTCGGGGTATGGATGGGGATTTCTCAACAATTTCCTGTACTATGAAGTGCATATTCCAATTTCGAATGCTAGGTAGAAATGTAGAATAACTTGTTTTACTTGTTTACAGCATGCAGCTCTTCCAGATTTGGACAATTCTACATCTTTTTTTGCTGTTTATGATGGTCATGGAGGTAAGTTGTTATTAGCCTGTAACTACCAAAATTATTTCTATCACAGTACGCTACCATCACACTTTTCTCCCCTCATGATTATTATTTCCTTGCTACCTTTTCTTTTCTAGTCACTCTTATGCAAGTGGGTTGCGAGAAAGTAAAATGGGTCCTGGAAAGGTTTTGGACTAGATAGTTAAGATATGGCTCAATGTGGGGTGTAGGTTAAACAAAGTACCGCAGCAATGAGACTTGTTAGGTGGGTAATGTTGCAAATCACTCTTACAACACAGTAAAGGATCAGGAACCTGAATTGGAAGATATGATTTGCTGGCATATACACCAGGACTGAAGCTTCTCTACTGATTTAGATCCATGTCTTCGTTGTTATATGCATCTGTTTCTGTAGATGTTGATAGCATTTTCTTCGGCCCTCTATAAATCCTTATTTCTAATTGAAACAGTGAAGAAGAAGAGATTCGTTCCTTGAAATATCCATCTGTGCATTTTGTTGGAAAACTTACTTTCTTCATGAATTTTCTTCTCCTTCCTTCACGTTCTTTTTTACGAGGCTGAATGAAAAACTTAAATTTGAGTGGAAGAAATGCGAGGTATTTGAGGTGGGTAAATCACTTGATGAGAGTTGAATTTAGTGGAAGAAATGTGAAGGATGTCTCTGGGCATCTGCAGTCCACCTTCAATGGGTTATTTTATTGCATCCACATATATGTGTGTGGGGTACTGGTACATGAGTCTGAGGGGGATAAGGTCAGATGCTATCCCTCATGAACGATTGAATCGCCCATTTCTTTTTTTTTTCTTTTCAACCTCTCTCCCTCCATGATCAATTTGTGAGAAATTTGATTCATTTTGTTAGGACGGTGATATATGTTAGCTGTATGCCAATTGCTATCCATATAGTAGTATGCCATGTGAACCCATTAAGAACTGTGGAATTTAGTTTCAATAATTGTGTTCTCTATCTATTTGTTCTTTTTTCTTCGTTTTTCCTTTTTGTTTTATTTTCTTTGTTTTTTTATGGTTGCAAAATTTTGTATTGAATGAAACTTTAATTTGTAAGCATGATTTGCTGGATATGGGGGTTCAGGGATCTTCCAAGATTGTACATTTTTTGTGTCATCATGGTACAACGAATGTTGTACTGAATTTAGGACACATACTGATTTTCTTTCCATGCTGATGATTTTTGTCAAATGAGTGCAAAGGTGTTTTTGTCTTTATTGGGGACGAAAATTGGTGACATGTAGGTTGTACGATGAACACATTCTGCAAAAGCATCTCCTATTTGTTTTCATGGCATCTCTCCTCTTTTTCTTTGGAAATTAAAATGAAATAACACAAAACTAACCCAAAACAGATAAAAGTATGTGGGAAGAGAATAATTAAATGTCGAAGACATATTATGCATAAATTGATTGATAATAGAATTTCTTGTGATAGCTTTAGGCCAACTTTAACATTCCTTTGTTATCTTTAATACATCAATGAAGGATTTAGCTAAAAGAAATTTGTTTGTTCCCAACTCTTTCTTTCAAATACTCTTCTTATTCTGAATGTAAAAGAATGCTGCACAATTAATCTATCTTAGTCGAGTACTGGTATCTAGTAGATAATCTTTTTTTGTAATGAATTGCAATTCTAAAGTTTGAATCTATCATTTGGCAGGAAAAGCGGTCGCTAAGTTTTGTGCGAAATTTCTTCACAAGGAGTTACTTGCTGATGAAGTGTACTTAGCTGGAGATTTGGCGAAATCGTTTCAAAGAGCTTTTCTCAGGTTATTTTCTTATGAGAAGAGTGCAACTTAATTTTTGGAAAGATTAACCGCAAATTTCTAATTCAAAACAGCTTGTTTTTAATACATATACCACGAGTCTTAAATCACCTTACATATGTTTCCTCCGTTTTTCTTAGTTGCTAAACTTGCATCGAAATTTTTTTCCATTTGATCTTGTGTATTAAAATAACAGTGAAATTAAGTGTAAGTGTAATGGAATGGATTTGCCATTACAAGGTTTTGGGACCTTGTCCCACGTCGGTTATATGGGCAACTAATGTGGGATTTATAGAGTAAATGAGCTCTTTCACCTACTAGGCTAGTCTTTTGGGTGAGTTTTCTCGTTTGTTCTATAACAATGGTATCAAAGTCAACTCGGAGTGGTGACCTGGGTTAAACCTGTCGCGACCAACGAGGATCCAACTCGGAGGGGTGTCCTGGGTTAAGCCAGCCGTGACCAACAAGGACGTTGGAATTTATGGGGGTTCGAATGTAATGGAATGGATTTGAGGCCATTACAAGGTTATGGGACTGTGTCCCGCATTGGTTGTATGGGCAACTAATGTGGGGTTTATAGAGTAAATGAGCTCTCTCACCTACTTGACTAGTCTTTTGGTTGAGTTCCGTTGTTTGTTCTATAACATAAAGATAGTTGAACTACTACAATGGGTAGTACGCATGCAGGAAGTGTATTGAGTAAAAAACAAGAAACTATTTCATAATAGGGGTAGTATTTTCTGAGCATTTTTGCAACAGGAAAAATGATGATGAAAACTACTACTCCAGGGCAATTTAGAGCCCTTTGAAATTACCAAAAATAAAGAAAGACATATATATGGTGCTCTCATGCAATAAAACTATTTATATATGAATGGTGTACTTAAAAGATGGAGGAGGTTTATATATACATGCATTATACTTAGAACCAAAATTAAAGGTGCTTTTGGGTTTGGGTTTGATCTTTGATGTGGTTGTGGGTGATGTAAACTTATGTCATCAGCTATACATTTGATGTGTGTACATGCTGCTCGTTCTTTTGTCGATATATTATACCTTTGCAGAATGGATGAGATGATGTCTACCAACAAGAAGTGGAGAGAACTGCTCTGGGATGACGTACAAAAAGCTGATGATGGTCTTGATGATGAATTACTTTTGATGGGAGGTGGAAACGAGGATGAGACTGATCCAATATCAAAAGAGGTGGATGCATTATATACTAGACAAACTATTTTATATATATTTTGATACGATTTGAAATTAAAGATTTTTCTGATTTGTCTGACTTATTAACATAACCAAATGAATCAATGTTATACCTATTCGACGAGTCAACTACTTGGCTTTATCCTAGTGTAGGAACAATCTCAAGAAGCTCTATAAATCCCAAGACTAAACAACCTACTAAAAACCCAGTAAAACCAACATTTGCAGCCCCTTATTGATCGACCTAGACTAAGACTGACCGATTGAAAAACCGACTCAAATGAAATTGAATTTGATATTAAACCTATTGGATAGCGGGAGTGAAGAATGACATTAATATTGGAATTTTCTAAAGTATATAACAATATAACAATAGATAGGAATGAATGTAGGAGATAACGATGATCATTAGAATTGATGTTTATAGTTGTAGATTATTACTAGCTAGGGATTAAGGCTCTGGCATTTTTTAATCATGAAGTTGAAGTGCCAATGCAATGATATGCTGAACACCTTTTAGATATTCTGGTTTTCTCAACCCTTATAAATTACAACCTAAGCAATTGGTTTGAACTTCTTTTGTTACAATATAAGTAATTTGTATGAACAATATTTTTGGTATTGGATTCTCATTTGTTTGATTCATCAATCAGGATCCTGATTCTGATTCGGACGAACCATCTTCTGGATGCACAGCTTGTGCTGTAATAATTCGAGATAACACGCTGGTCGTTGCTAATGCTGGTGACTCTCGCTGTGTAATATCAAAGGGTGGTCAAGTAATTCTCATTCTTTCACTGCTTTCTCTCTTTTTGTGTGTGGAAAGCATATGCACATGGATGTGACACTCGCTTTTTTCTATTGAAGAACTAATGAAATGATTGTTTGTAGCTTCTTTTTTCTTTGATACTCCCACCTATTCACCCTAAGTGCACCTATTCACCCTAAGTGTCTCATTCTAAATGTCTCATTTCTATTTTGAGTATGTTACCTTTACTAATTTACTCCTACTAGACTTAACTTTTTCACACCTTTACACCTACTAACCCACTTTACCCCTATAAAAATTCAAAAACACTATACTTTTTTTCTTTCACATGTGGTCCCATTTGACCATCTAAAAAATGGTAAAAAGTCAAATGGGACGCATTGGATTAATAGGAGGGAGTATAAGGTTTGTTGCTGCCTAATGCATTCTTTGTTGGGTTGTTTATTGCCTTCATTTAACTGTTGCTGACATTTTTGGGGGGTTTGGGTTGTTCTTTTGGTATTGTTTTGGGAGTAAAGGGTATATAATTTCATTGCTGGGTATACCAGGTCCATTAGTTAAGTTGTCACTTATGAATATTTTAATGTTATTTTGATCAAGTTTATGTACCTTGCGCAAGTATTCATATTACTTATTCTCATGCTGCTATGATTCAATGATTCATACAGGCATATGATGTATCCAAGGATCACAAACCTGAACTTGAGGCTGAGCAAGAAAGGATTTTGAGAGCTGGAGGCTTTATCCACGGTGGAAGGATAAATGGATCTCTAAATTTGACCAGAGCCATTGGTAATTAGCATATTCATTGGAGCTAATTGTCCTTTAGAAAGTTTCTGCCTTGCCGGCATTTTTGTTGTTTTGCTTTTCGGGCTCGAGTAACCCTATTTTGTGCAGGAGACATGGAGTTCAAGCGTAATAAAATGTTGCCAGCAGAAGAGCAAATAGTGACTGCAAATCCAGACATAAGCATTGTATGTTAACGTTTCATGACCAAGTTACTTAAAATCTTGTATATAGTTTGGCTTTGGCTTGAGAGGAATTTAGTGTGTCAAGAACTGATATCATAAACTATTTTCTAGGTAAATTGAGGGTTTATGACTCAATTTAAGGAAATTGTGATATTTTACCTGCTGGGGAACCGTTTTCGGGCTCTACAATTTCTTGATTTCTTTTTGTGCTCATCTTCAGGTGGATCTCTCTGAAGATACAGAGTTTATTGTGCTTGCCTGTGATGGAATTTGGTATGTGCTTTGTGCTTGGATCTTTTATAGACCTTTATTAACATTTTTAGTAAAAGTTGATAGTGTTTTGTTCTCTACATAGGATAATTGTTTTAAATGTCTTTTTGGTAAGATTTGAAGTTACCCATGCACATGGAATACGATAGCACTGGTTTCTAATGCTTAATTAGCAGTCCTCTGAACGTCGTTTTGCAGGATTGTAGTGCTAATATGGGTTACTGCCTGTTGCCTTCTAAACTGTGGCAGCTTTGGTGCACAGGCACACAATGCATACTGTGTGTCACATATAGATTGTTATTCTGTTTGTTTTTAATATCTTTGCTTAGATCTGCACCACTAATGATATTATTAAATAGACTTTTGATTAATCTAAATTAGTCTTACACATGAAATTGAATTACATTTACGACTAGTTTGTTACTGACAAAATGTTACTTCTGAATTTTGTAGGGACTGCATGTCAAGCCAAGAAGTGGTAGATTTTGTACACGAACAATTCAAATCGGTAAGACGGTCAACATCAATTCATTATCCAAATGTCATTTTGTGGCTCCGACCTTGGCAACCTGGGTGGGGTTTGAAAGGCTCTGATGCACGCAACCTTACCCTTGTTAGTGATGATAAAAAAAGACCCTTGGTAACAAACGTCATTTGCACCTTCACAGAAATAAATTATAATCGAAACCGAAGAACTAAAACTTTTTGGCCAATCGAAATAAGGGACCAAAAATGTGTGTTCCATCCTAGTACTTAACTGCTACTGTTTGTATTGATGCAGCAAACTAAACTTTCGGCCATATGTGAACGGATAATGGATAAATGCCTGGCGCCTTCGGTTGGTGGTGAGGGTTGCGATAATATGACCATAATATTGATTCAGTTGAAGAAACAAGCAACCTCGAGTTCTGGCTCTAGGGATGAACATTCTATTACTGATAAGCCACAAGAAAATAGTTAAAAGAAATGTTTTGATTTTGTAGATTTTATCTTCCCCTTACCATATTTCCTGTGCATATTATCTTTTTCTAGTTCTGAGTTACATAGTAATTACTAATTACAGGTTTTGATAAATCGATGCTTTCCATGTTTGAACATATTGTTGTACTTATTTTCTAGTTGAAGATACATACAGAAATTGGGTGCTTTTAAAAAGATTTTAAAATGGCGAGTACTTATCATTTCTCAATATTTTTGATATATATGAAACACCAAACTTATTGAGCTAATATTATATTTAGATAGCAAATTAAAATAAAAAAAGAAAGGAAGTGACGGGGGAAGAGGAGGAAAGGAAAGGAAGGGGAGGGGTAGGAGGGAGGGTGATTTATTTGTTGAGAAGCAAAGGGAAGGAAAATGAAAGAAAAATACGCATTTTGCTCTAAATTTTTTCCTTTTACATTATGTTTAGATAGCAGCTTTAGAGAGAAAAAAAGAGAGGGAAGGAATATGAGACTTTGGCAAAGTGCAAGTCTTTATTTGTGTTATTTGTTTAAGGGAATGAAATAGGGAATAAGATTAAAAAAAATGAGAAAATACCCAGAAAAAATATCTTGGGGGGTGGGGTATTTTAGTTGAGACTTTTATTTTTATATCTATCAATCAAGTCTCTAACATGATTAATGAGGGGTATAACTTTTTAATCTTAAAAGTTACATCTTAAAGGTCTCACATTAAAGTCACATAAGTTCTATTTTCTTGTGTCAAACATCCCATGAAAAACAATAAACTCTTATTGATTACAAACAAATTACAAATGAAGGGTGATGAATGATTTGTGTTATGTTTCTAATGTCAAAGTTTGCATCAAAGAGAAAGAAGATAATTTTAAGAAAGTGGTGATAAATGAAAAGAGAGAATGAATTGTGCATAGATAATTAAAAGAGAACTAAAATATACATATAGATTAATAGAAAGTATAGACAATAAAAATAACGCAAATTAAGTAGGATAAACTAAAATGCATTGCAAATTGAATGGGACAGAGCCGTCCAGGGGTATTTTATTATATTATAAAAATACAAAAATGTGTAGAATTGGCCATTGGAGTATACAAATGGTCAACCTCAAACAAGTGAATAATAATGAATGCAACATTTCCTGGCTTTTGAGTTTTGGCCCATAGGAATAGGAGGAAGGTCAAATCTGAATTCCCATTTCCCATTCACAAATTATTGTGAGGGACGGTCTCTTTGAGAGACCAATTATTATTGGATTGACCCATAAAGAAAAATATAGAATATGAGTAGACATTAAACTCTAACGAACTGGGTCTGAGAGACGTCTCTAAAAAAAACGGTCTCTCAAAGATGCAGTCTCTTAGGAGACGGTCTCTCAGGGGACTTGTTGTTTCCCATTCAACTAATTCTGTGGTTCACATCTCATTGCTCATTGCTTAACCTTTGAGTCAGACAATACACCACCTATCCAAGTACTCCACTTTCTCCAACACTATCAGCCTCACCACAAATACACCATTCATGTCTCACTCATACATACAATTTTTTCAATTTTGCAAATTAATTTTTTCCAAAATATCTCTCTTCAAAACAAAACAAAACTACTCCTAAAGTTTTTTTTGTCTTCTCATTTACTTTTTACACAGTTTTCAAAATAATTTTCGAGTTTCAATAGTTGCATCATAAAGAATTATAATAAATACTCCCTCTTATTCACTATTATTGTCCCATTCGTTTTTTAGAAATTATTCATCTCTTACTCTTAATTCGTATTTTATTATTAATTTATAAGTTAAAACATAGTCAAGTGAGATCTTGTTTGATTCGTTTTAATGCAAAGATTATTCATATCAACTTTCCATAATTCTTAATTATGCACAATTAGATATATTAAAGATTAATAAGTGCATTGGATATAGTGCATAAAGTAAATGAGACATTAATAGTGAATTTAAGGGAGTATTGGAGTATATGATAAGAAAGTATACATTATAACGAATCTAACAAGTTCTCACATGCATATATTTTATCTTTAATATATATCTCTTAAAAACCTTAATTAAGTTTATTTATTCTTGTAGAGTGGAATGAGAAGAAAATTAGAAAATAAAGGGAGTAATTTAAGACAAATTCTTTATTATGATCGTCTCACAATAAGACAATTTAATATGGCTGGCCTAATTTTTATTTTTGTTAAAAATCAAGGCAATTAGCCAATTATCATTATATTAAGCTTAAGTCAATTTATTTTTTTCTCAAATAAGAATGATTTGACTGCTTGTGTGAACTTGTCTCACAGTGAGATAATAAGACTTCATTATCTTTCTAATGCTATTAAAATGTATTTATTTTGATATTGTAGCATAATTAAAAAATATTCTAAATTTTGTATGTATTTATTTTGATATTGTAGCATAATTAAAAAATATTCTAAATTTTGTAAACTTAAAACCTTTGTTAAATTTTTTTTCAATACCCTTACATTGGTTGAATAATAAAATTTACATTTATTTATAAACGAAATTCAGTTATTTGGTTGTTGGCTTATGTGTTGTGATGGTCATGGGTGTGAGATTTTATTGGATCCGTATTAAACTCGTCTTTAATTTTAGGGTTTAGGTTTAATTTTTTGAGACTTAGCTGATTCGGGTATAGGCCTCGAGTCTGAAAAAATAAATGGGTATAGATCTGCGTCTAGGGTATTCAAACCCAGAACTAACACAAATTCTCTCTCAAGACCTATTGAAACTAAGCTTGTCCCAAATCCATCAGACTTGCTCTAGACCTGACCTATGCTCAACACAAAATAAATTTTAATCTTGTTTAAAATATATTACTATATTTATCGGAACACAATTTAGACTTTTAAATTTATACATTCTATAGGCTCATTTTAATACTAACAAAACCTTAAAAAAAGTTTAAGAATGAATAATTAATAAAATATAGTTTTTTCTATTATACAAACTCCTAACATTCAATATACATAATTTCACCAAAAATCTCCTAAAATATAGTTTTTAAACGCAACTATATAAAGCCGATTAATATTTTTAAGTGGTCAAACAAGTTACTTAAAATGGCCAATATATTTTAGGGCATCCTAATTTGCGCCTATACCCTTAAATTAGGGTTAGGTATAAGACAAATCCAAAAAGATTATGGACTCATTTTGTCGTATACTTGACCCTAATTTAAGAGTATATGCACAAATTTTTTAGATACAATGAGTATGGGTTTGCTTTCGGGTCCAAAATTTGTAGACTCAAATCCAAGCTTGACTTGTTTAAGACCTAAACACACTAGGCCCGTTCTAGACCGACTCATTACATAAACCAAAATGAATTTAATAACTTAATCTAAGTCTATTTTATATTTACTTTATACTTACATACAACTTACATGTCTACAATAACTCAATTTAGACTTTAAGTTTTATAATATAGGTTCAATTTAATACTAACAAAACCTTTAAAAGAAGGTTTAAGAATGAATAATTAAATTAAGATCTATTTGAAAAGGCCTCTCAAACTTAGCGGCATTAATCAAATATAGTTTTTTCTATATATACACTCCTAACATTTAGTAAATAATTTTTCCCAAAATCTCCTACAATATAGTTTTTAAATCCAGCTATCTAAAGTTGATTAATATTTTTAAGTGGTCAAACAAATTACTTAAAATGGCCAATATATTTTAGGATACCGTAATTTGTGCCTATACCCTTTAATTAGGGTCAAGTATAAGACAAATCCAAAAGGGTCAAGTATAAGACAAATCCAAAAGGGTTATGAGTCCATGACCTTTTTCAAATTTTGTCGTATACCTGACCCTAATTTAAGAGTATATGCGCAAATTAATTTTTTAAATACAATGAGTCTAGGTTTGCTTTTGGGGCCAAAATTTGTAGACTCAAATCCAAACTTGACTCGTTTAAGACCTAGACACACTAAGTCCGTTCTAGATCGACTCATTTCACAAACCAAAATGAATCTAAAACTCAATCTAAATCTATTTTATACTCCACAAAAATCTTAGATTATTTATTTTATACTTACATACAACCTAATTTAAGAGTATTTATTTCATACTTACATACAACCTACAACCTATTTTAGACCTAATTAAACATTTAAAATAAAAAAAAGTAATCCTCCAATTCAGAGTTAATATCTCATTTGCTTTTTGAATACACATCTCACTTTTAATTTGTGTTTAATTCTTATAAATTCAAATATAGTCAAGTGTGATATTATTTGATTAGTCTTAATGTGAAGGTTATTAATATATATTTTTCAATTAAAGATTTTATAGATTAAATTAATACATTGACCAACGTTCAAAAAGCAAATGAGACATGCATGAATTCTGAATTAGAGAGAATAACATAAATTCTCAAATGAAACGATCTCACAATAAAACATCTCTATTAGACCGACTAAATATACACTATTACTCTTAATATTTTAAAATAATCACTTATGAACTTAAAACAATAACTTAAAACAATTTTAAAGTAATTAATTAAAAAAATTTACGCGATGAGGCAAACTCATACTTTCTCCGTTCCAATTTACTCGATGAGGCAAACTCATACTTTCACGCAGTCTAATGCACTAATTAAATCCTTAATATCTCTAATTACGTGAAATAAAAATTTATAAAAATTTAATATTAATAATTTTTACAATGAGACAAATCAAACAAAATCTTATTTGACTATATTTAAACTTATAAATTAAAAAGATATATAAATAATGACGTTTTTCCTAATGTTGCAACTAGGGGTGTGCAAAAAGAGACTGGACCGGACCAGTTGCATCCGGTCCGATCTCCGGGTCTTACATATTCACTATTCCGGGTCCGGTCCGGTCTAAACCCGGAAAAAACTGGGTTGGAATGGATGTACATAAAAGTGATTTTGAAGGGGAATAATATTAACGATTATTATGTACTGCTTATTTAAAGGACTTTAAATATTTTATTTTCAACACAAAATATTTTTTTTGTTCAAATATTTTAATTTTATAATAATTAATTTGCTAAATTATTTTAAAATCTTCTATTTTTTAATTTATTTTTGATATCAAAATTTATTTTTGGTCTAACCGGTCCAAACCCGGACCGGACCTGATGGAATTCGGGACTGGACCGGATAGAACCGGTCCAGTCTCCAATCTTAGCATATTTGAAATTCCGATCCAACCGATTTCGGTCCGATTCGAATTTAAACCGTTCATCGTTGCAATTAATAATATGAAACGGAGGAAGTACTTTTCCATTTAGTGACAACTCAAAATCCGCCTGGGAATATTCGCATTTCATGCAATGAGGTGGCCGTTATTTTCTCCTTTCCCATGAAGCACACATCACTCACGTGATCCCTCATTTTCTTTTTCTCGTTGCCAAAAAAACAAAAAATTTAAAAATAACAATTACAACCTTCGAGAAATCCGCCCTACCTCCTTTCCTTTGAATCATTAACCTGTTTATCCGGTCACCCTTCTCCTTTTCTTCTCCTCTCACCTCTCCTTTAAATAAAATCCCAACCCATTTTTCTTCTCGCTCTTCTCACTCTTTTATCATTTTCACCAAACACTCTCAACCTCATTTTTCATTCCTCCATTACAATGGGTACGTCATTTCTCATCTAATTGATTCGATTTGATTTGAATTTCTTTTGTTTTTAACTTAATCTGATGCTGATAATCTTTTTTTTTTTTTGTTTTTTTATCGATGTTTTTGAATCTGCAGCTAAGGTTAAGATCGGAATCAACGGTAATACTGATATCTAGATCTTTATTTTTCGTTTTATTTGTGTTTGAGATTTGAATCTGAGTTAAACTGGAAGTTTTAAATGAAATTACTTAGGATTTGGAAGGATCGGTCGTTTGGTTGCTAGAGTTATTCTTCAGAGGGATGATGTTGAACTTGTCGCTGTTAATGATCCCTTCATCACCACTGATTACATGGTAACTGATTTACTTTTTATTTTTATATGCTGTTTTGATGATATAGGTGTAGATCTTTGCTAATTTATGGTTTATGGTGTAGACATACATGTTTAAGTACGACACTGTGCACGGTCAATGGAAACACCATGAGCTCAAGGTTAAGGATGAAACTACTCTTCTCTTCGGTGAGAAGGCCGTCAAAGTCTTCGGTCACAGGTATGTTTTACCTGATCTAAGCTCTATCTAACATTCTGTACATTATTCTAGTGTATAGTAATGTTTTTTGAAACTGAAAATGTGAATGATAATATGCTTGTTTTGGTGGTGTAAATCAGGAACCCAGAAGAGATCCCATGGAAAGATGCTGGAGCTGATTTCGTAGTAGAATCCACCGGTGTCTTTACCGACAAAGACAAGGCTGCTGCTCACTTGAAGGTCTTTATCTGATCTATGCATAACTATCTTTTTTTGTTTAATGGCGTATGCATCGTGTCGGATTATGCTACCTTTTTTTTTCAAATTTTGTGTCATACTGAATGACTTTTACTCAAATATTTGGTAAAGCTATAGTACTAATAGTAGCTTTTATTTGATTAGACTAGATCTCAGTGATTATAGCTGTGTACTTATTGATTTGTCAATTGTCGGTGAATTGTTTTGTTTGCATTGAAAAATTACAGAATGTGCTACATCTTTTTAGCTGCTCACTTCGTATTGGTGTTATATTCAACTTGATTCGGTGTTTCTTAGATTTAAGTTTCATTTCTCAAGTATTCGGCCAACAAATATTTTTTGAGTTGCTTTGACATTTTAATTTATTGACAATGTAATTTAAAATTTACACTTGTACACTTATAGTGTGATGTTCTGTGCAGTTGTGGTGGGTTGTACTGAAAGTATGTTGCTGTCTTGCATTATTAACATTATAAAATTAAAATCTGCATTTGCCTTTATCACACCATAAGATTATTTTGTATTTCGTTGTATTTAGTTCAGAATGCAAGTGTGGTAGTAGATTAAAATTGATATAGAGACGTTTTGTTTTTTTTTTCTTCTTTTTATTCTAATTTTCTGTGTATACAAAACTGAGATATTACTTGTGTTTATATTATGTTCTAAAACTAACATCCCACGTTAAGTAAGTGTAACAAACTCACTTAAAAAACAAACAATCTTATATAAAAAGATTTTATTTTCATTGACTTTTTCTTACAGTAGTAGTGTCATTGCCCATACTTTGATATTGAAGGTAGCCTATGGCCAACTGTAAAATTGTGAGTCTATTAACATATCACTTATAGTCCCTATTAAGGTAATATACTCCATGCTAACCTTTCCTTCATGGCTCATTTGATTTTTGGTATCAAATTGTGGAAACGCTAATGATAAGTTTACTGGTCATGATTGTGTTATTTTAATCATCTCATTGTCTTGTAGCATGCAAAGAGAGTAAAGAATATGGCTGAACTTTTTAATTATTATCATTTATTAAATTAAACAAGTACAACCGGACTCTTTTTATAGTAATAAGAAATAACTGACTTAAACTAAAAATAATGAAAACACTACTATATGAACTGAATTTTAGCAACCCACTAACAAAATAACTCCACTAAGTAAAACACTCCTGAAAATATTCTAACTGACTCTATATTATTCCAAACAATCCATAATAATAACTAACTTATTTGAATCAAATCTCAACATTCACCCTTGATTCAAAATCACTGACTCCTAATTGAGACGTAAAAAATTGATGCTTAGCTCCCGGGAGTGACTTTGTAAATATGTCCGCAGTTTGCAAATTTGTTCTACAAAATTGCAGTACTATCTTGTGATCTGCAACTAGCTTGCGTATGAACTGATGTTGAACATCTATGTGCTTTGTTCTACCATGGAAGGCTGGGTTCTTTGCCATTTCAATAGCTGACCTGCTATCACAATGTATCACAGTCGCTCCTTCATGCTGAAATTGAAAGTCTTTTAGAAGTTTCTTGAGCCATAACGCTTACTTTGTTGCTGCTGTAGCTGCTACATACTCTGCTTTGGCTGAAGATAATGCCACTGTATCTTGCTTCTTTGAACTCCAAGTTACAGCTCCTGAACCAAAGCTGAAAATATATCTAGAGGTGCTTTTTCGATCATCAATGCACCCTGCCCAATCACTATCTGTGAAGCCTACCAATCTGAAATCGGGTACTTCTCGAGACAATAGGAGCCCGCTCAAGCACAGGAAACAATGACCGAACTTCCGCAGTAATATCAGTCGACGCCTGTAACCTTCTACCCAGATGTCGAGTTCCGCCAATGCCACTAAATTGCCGGCGATAACAGTAGCCCCCTCCGTGATTGCAAGTAACAATGGTGCACTTGCAATCACAGAGGGGGCTACTGTTATCGCCGGCAATTTAGTGGCATTGGCGGAACACAACATCTGGGTAGAAGGTTACAGGCGTGGACTGATATTACCGCGGAAGATCGGTCATTGTTTCCTGTGCTTGAGCGGGCTCCTATTGTCTCGAGAAGTATCCGATTTCAGATTGGTAGGCTTCACAGATAGTGATTGGGCAGGGTGCATTGATGATCGAAAAAGCACCTCTGGAAATATTTTAACTGACTCTATATTATTCCAAACAATCCTTAATAATAACTAACTTATTTGAATCAAATCTCAACATGTCTTCACAAATCAACACTAGAGAGGTAGTATTAGGTGATAATGAATAATTGTGTATGAAAGACTCTTCATCATCAAAGTTTCATCACCACGATATGTTTTATGAAAATTAACATCGGAAATCACTTCAATTACCGCCATTTAGTACCAACAAATAAACAATTGTTGAACTTAACTTGCGAACAAACATTCTAGGAAATGTCTCGGTCATGTAAGCTATTTGCAATTAATAACAATGGTTGAACTTTGTATTAAGTGGTCAAGATGTTGAATGCAACCTATTTATTTTTGGGTTTCTAGAATATGGTTTTCTTCTGTTTCTGCATAGTTGTGCCTTGCTTCAATTTTTTGTATGTGATTTTTGGGCAAGTGCAGAATTGTTGATGCTTTTGTGATTTTTTGTTTGCTCAGGGTGGTGCCAAGAAGGTTGTCATTTCTGCTCCTAGCAAAGATGCTCCCATGTTTGTTGTTGGTGTTAATGAACATGAATACAAGCCGGAACTTGACATTGTTTCCAATGCCAGTTGTACCACCAACTGCCTTGCTCCCTTGGCCAAGGTTTGTGTCTTTCTCCCATGTTAGTTGTCAGATTGCCCTATGTCCCTACTCGATTATTGAAAACTTAAAACGCGTCTTGTATATGGTTCAGGTTATCCATGACAGGTTTGGCATTGTTGAGGGTCTCATGACAACTGTTCACTCTATCACTGGTTAGCCTTACTTCGACTACATGTATGATGTTACCATTTTAAAAATTGTTACTTGCATAATAAACCCTTATAATTGTTTGATTTCAGCCACTCAGAAGACTGTTGATGGTCCCCTCTGCTAAGGACTGGAGAGGTGGAAGGGCTGCTTCCTTCAACATCATTCCCCAGCAGCACTGGAGCAGCCAAGGTATTTTCTTTTATACAATTAGCTCAATATTGTTCATTATGTATCCTTCCTAGTATTTTGTGGGCGATTATATGTAGTTTGAACTTTTTGAGCATCTACTTATAATGTTATGTAACATCATCCAATAGGCTGTCGGAAAGGTTTTGCCAGCTCTCAACGGAAAATTGACTGGAATGTCTTTCCGTGTTCCCACTGTTGATGTCTCTGTTGTCGATCTTACCGTCAGACTTGAGAAGTCCGCTACCTATGATCAGATTAAGGCTGCTATCAAGTAAGCTACCATTACTTTCTCAAATCTGGAGTATATTTCTACTCCACGTAGCTCTTTTTTGCTCATCGATTTACATCTCATTCTTGGTACACCAGGGAGGAATCCGAGGGCAAGTTGAAGGGAATTTTGGGGTACACCGAGGATGATGTTGTTTCCACCGACTTCGTTGGTGACAACAGGTAAGAAACCATTCTCCTTATGAACCCAATAATATTTGTATTCCATACTCGTTTACAATAATCAGCTCATCATGAACTAATGGATGTGCATCTGGTGAATTCAGGTCAAGCATCTTTGATGCCAAAGCTGGTATTGCTTTGAACGATAACTTCGTTAAGTTTGTATCTTGGTATGACAACGAGTGGGGTTACAGGTAAATACCATATCAAATCTTAAACTCGATCCAACTTAACATCGATTTCCAAGGTTCAATTAAATTTAACAAAACTTAACTCGATCAACTCAACTTCGACTTAATTTAACAAGAGTGTCTTATTGCTGTGCAGTTCCCGTGTTGTCGACTTGATCGTCCACATGTCAAAGGCCTAAGTAAGCGGTTTCTTGGTGTTGATCTCAGCATGCATGCTTTGATGCAGTGTTTATCCTTAATTGTTCAGAGATAGTTGTCTTAGAATAAAGCGGGATTTTGTGATATTAAAACTTTTGGAGATTTCGTTTTGTTTATTATTTTACTTATTAGTAGGTGTTGCCAATTGGCATATTGGGTTGTCTCCCTTTCTGCTTTGTCTTAAAATTTGATATCGAGTATGTGGTCTATAACGGAGTGTTATCACTACCTTACATATATGGCCCCTGTTTTTGTTTTCTTATATATTCTCTAAATAATCTCGAATTTGTCCAAAATTCTTAAAATTAATTTCTTTCTTTTTTTTTACTCTCTATACTTGTATAATAATCAGTCATTATCATTATACCCATCACCCATGAGGAAAGATAAAAGACAATAGATTATGCTCTTGTTGCAAGTCATAAGTAGGTTGGTCAACTCGCTCCGCATCCGTTTTTATTCTTAGAATTTGGGTCTAATTTTTTAAGGTCATTGAGCAAAAAGAGAGAAATAAATTGACTTAAATAAGTGATAAAAATCAAACCAGATTGAACAAAACGAAAAATTATGAATGTAGGCAGAAACAAACTTTTTTTTTTCTTTCTATTTACTTTTTGAATAGTTTTCAATGTTAATTTTAAACCTTTATTTCTCAAAATACGTATAATAAAAAATTATAAGAAATATATAATAGAAAAGTATACATTAAGTTGAATCAAACGAGATCTAACAATAAGAAAAACATTGGAGAATGGAGGGAGTAGTAAAAATGTGTCCACAATTGCAAACCCAAAATTCTAGAAGAATTTAAAATTTAACAATGGCATCTAGGTTAAAACACTCAAAAAGATGATGTGCAACTCTCATTATTGCCAGCAATTGATCAATGTTAAATTACAAGTTTTTCTCCGAAGAAAACTAAAGACGAATTCGGATATGAAGTAGTCTCACCATGAAGTAATAGCAACCGAATTAGCAAATCGGAATTTGATGCAGTTTAATTTACGGTTTAGACAAATTTTGAGCGGCCCTAAATGCGGGGTTCTCTATCAATGGGAGCTCACGTGTTCTGGTTTGATTTCATGTTGTTTAATTGAAAAAATAGTTTTTATGCTATTATCTTTTTGGATATTTTTAAAAGTATATCTTGTATAGTTTTGAGTTTTTTTTTTTTTTTTTTTGATTTGATAGGCATCATTTCAATTATGTTGTTGGTTCTTAGTTTTGAAGTCTCTTCTTCTCCCTTACATCATCATTATCATACTAAGTGTATTTCACAAATAGAAAACTATGGTCAGGGTTTGGGGAGAGAAGAATGACGGTAGTTCATACCCATAGAGGAAGGTGCGGTCAAAGAGTTTTTCGGCTCAAAAAAGGTCTTCCAAGAGAGAAACCTGCAACTACACAGAAGTCTGCAACTTATAACCACATTGACCATAAATAGTGAACAAATAACTTAAGATACATAATAAATACAATACGTACAGATAACTAAAAATAAAATAAAAGTAAAGAAGAAGGTAAAGAGCAATAAGTAAAGGCAATGAACGAACGGAAGCAAACGATGGGTAAAAGTGATCTTTTTCTCCCTCCCGTGTGTTGGATAAATGGTTATTTAAAGATTTCTTCAATACTATATTTTTATTGACGAAGTGTTTAATTTTATTAAAAGACTAGATAATGCCCGTGCAATGCACATTTTTGTTAAATTTCTGACATAATTGTATAAATAAAAAATTTAAAATTTACGGCTTTATGTTTTATCCATCTTAAAATATCATATACTCATTTACTAAATAACATTATAAAGATTTTATAAATAATTAAAAAAGATAAAATAAAATATAGGAGTATGTTTTTGTAATACATTAAATGATGTGACCTAAAAATAAAAATCAATCAATATAAATAACATTATAGTCATAATTAGAGAATTGAAAAGTCAACGATATAGACATTAATCATAAAAACAATAACATCATGATTGCATTTTAGAGGGAAATTTTTTATTAAGATAGTGATACATAAGCAATTTAAAAAAGTGATGACATCAGTAGTATTTTGTTTTAGTAATAATTATTATTATTATAGATAGATTAAAGATATTTATATTCTTTCACTATGTTTTATGATGGTTGAAATAGCGTTGTTAGAATATACCTATAAATTGTGTTGTTTCATTCATTTGGAAATATACAATTTTGATTCTATTCTCTCTTTTTCTTCTATTCACTTGTTCAAGAAAAATATTTTCTTCACACCTCAAGTAATGAGTGTGCATTGCTTTTGGTGTGTGTATTAACCTTGAGAAAGTTCCGTCTATTCACACTTATGATAGTCGGGAAATAGCTTTCTTAATGCAACGACAAGTTCGTGTCACACCATACATTTTCATATCAAACATATGCTAAACACAACTCTAAACACATTTTTCATATACAAATGTTATGCATATGGAGTATTTTGCTAATGTGTTGATGATTATACTTATAAAAAGATTTTGAGAAGACCTTGAATAGGCCTATATTTCCAACACCGTGTATATAAAAAGTGAGGCGTAAAAACCCTGCATAGATAGTGTGTCTCTAGGGATAATCATGGGTCTAAGACCCTCTCAGACCTGCCCCTTTTTAAGGGTCTGGGTCTTATTTTAGAGACCTATCGAATCCGGGTCAGATTTCGATCTAAAAAATAATTGGCAAGCTGGGTCCGAGGATTAGGACCTGGACCCGGACCCAAACCCATGTAATTATTAAATTGTCTTACACTATTTATTGACTTTTGCGTTTTGTCTATTAATCTGAATTCTACCCCACCCCAATATCCCACTTATATATATATATATATATATATATATATATATATATATATATATATATATATATATATATATATATATATATATATATATATATGAAGAAATTCCAGTGAGAACCATCCTTATATGAGAACCGTGAGAATCAATCTGCTATAAAAAAAGTGTTACTTTTTACTTAAAATGTGTTACTTTTAGGCAAAAAGGTGTTATTGTTTTTTATGATACTATTAGGCATAAAAGTGTAACTTTAAGAAAAAAAAATCTGAAAAAAACTCATAAAAAGGTGTTACTTTTGACATAAAAATGTGTTACTTTTCGGGAAAAAACGTGTTACTTTTTAATATTTTTGGTTTTTTGAAAAAAATATTTTTTTCTGAAAGTAACAGTTTTTATGCTAAAAAGTAACAATTTTTTAAAACATAAGCAACATTATTTTGTCCAAAAGTAACACATTTTCTGTAAAAAAAGTAACATATTTTTATCGGGGAGTTTGGTCTCACGGTTCTCATATAAGCTTGGTTCTCACTGAAACTTGACCCTATATATACATATATATGCTAATCAGCACTAAATTAGTATTATATTGTCTTACATTCTTACTATTTTTTTGGTTTTTCTATTTATATATATTTATATAATTAGTATTTAATATATGTAAAACACGTTATTGACTTACAAAAGGTTTAAATGTGACAAATCAAATATATTTTTTTGACCCATTAAGGACCCTGGACCTAGAGGTGTTCATTCGGGTGATCGGGTCGGTTTCGGACAGGTATCATTCGGTTCGGTTGTATTTCGGATCAGCAATTTTTCAGTTGCGTGTTACGACGGGTCACACTCGGGTCGGGTCGGTTAGTCGCGGTTCGGTTGAAGATCGGTTATTCGAGCTATCGGGTTAGCATCGATTCGGTGTCTGTTGAAGTTCGTGTCGAGTGTTAATCGGTGTCGGGTTGTCATCGGTTAATAATTGGTTCGGTTTTGTCGAGTACAGATCGGGTTCGGGTCTTAATTACTATCAACTACGTACTACTAATTACTATCGATCGATTCAATATCAAATTAAGTTGTTAGTCATTTTTTAATTGATGACAAGATTCCCTTACTTAAAGCAAAATAGTTAAAAGTAATCATTATTACTTTGTTACTTTTACTTGTTTGACCGGAAATTAGAATTATAAAATTCTATCAATTTTCATCTAATACGATTATATACATTGATCATTGATTATTAACTCTAAATATATGAAACCATGTATTTATAAAATTTAATTTGTTAAATTACCTATCACTTTATTAGATTAAATAATAAGATGATTGAATATGAGTCTATCATACTTCTATGTTAAAAATTGGTTTAGGTTTAAAGCAATCCGATCTAAAATTTATTCAGGTTTAGTCGGTTTTTGACGGATCGATCTCAGTTTCGAGCATGATTCGGGTCGGATATGACTCGGGTCGGTCATTTTTTGTTCGGGTAATCTCGGTTAACGGTTATGTGTCGATTACAAAAATCGGTTACAGTTCGGGTTCAGCTTTCCCATTTTCAGTTGTCAATCGGTTCGGGAACAACTTCGGTTCGAGTATTGTCGGTTCGATAAACCTTAAAAAGGAACACATTTTCGGATCGGTTTACTTTCGGTTTCAGGTCGGATTTTCGGGTCGGGTCACTTTTGAACAGCTCTACCTGGACCTATCAAACTCGAAGGGTTTGGGTCTAGGTCTTAAAATTTTGGGCCCCGAATCTATAAAAAATAAGCGGGATTCGGATTCAAATCTAGCTAGACCCAATCCAGACCAGCCCATGACAATTCCTATGTGTTGTTTTTTCATACTGATGCAATTATCTGGGATTGATTTGGAGGCCTTGAATTTGTCTCAATTTTCTGTAAATTTTATTTTTTATTGGTAAGGAATAAAATTTCATGTACCAAAAAAATAATTTTTGTGATCTGAGTTGGTTGGCTGTTTGGAAATGGTGAGATTTCTCTTGATAGATTTTTTAAAGTGACTTTTGTGGGTTGTTGCACCTTTTGAAATGGATTTGGAATTGGCCAAGGTTTCATCATTTCGGATTGGTTTTTAGCGTTTGTTGTTTTTTGCTTGAGTATGCTTTTATTAAGTTTTCCGCTCGTGTCTTGAAAGACGTCTTTTAACCCTAGTCAATTTAAATTCAATGTCTACTTACATTATTTTTAATGCTTACTTATCATATTTTTTAATACCTATTCATAATATCTTAAATGACTACTTACATTATTTTTAATGCCTATTTATCATATTCTTAATACCTACTTACAATATCTTAAATGTCTATATATATTATTATTATTATTATTAATGCCTATACATGGTCTAATCTAGCTCATAATATTTTCAATTAAAATAGTATATTGACCTGTGTGAAAAACCAAATAAAAACTTTAAAGTGATTAAAAAAGATATAATTTTATAGAAATGGTACAAGGTTTAATAAGAAGAATCTTTTTCTTATACAATGATATACACTATCTAAAATTCGACTTCAATGTATCCTTTTATTATAGAAACAAATATCAAAATTTGTTAGATACTAATATTAATTTTAGGAAGACAACTAAGATAAGATTAGCCATACCCCTCTATGTATATGGAAACCAAACTTGATCAATCACTAAGAGTGCCACCTAATACTCACCCACAAATAATAAATCACTCTTTCTTGGACCCAAAAAAAAAAGTCCAAAGTGGTGGTTAGGATCGAGATTCTAAGTAGAATCAAAATTAACTGGTGGGATCGGATAGAATTGCAACGTAAGATCAGACGATCCTACAAATTTTGGAGAATTAACAAGTTGTATTATGTCGATGTTTATTGTTTGATCATTCTCTACTTAAAAGGCATTAAGAACCCATACATTTTCTTAAGATTTTGTTTTAATTTTCAAATACATACATATCTTACTTTTTTAATGTCGTTTATTCCTCTATTCTTAATGAAATGACAAAATATATAAGATATACACTACACATAATATATTTAGAGTACATACACACAAGGATATAATAATAAACCATAGTTAGCGAAAAAGAACAAAGATACTAGCAAAATAAACAAAAGTTACATTATTAGTTTTGACCGATCCTAATTGATTCGAAAGATCCTGCCCACAATCCTAGTCGTTTCTAGCCGATCCTAACGATCCCAAACGTTCCTGACCGATCCTATGCACGATCTTGACTAATTTTGATCTTATACATGATTTTAGTCGTTGACACCGATCTAGGTTGTAGGATCCGTACGATCTAGATCGCGATTTTGATAACCATATATATATATATATATATATATATATATATATATATATATATAGGATCAACTAAGAAGGATTTAAAATGAGAACGATGAAAAATGTTTTTGTTTGATTTTATTTTGAAACTATATACATAAAAAAGGATACTATGTTATAAAGTAGGAACATTCAAGAAATTTACACAAAAAAGGATACTATGTTATAAAGTAGGAACATTCTAAAAATTTATAGCATAGTTACTATTTTCTGTAACATAATTACTTTTATAATAATGTGTTTTTTGGTTGAATTGTGACCATAAATTTTTTTTATTTTAGTGAAATCAAAGGTGTAGGATTGGATCCCTTTCAACCTCCTTTTCATTGGATCTCTTCCCTATATATATATATATATATATATATATATATATATATGATTGCTTGTGAACATCCTTTTTATTTTTCTTTGGATACAAATATAATTTACTGTTATATTTTCAATTTAAATTTTGATTTTGTGAAAATTACTACTTCATGTTAATTATTTATGGAAAAATTAGTTACAATCTTCGAATAATTTTCCTACAATAATATCAACTATTGATTAACCATGAAGAATACAGCCATAGAGAGGTATTTTCCTACAATCTTATGTTAATTTTCCTAGAATAATATCAAGTATACTCATTTTTTCTTCTTATAAGCACCTACAGTTTGATTTTTAACATGTTAGGAATTTTCTAGGAAAACACCTAAATTGGTAGGATTATTATTAATGGTAAATCAATTATTGATATTATTGTAAAAAAATTTAAAAAATATTGTACTATTTACAATAATTTTTCCTAATTATTATTTGTACTTTTAAAAAATTGCTCAACTAAAATCATTGATTGTAACGAAAAAAACCTACAAAAAAATGCCAGTACAAAATGGTTGTAAACCTTGACTAGCATTCAAAATTTCAAATGGAGTCATTATTATTTATTCCAATACAATAATTACAATTATTATAATTTTATTCAAATAATATGTCAATCAATTATTATAAATTATTTATTTAATGGTCGTATTAATAATAAGCTAATCTCCTGATAGACCGTCTCTTAGGCCAAATCCATTAAAGCTTATTGTCTAGATTTACTTTATATTTTCCTTAGTGGAGTTTTAATTTGTGAAAGAAACCGTCCTTCACAACCATTTGCTTTAATAATAAAGTCGGACATAATTTCAAAATCCCCCAAAATTGGTCTTCTCTCCTCCGCTCCATTTCACTGTTAAATTGGGTGTCAACTCCATTTCACCATTTTCCCGTGATGTGAGCTCATCATCTTCCATTCCTTACTCTGGAATGTTCCTCTAAACCTTCCTCTACTATTTTTTTCTCTCCTCTCTCATCAATGGCGACGGCAGCTTTTAGGTCAACTACTAGGAGAACTTCTATTGGAGACTCCAACTCCAGTAGTCGGAACTCATCTTCGCACCACCGTCGTTCTAGGAGTGTTAGTCGTTTCTCTCACCGGATTCCGTCTGAAATTTCGCCGGAGGAGCCGCCGTCGGCTAGTAGAAAGGGTAAGTTTGTGAATACTGTTAGAGGTTCTGGTGTTCCGGAGATTAGCTTGGATGATCTGGCGATTGAGATGTTTTCGTCTAGTGATTTAGGTGAAAGAGGACGATTGACATCTCCTGAGGTGTCTTCTGCGAATAATGATACTACGGCGTCGAATTATCGGAGAGGGAGGTCGGTATCTAGGCGTGGGTCAAGGGTTGGTGAGTTGAGGAGTAGTAATAATGTTGGTGGGGATCAAAATGGAGTTTCTGATGGTACCTCTAGGAGGAGAAGGTCGCTCTCTGTCGTCCGTAATCAAGTTAGTGATTCTCAGGTATGAAGAAACTTATTTTTTCTTTTTCGTTGTTATTGTTCAAATTTTATATTTTTTTTGTATATAATGGCTGGTATAATAAAAACTTGAGTTAGTTGTGGGAGTGTTTGGCAACCACTTATAGCTGATAGTTGAACAATGACTGTTTTTACCAACTGTTTTTATTAACTGATTTGACCAACAATTTTTATTAATTGGTTTGGCCAACTGATTTTGAACCTGCTGCTATGAGCAACTTGTTCAAAAACAACTTACAATAGATTGTTTCAACCAACTGATTTACCAAATATTAGCATTAGTTTTACTATCCAACCCTCTAATTATATCAAAAATAAGCTAAAATTGCGTAATAAACCATTTTGACAAACAACCCCTAAAAGTAGTCATTATGGTTGTCGAATTTGAATATTATCAATGATATTGCTTTGCTCATATGAATGTGGATTATAACTTCATTTTATATTTCCTCCATTTCAAATTACTTGTAACATTAAAAATAACACTATTTATTTAACACCCTTAATCGGTGATTAGTTTTTAACCTATAAGTTATCTTATTTCATTCTTCTCAATGAAAAATTACTAATATCAAATTTTACAACTTTTTATAATAAATAATTAGAGATATTAATGATTGAATCTGTTCATTGGACTGTGAAAAGTCTAAAGTTGCAACTTTTTTGGAATGTAAAAAGTATGTAGACTAACAATTCCTGTTGAAAACTGAATAATACAAAGATGCTAAGAATGTCGTTTAAGTCCACAAAGGATTATGAACTGTTGATAAAATTTTAGGTTGCTATCTTAAACGTCTTAAATTTTAACCTGCATAGTGAACAAACGAGGGCCGGAGAGGGGTGCTCCGAGGTCCTCCTCCGATGATAAAGTCATTAAGAATTGATGAAAGATTGCCTAACCTTTCTCTTAGAGTGCAATTGCCTTTAGCTCTAGGGAAGAAGCATTAGAGCTTGTTTATGGATGTGAGATCCTTGGCTTATGAGTGCAGTGATTTCTTGAGATTATGAATGCTTAGAATGCTTGAGTGCTAAGGGTTAACGTACCTTTGGTAGTGCACTGTATATTCGTATAACAGATGAGATTAACTTTAGTGAATCTTTTTTGGGATCATCAAAAGGTGTTGAGGACCAGTAGAATGTTCTACATAATTTGTGTGGAGCTCATTGATTGACTGATTCTTACTTTACAACTGTTCTTTTGTCGTTTAGTGTTGAATGTAGTAGTACAGTACGAGGTAGGTAGTGGTGCCTTGCCTTGTACAAATATAGCAGCTCTTATCACGTGACTACATATGTCACTTGACATGTCATCATTACCGCTATAGCCTTCTCAGGGTGCAAATACCTCTGTTCTAATCTTCGTTCTTCCCAATTCTGGTTTGCCACTTCTGAAGGTCTGGTGATCCCGAGGACTTCAAGTCTGGTTGGTCTGACCTTCAGTAAGTTCATGGTGTCTTTATCAAGGAGCTGGGACCTACGAAGAAATCTCCATCAACTCATACTTTTGCTCGGCCCTCTCTCCTGGGTTGATCTTAGGAGTAGGTGACATTGCCTTAGGATTAGTTTTGCTACGTCTCAGGACGTCCGTGAGCTACACTAACAATTCGAAAAATAGTGGTGTCAAATTCATTCTTTTTAATTATATATAATATATAATATATTGTATACTATTTTTGACATTTCTGTATACCTCTTTTACATTTGTGTTTGAGTTTTTTTTTTTTTTTGTTTTTTGATATGATGTAGTTTTCAAGTATACTGAGTTCAATACTATTGATTGGGGTGATGTTTGTTTTCACTGCATAAGTCTTCATCAACAAATCAATTTTAACTACTCATTTAAAATTATAGCGTCAAAAAAAAAAAAAAACTAATAACTGGAAAGATATAACCCAATAAATTGAGTAGAATAGCTCTCATATGGAGAGACTTAATATTATGACTGAAAGCACTAAAAAAGGGAAATTATCAATGGTGCCCCTGAGGTATGGGTTATTATCAATGGTGTCCACGACTTTTTTTTTTTCAATGGTACCCCTAACGTTTTGAGGTAATTACGACCGTAACCTTTTTATGTTTTTTCCGTTAAGTATCCGTTAACTTTTCAAAATTAACCTAACTAGGGTTAGAATCTTCTTCTTCTTACTTTTGATACCATTTTTTTTAGCGAAAATGCATAATTTATTAAATAACTCCATTTATCATCTTACTTTTGATACCATTTTTTTAGCCCTTGTGCTGAACCATTTTTGCTGTATAAGATGAGTAATTGAGTAGTAACTCCAAACTTCTACACTGCGACATATTAGTTTTAAAAAGCGCACCTCTAGCGCATCTAGGCATTCCCCCTATTGAGACTTTTGAAAAATTGCCTTTCTTACTCTGGGTTTGCTTTTGTGTGCCTTTTGTGCTTTTTTGTATGCCTTGCGATTCCATCACTTTTGTATCTTTGGGGATATACCTATTTTAATAATATGTCATGTAATGATTATTAAAAAGAGTTGTCTTATTTGAAAAGAAAAAAGAAAAGAAAAAAGGGATTTTTTCTTGTTGTCAAAGAGAAAAATAAGTAGTTGTTTAGAGTCCTAAAGTAAGCGGTTCTTTGTGAGTGCCTCCATCACCACCAGGTTGCTTCATTTTCTTTTCCTCTTAATCTATCTTCTTATTTCTTGTGTATGTCTTCTTTTCTTCTAGATTATTTATCTTTTTTTTTCTTCCTTTGGCTTGTTAGACTTTTTTTTTATATAAGTCGTGTAAAAATAAGTTTCCCAATTCAGTTGAATTGAGTTTAGTAAAAGTAGTTCACTTCAGTAAAAGTAAGTTTAGTTGAGTAGTTCAGGTAAGCTGAAATAAGTAAATAGTCAGAAATTATAGTTCAGTGCTATAGAAGAGAGTGTAATTCAGCCAAATAGGCGTCAAGGGCCTTAGTTGAGAGTTGCGGGCAGCATTTTGGCCAATGAGAAAGTTTTCTACTTTTCCTTAGTGATGTTTGTGCAGACAGTTTTCGTTGGTAATTTTTGAGTGTCCCTCAAATAGTACCTGAGTTTTGATGACAAGATTTCTGATCTCCTGGAATTTCAGATTGAACACAGTTGGAAAAGCAGAAATTACACGACCTCCAAAGATGTTGGCATTTGGAGCAAACAAAAACCTCAAGTGCAGCCAACATCTTCAAATCAGCAAAGAGGGTTACGGAGGTGCTCTAGCCAGAAAGATTTCTTGAGGTCATATGATGGTTACTCTGTATGTTCACCACACCCTATCTCTACTTCTGTTCCTAATCTGTACACGGCTTTAGTTGAAGCTTCTTTTTATATTGTATACCTGATTCCCAACTTGAAGAAGAGCGCTTTTGTCTGCGATACATTATCACTTCAGACGCAAAACATCAAGTGTCTTACTTCTTGAGTCTGGACACGTTTATATATTGTGCTTATGTATAATTCTATTCTGAGACTTTTAATTTTCCAGAGCTATTCCTCCACGCTTACTGATGATGAAGGTAATGATACTTGCTATGTTGCTGACCGGCCAACGAAGGGAATGGAAGCTGCCTTTGGACAGAATAAGGTTATGTTTGTACTTCATTTTTGTATACTTTTGGATTAGTTTCCCTTAAGTTGAGGAAGGGGATTATTTTGTGCTGCACTAGAGCCTCATATGCTTTGGAATCTGCAATCTAAATTTTCAGCTTTATTTTGGATTATGTGTCTGATTTCTGAACAAAAATTCATAATCAATCACTGTAATTTGTAAATCACAAAAAAAAAAAACAAAAAAAAAATAAAAGAAAGAAAACCCAAAAAGATAAATTAAAATAACAAAACTCTATCCCTATCAAATCTTACCACATAAGGGTGATTTGTTAACCTTATAAATAACCGTCATTTACTAAGACCTTCTCATTTTTGAAACTTTAGTCTTTTGTTTGCTAGAAATTTGAACTTTGATATCTTTTTGTGATTTACCACTGCCAAGTTTAATGTGCTGAAATAAGCACTGCAAAATGGTTTTATAAATGCTGCCAAATATACAAAAGGCTAGAGCTTATGCAACTCTAGTTTCTCTAGGGTTCTTGAATACTTGCTCAACATTGTCTGTTATTTCTCGTTTTTATTGGGTGCTATAACTGACGCCATATCTGTACAGGTGAAGGCTGAGAACCAACTATCAGAATTGGCTAATGCAGCAGACACTGATGTTCTTAAGGCTGTTTCCGATATCAGAAGGAATTACAAGACAAAATTAGAAGAGGTAGTTCCTAATACGAATACTGGCTCAGTGTCTTGATGTCCAATATGCTTTTGATGATTGTCTATTAAGTGTCCAAAATTATTTGATGTAAATGTATTTTTTGCTGACTGTTGTCAATTAGATGATCAGCTAAACTTCAAATATTTTTCTTGGCAGTCTGACAAGCGTAAACATGAACTTCTCGCCGAAATAATGTTGGAGGAGGAGCGTGGTAAGGAGCTCAAAAAAATTGTTGGAGAACTGCTGCCTAATCCAAAAAGTTCTCCCGTAAAAAGAACCGGAAGAGGAAGAAAGGTTTTTTTTCTTACCATGGTTCTTTCTGTTTTAGAATTATAGGCAATGCACTTCTTGGTTCGTTTATTAGCAATTTTGTGCGCAACATATTAAGACATTTCAAACTGTTTGTGATTTTCAGAGAAGTAATGACAGATTCAAATCGTCGAAGCAATTGGTTGAAGATGCTGATAGAATTATTGAAGACTTCATTAGTAGTGTTGAAGAGACAGATATGTCTTCATTTGATGGTGAAAGGAGTGATACCAGTTCTGTCTTTGGAGGAACAGCAAAGCCAGCATTGCAATATGGAGAATCAGAATTTTTTAAGAGTCCACTGAGATCTGATTTGCTTTCTGGTGAAATGGATGGAGTTGTTCTTCCTTGGTTGAAGTGGGAAACTGGCAATGATGGTACTCCTCTTCCGGGCAATGACAATAAGAAACAACCTACAACTCCGAGAACTGTTCTTCAGGATACACGAGAGGTATTGATATTTGCACCAATTCATTTACTGTATGTCTGTATCCATGCATTACTATATATCATGTCCATGGTCATTGATGAATAAGTTTCACACCAGTTTTATTTATTATATTTCATGGCTGATCAATAATATATGATGGATCTTAATCCTCTTGAGTGTAATGTTCCACGTACCTTATTAAATATTTCTAGCTGTTTCATGAGGAATGCTTTCAGAAGTATTACTACACCTTAAACAAAAGGAAAAATTTGGTGAATTGAAAAAATTAATCACAGATTGAAGTTTTCATGTCATTATTCTTGATGGAACTCCAGAAATGAAATATTATGTTGATGCCCAAAAAAATCACAGATCATTGACAACAGACACAGACACAGACACAGACACAGGTTGTTCAGTACGCATGTGAAGATGAGTGTTCGGCTCACTTTACACTAGTATTCTGGATTTTCCCTTGGTTGAGCTGTCAACGGAAATGCTTATACTTTCATTATACATAACGCAATTGCATAGTCCTCGACACATTGTCCTGCAATGGAAGTGCCAAGAATGTGATGGAGTATGAGTGTATGACTTTCATTATTCTAGTACATATATTTCTCTGGGAGACTTTTTGTGTTCATGTAGAGTAACGGCCATAAATAGTGTAGTAACCCAATGAGAGTGGCATATAAAAAATCATATTGAGATCCAACATGAACTTTTACCATTAAAATTGTTTGCAACAACATTTCTTGATTGCTTCGGCCTTAATTGGAATGTAGCAGAGGAGTGCTGGAATGGAGCCGGAGCAAAGTTTCAACTCCAAAAGTAGTCGAGGAAGTTGGAGCCCTGAAGTTGTCGATAGCTTTTCTCTTAACGCAGGACAAACAAGCATTGCCAGCGGGATTGAAAGCTGCAAAATTCAACTTCTATCTCAAGTACCCAGAAAATCACGGGTTGATACAGACAATTATCTAAAGCTTCCAAGCAATGAAAGTTACCTCTCCGAAAGATGGAAACAACGAGAAAGAATTGAATCAGGTGGTCTCCTTATTTGTAATAGTGGAAAATTAGGAGAATTTCTATTTTGAATAATTGTAATTCATTATTTTTTTCTATTAGGTTTTCAGTGATTAGTACATACACATGTGAGTTCTGTGTTTAACATTTGAGGCTAAGTAATTAGAATATGGTCTCGCTTGTTTCACCCTAACATGCCGGGGGCGGGGCGGAGATGTGCTGCAATTATGCGCACTCCTTTGGCTTCTGTACAAAGTATTGTTGCTACTTGCTACTTGCTACTGGCATATGTTTATTAACTAATAAGCTCTTCAACATTGAGGTATGTGAAGTTGGAGGACCCTTGAACAGGGCTATGTTTGATCACAAATTCTTGCGAGGATCATCTCTAATTGGGCTGACCCAAAAAGAAAATATAAAGTAAGTTTCTCGGTAGACATCACGAATATTGTAAGTAGATATTAAGATTATTGTAAAACTTAAGTACTTACTCGGTGGACATTAAGTAAATTGTAAGTAGGCATTAAAGATATTGTAAGTAGACATTAAGGATATGATAGGCTAGTAGGCTAAGTTTTTCGGTAGACATTAAAATATTGTATGTAAGCATTTTAAAAACTTTTTGGTGGGCATTAAGTATAAGGAAATTATCAATGGTATCCTTGAGGTATAGGGTGTTATCGATGGTGCCCACAAGTTTTTTTATAATTCCAATGGTATCCCTACCTTTTTGAGGTAATTACAACCGTGACCTTTTTATGTTTTTTCCGTTAACTTGCCGTTAACTTTTCGAAATTAATCTAATTATGGTTAGTTTCTTCTTCTTCTTCACTTTTCCCTTTCCTCTTTCACTCCTTCCATGACTGCCTTCCATGGCTGCTCTGTGCTTGTGTATACCCATGAATTTAAAACAAGAAAAATCAAAACTTTGGATTTGTTCCATTAATGTAAACTAAAATCCACAATGTAAAAACCCACAAAGTAAAGTCTTCATCTTCTGGTCCAGAGTCCATAGCCATAGAAGCAGCTAAAGCAGCAGCAGCTTGAACATCACGAGGCGAACTCGAAGCGGGTCGAGGTAGTAACTCAGTGAGTTCAGAAAAATTGAGAATCGCTAAAACGATCTAGAAGCAAATGAATAGTTAATTAGGAGTGATAACTTATTGAATAGCAGAGAAAGCAAGCGGAAATGCCCCTTAAACAAGCTTGGGGAAGTATCTCAAAGATGGGTACTTTACATTCTTCATGCACTTCTTTGCTTATAAGTGCATCATTTCTCCCAAAACCTTAATAATTTGGAAAAAACATCACACTCAAAATAAAATTCAATAGATCGAAAAATAAAAGCATATCAATAAAAAACATTTTGAAGTTCTAAAAATCATATCTTCAAAAAAATATGTTTTATTTAATCAAGAAAATCAAGAAACCTAGTTCAATGTAATTCAATAATCATAGTCCAATAATCCTACATAACACCAACAAGATAACATCAAAATCGAAAACATGATACATAATGGTGGTCGATAATGGCGAAGAAGAGGATAGAGAAATAATAGTGGGGCGGAGGAGAGAGAGTTTAGAGCCTAAAAATTGGAACAGCGCAGCCATGGAAGGCAGCCATAAAAGGAGTGAAGGAAGAGGAAAGGGAAAAGAAAAGAAGGAGGAGTTTATAACATCCATTTATGTTATAAAAATTATATAAAAAAATTATGTATTTATTTGTTTGATTTGATAATTTTTCAGTTTATGTAATTTGAAATGTAATTTTTGTATTTGTACTTAAAAATAAGGTTTGATGAATTTTGTTTTAGGAATTTGAATATTGGAAAACTTGGAAAATTTAATCTCTCAATTAGTATAAAGTGTAATACAATCTTGTTAATTTAAAATGTTTAAAATGCAATGGATAAAATTGCATAATATATTTTTAAGACATTTTTGAAAAAATAAAGTTTTGAACCCAGACTCAAACCTTAGGCTCGTCAGACACTAAGGGTCTTTTCTAGATTCTATGGACCTAGATTCGAGTCTGGTTTAAATAAAAATTATGTTTAGATGTGGCTCTAATCGAACACGAACTAAATCCGATCTATGTTATCCCAGGTATCATGACTATTCGTCCAAAATTATAGAGGTAGAGATAGGGATAGTCATTGGTCCAAAACTCACCGATGAACAACTGATAACCAGTTTGGTATGCCGTTGTTAAAGGATAACATTAATAAGCACATGAAATACTTTTCAAATTAAATGGCTAATATTAGTAGTAAGTAAGAGTTCATATTGATATACTATAGTTTTATGTCATTAGTTTCTCCCCACTTTTTTTGACATTTTGGTTGACTTTGTTGGATTTTTTTAGACATATTAAACTTGGTTTTTGTTGGCGTTGTTTTTTTTAGACATATTAAACTTGGTTTTTGTTGGCGTTGTTTTGCAAAACATTTGGGATTTTTAAGCCACACAAGCAATAGGAAGATGTAACACTTTGGATCCTCGGACCGCTAGTAATAACTACTTATGGAGACTGTAGACTGACCCCACACATCAACACATATCATTCCAGCGCACTTTTGCCTCACTCGTGCGCACTCAGGAAAACTTCTCAGGAAGTCACACATCCTAAGATTGTTCCCCACCAAACACGCTTAACTGTGGAGTTCTTAGCAATTGAGTTCCCATAAAAAGAAGATGCACCTTGTTGATATAAATAGTATATCAATTCTTTAAATTCAAATCTGAGATATCACAGAAGATGTGTCTTTAAACCCCCGAAGACTTTGGGAGGCACAAGTCGAGTCAAAGAAGAGCCTCAACAAGAACAAAAGAAGCACTACAAAGAGTTTAGTGGAACATGATATTGATGAAAATGATTGTTTTTGCGATAAAGAGAAATTATTCTTTAAGAAAAAAATAGAGAAAATTATATAAAACTACCTAATATATACACTTGTTTTTAAAAAACTACCTTATGTAAAAAATTTTGCAAAAAACTACCTTATGTAATAAATTTCTTTGCAAAACACTACCTTATTATGATTTTCGTTAGTTGACCGTCAAAATTCACGTTGACCATCTAATCCTTCAGCACGCCCCACTCACGTGCCCCATTAAAACCCAATCTCCCTCTTCAATTATACCATTGTCGACTTTCTTGTTCAATTTACCAACCAAAATTCAAAACATCAAATCTCCCATAACTCTCTCCCACCCTCCTTCCTCACTGTATGTTCTACTGTTTTGGCTCCATTTTTGTTCTTAATTATTCATTAATTGTGATGTTCTGTTTGTTCTGTTTGTATGAGAAGCATATCAGTAATAGTGATGTTCTTAGCATTTGGATCAATTTACATTTTGAATCTACATTAGCATATCAGTAATTGTGATGTTCTTAGCAGATCAGTTAGCATATCAGTTTATGAGCATTAGTAATAGATCAATCTACATTTTAAATCTACGTTTTGAATGTTGAATTGTCTCTTGAAGAAGGAATAGAATGGGAATAAGAAGAAGTAAGGGATGATTTAAAGTTAGGGTTTCAAAGGTTAAAGAAGAAGAATAAGAAGAAGTAATGGAAGGAAATGGGATCTCTGTTCGATTTTAAAGAAGAAGATGGGTTTTAATGGGGCACGTGAGTGGGGCGTGATGGTCAACGTGAGTTTTGACGGTCAACTAACGAAAATCATAACAAGGTAGTGTTTTGCAAAGAAATTTATTACATAAGGTAGTTTTTTGCAAAAAATTTTACATAAGGTAGTTTTTTTAAAAACAAGTGTATATATTAGGTAGTTTTATATAATTTTCTCAAAAATATAATATTTAGCAAATAACATAATTTTATTTAAAAATATTATTCAATTTATAAGAACAAAAGAATAACATATAGTGTTCAAAAATTTTGACCATAAAATAAGCAAATGCTCCATGAACTCTTACATAAATCTAAAAATAGCCCGTCTTGTATGAGACTGTTTCATCGTGAGAACATTAAAAAACAATGAAAACTGAATTTTCACTTGTGCAAAAAAATATTTTTTAAAATAGTTTGAACTGATTTAATTAAAATCGTCTTATGATAAGACAACCGCAATAAGGAGTTGGTGTCAAGAATTCCCACTAATGAATTTCTATCTCTGCGAAAGTCTCCTTTGTTGTTCTTGAATAATCACGGCCCATTTTAGTTAGTCAAACTAAATGGTGGTAATAAGAATGATTTATAGAGTAAAATTTTATCAAAAAGTCTATCTCATTCCCATGGTAATGAAACTGTTATCATAAAAAAGTTTTTGTTTACAAATTTTCATTACTATCTAATACCACATCTTCCAATGGTAATGCATTGGAATGAAATTTATCACGAAAATGAGATGATTGATTGGACAAGCATGACCATCAGAAAAACAAGAAATTTTCCAAACAAAATTAATTATGTTTTCATTCTCATTACCACTATTTAATACCACCTACCAAACGGATCGTACGTAATTTGAAAATAATGATATCTACAAACTACAATATTTGATAGAATTTAGAAAATGGGTCTGGGCAACCCAAACAAGGAGGAGAAGAAGTAGTCCACTCATAAACCCAAAGAAGGTTCACTACTAAAACCAATTGGTAATAGTAGGAGTTACTCCTTGAGTATATAAAGTGATGCATACTCTTCTCTTTCTCCGATGTGGGACAACTCACATGTGGGTAATATATGGGCACTTCAACAATATTATAATATTATAAGTGTTAAAATATGTGAAATACTCAAAGAATACAAGGTAAAGAGAAAGGAATCAAATGTTATTCATTCATTTCATGTACATGTAGGATATAGTATGTTATAGTATGTTATGATTTGAAAAGATATTGAATGAATGTACATGTACATGTACATGTCTCTAATACAAATTTGGGTTAATCAGAATTTGCAAAATTATTAACTAATAAAATATTCAGAAAATATTCATTTAAAATAAAAGATATCAAGAAAACATTGTAAGTGCTTGTAGAGTAATAATTCAAATTAGTAGATAAATCAAGATACGAGTTAAATTCCAAATAACATGTATTGATCCTAAAACTAGGGACTTGATTCTTCAGCTCAAAAATTAAAGCGTCTTTTTCTGTCAAGGAACCAACTTAGCCAAATGATTAAACTGATGGTTGAAGAGTTAGGATATGTTATATACTCTAACACGCCCCTTCACATAAAAGCCCTTTGGGTTAGAATTGTGGATGCAACACATGCACTCCTCATACCTAATGCGAAATATTCTACTTGAATTTGAGAGGTGCATGGTTGAGTTTTGAACCCGTGATCTCTTATCATGATGATTTCTGATTCCATGTCAAAGAACCGACTCAACAAAAGTTTAAGCATATGGTTTGAAGCATAGGCGAAACCACACCGGGGGCCGGCGGAGGCCCGGCCCCCCTTGCCGAAAATGTAATCCTTTGTAATTTTGATTTCGGCCCCCTTTACTAATATATTATATAAAGAGTGCATAATTGTAATAAAAATTACTATAGGTCATGGTTGAGGTAACATTTATAATTTAAGGTAAAAGATCAAAACCCAAATTTGAATTATTATTTTTTAGTAGACTAATAAATTTAATCTACACAAATTCTCATATGAGACGGTCTCACGGTGAAACCATTTTAATTGCATTGGCCCAATGTACATTTATTTTTAAAGTGATGACTTTTTAGTCTTAAAGTTACACTTATAATTAACCTTAAACAAATGGACTTACTTGTATAGACTCGTCTCATGGTGAGGCGGTCTCATATAAGATGGGCAGATTTAATTTATACTATAAAAGTCATTACTATCTATCTTTCATAATGCACATCATCCTTTTTAGTGTGTATCTTTATATTTTTGTTATCTTAATTTTAATAGTAGTATTTTTTTTTGGAGACTAAAAAGACAAATATAAGTCACAAATTTCAAAAGGCTAATTATAGGAAAGATTCAACTCTATTTGTCAAATATACTTTTTGCTATGATTTAAGTTAATTCAGTCTATATGATTCAAATTTTCATAGTTTAACTAGTTTTTATATAATAAAAAACTTGCTAGTATATTGACAATTCGACCCCCCGTAATTGTAAATCCTAGCTTTGAAGCATCAGAACTCTAAGTCTCTAACACTTCTATGGAAATGACAAATCTATTTTGTTCGTTGTTTTTTAATAATTAATTCACAAATTCTTACTTGAGACCGTCTCTTGTAAAGACGACTCTCAAAAGTCAGTCCAATTCTAAATATATATTGTTACAATTTTAAATATAGATTTGGGCTGGGCTATTGAAAGTCGTCTTTACAAAAGATGGTCTCTCAAGAGAGCACCTGTAATTAATTATTACAATATAGTGTTACTCTCTAATTAAATATATAATACTTCGATAGGTATGATATTCTATTTTAATTTTTTGGATATGAAAAACAAGTTTGTTATTTTTGAGCCATATTTTCAGACCCAGACCTAGACCCTTCGAATTTTTGAGCCAGGCCTAGACCCTAAAACAAGTTTTTCAATATACTAGAAGTATCAAATAATAATTTTCGAAAAACCATATTTAAATGATCTAAATTTGGAAAATAAAGAACTATGCCAATCATACAGATTACAGAATGACAATGACAATGTAAAATAAGTCAAATATAAAAAATATTCTAAATAGATAAATGTCATTAATAATTCATAAATTTATATAACAAAATTAAAATTTCCATTTTCAAATTAAATGAATTTGACGTATGTGGAAAGATTTGATTCAAAGAAGAGTTAAGAGTGGAGTAATACTTAGTGGGAGTTCTTAATGTAGCACATGAAATTGTCCATTTATGGGAAGGGATGGTCAAGGGCGGTTTTGAGTGGGTCCAACCAGATTCGGACCTTTTTAATATTTTGAGATCTAGACTCGGATACGGATTCGAAGGGTCTAAAATTTTCAGACCCAGACCCTTCGAATCTGATGGATTTAGGCTTCTTAATGGGTCTAAAAAAAGTTTCTTTGATTTGTCAAATTTGAACCATTTGTAAGTCATTATATTTTTCGTATAATTGTAAGAGAGTTATTATCGTATTTTACAAATATTTAATACTAATTTAACATCTAAAGTCGCATAGCGTCATACATATACGCTTAAATACTATTATAAACACTAGTTCGAGTCCATGAAGTAAGGGTAATTGGGTTAGCACTTAGCAAGTAACATATATATTATTTATATATATTATGATTATATGAAAAGTAAATAAGTGTTGGGTGCAGAATTCATACGTAGAAGACAAATAGAAATGAACAATTTAATATTTATATGGGTCCAAGGGGCGGGTCCAGGGTTCTGATCTCGGACTCGGACCCGCCAATTATTTTTTAGATCCAGATCCAACTCGGATACGATGGGTCTCAAAAAATAAGACCCAAACCCTTAAAAAAGGGGCGGGTCTGGATAGGGTTCAACAGGGTCCTAAACCCGTGACCATCCCTATTTATGGGTATGGGTTATCGTCGTGCTTCTCTCCTCAGACCCTATCTATAGTTTTCTATAAGCGAGATATATTGGGTAGGATGAAGATGATGAGTTAAATGTCATTTATAATTAAAAATTTTTGATAACAAAATCAAATTCTCCATTTTGAATTGATTTTCACATATTTGGAAGGATTTGATTCAAAGAAGTAAGTGGAGTAATACTTATTAGTGGGAGTTCTTAATGTAGAACATCACTAAGCTAATCAAGTAATCACTAATCTCTAATGGTAGTAATAGTGCTTATTGATGAAATGAAAGGGATTCATGCATCTATTTTTGTGTTTTGTACTATAAATAAATGTACTAAATACCGCGTTGTTTCAATATATTATTAATTATTAATTATTAATTATTAATTACTATTAAAACATTGCTAATTAAGCTTATACATTTGATGACCCATTTAGTAATCGACACTAAACAGCTAGCGGGGATGTGAATGATTTGTAGTGTTAATTTTTATGATATGATATGCATCATATCATTTTTATAGTAATGAAAACTTGGTTGTAAATTTTTTTTTTTATAATTTTTCATTACTATCTAATATCACATTTTCAAATTATACTTTGGAATGAGTTTGCGATGAAAATGAGATTGTTAAATAAAAATAAGTATGATCATTGAACTTATCAGGAGATATTTATACCAAAATAAAACTAATTTTTTTTATTACTATTCCTTGATCATTTTCAAATTATACATTGAACTTGGACATAAATAGCCTTGAATTCATTTGACATTAATCATGCTTTTTAGTGCCGATAAATATGATCGTCATATATTTATCCTTGGAATCATTTTAATGTTTTTAAAATGCGGTTGTATTGGTCCTTACATATTTTTTTATGAAATTTAATTTAATATTTCTATAATATCTATAACCTCCACAAATTTTATATTTATTTTATTTTTATAATATTTATCGTCACATTATACTTTTTATTAATTTATTTTAACATTATTTAAATGTTTGGGGTCAGTGGACCTCTTCTCTATTAACTTTATTATTTCTAAAAAAAACTATTTTAATCTACTTAATATTCAATACGAGAACAGAACATCAAATATGAACCAAGCCCTCTCTTGAGAGACCGTCTATAGTATAGATGCCTCTCAAAAGAGCCCAACCCACATTCGCAATAATTAAAAAAAATCTAAAATATGACGCGCGCGATTGAGCCTATTTTGAGTTGGTGTTTGATAGAATTTAGAAAATGGACTTGGGCGACCCAAACAAGGATGAGAATATAAAGTGATGCATACTCTTCTCTTTCTTTTTCTCCGATGTGGGACAACTCACATGTGGGTAACATGTGCACACTTCAACAGTGTTATAACCTATTAAAGTTGCTGTTATAACCTATTAAAGTTGGTATTATAACCTATTAAAGTTGGCATTTGGAGTTGGTGTTATAACCAATTAAAGCTGGTATTATATCTATTTGGAGATACCAACTTTAATAGGTTAACACAACCAACTCTAACAGGTTATAATACCAATTTCAATAGATTATAACACCAACTCTAAATAGAATTACGCAACGCGCATTTCTTTTATAAGTAATTATAGGCTGACCCATTTAAAACGCATCTCTCGTAAACACCCTCAACTAAGAATTTGTGATTTGTGAATGTGAACAGATGAATAATCAACCGTTAACTAGTGGCTAGTATGTGGAAAGTAAGTCAAACTTTTACTATGATTATTTAGAAGAAACTAACTTTGGTTATTTTCCACACAAAAAATTAGTCTACACTCCCGTATCATTAGCATTCTTAGTAGTTAGTAGTAACCGGCAAGTATCTCATACGGTCATACTATACTGACACTTGTACAAAATACAATGAATTTATATATCAAAACATCTATTTCAAATAGATCCAACAATTCGACATTTTATTTAGTTTTATGTTCAATTTAACCTGATTTCAATAACATAAAAACCCAACATGGATATAAGCCCAATTTCGATCCAACCCAAAAAATCTGAGACCCAAAATAAACCCAAATACTTGAATGCGGCCGCCTTACACGTGCGACCAAAAAAATTTATACTTTGCCGAATTTAAGCCTTAAAACACCCATTTACTTAAAAGGCCAAATCTAACACTTAAAACTCCTAATCCAAACATCAATTTTTCTTCTCTAGAGGCTTAATTTAATTTTATAGCTATCAACTCCAACCTTTAAAACACCCATTCCACCACTTAATATTCCGATTTTAACTCTTAAAATCCCTATTCCAGTCTCTAATTTTATGCTGCTATCTACTCTAACTGTAAAATGTCCATTTCAAGACTTAGAACGTCTATTTCAATAGTTTAATCAAATTCAAGATGTAACATGCCTATTTTAAAGTCTAAAATGATAACTTTAATTTAATTTATGTGATAGACTTGTAAGTGGTCGTACAACCTTCTCACACGAGATTTGTTGTAATTTGAATATTCCACCATTCCACCCTAATTTTTAGTTGATGAGTTATTAACTTATTATAGTAAGAGTAGATTTTTTTCTTCATGGAATTTTTTGTTATAGAGAGAGGCGCCTGAAAAGTAGTAGTAAGATAACATTAATCTATTAAAATAGATCTAATAATTTCGTATTTTATTCGATTTTATAACTGAGTTTAATTTAACCTAATTTCAATCACTAAAAATCCGAGATCCAATGACCTGAAATGATTTCACAAATTCTTTATTAAGACCGTCTCATCGTAAGACGGTTTAATATGGGCTGGCCTAAAGTTTTTTTTTTATAAAAAAAATGAACAAAAAAACTCACTATATATTAAAAAAAAAAATTCGTTGTTGGTATGGACTCATCTTACAGTAAGACGGTCTCCTAGAAGACTGAACCATTTAATTGAAAAATTCCACCCTAATTATTTTTTTTATTTTTTTATTTTTTTAACCCTAATTATTAGTTGATGAGTTTATAGTAAGAGTAGATTTTTTCTTCATGAAAAATTTTGTTAGAGAAAGTCTCCTAAAAAGTAGCAAGTAATTAGTAACTAATTAAAAAAATAACAAAAAGTATATAATTAAAGAGCCAATAAAAAATAGTAATTTAAGATTTTTTTTTTGACCAAATATATCTTTTTAAGTGTAAACCTAAAAAAATCAGGAAAAATTAATGCAAAGAAGAGTCAAAATAGGAAAAAAAATAGGGATAGTAGTTGGGACTTAGGGAGTATTTCACCTATAAAAGTAGTTATATAAAGCGAGAGACATGTGAAAATTCATTTTTATAAATCTATAAATCTCTAAATATTATTCAATTATAAACATTATTTAGATTTTCAAAAATAAGAAAAAGAAGAAAATTATAAATTTTAATGGAGAAAATGGATTTAGAAAAGCAGAAAATAGAATTAACAGAAGAAGAAAAAAAGAATATTAATGATTGGTTACCAGTAACTGCAGATAGGAATGCAAAATGGTGGTATGCTGCTATTCATAATGTTACTTGTATGGTTGGTGCTGGTATTCTTGGTCTACCTTATGCTATGTCTCAACTTGGATGGTAATTTTACTAATTTATTACTTTTTTTTTTTTCGATTTTATTTTTCTCGAGTCAGAGGACTCTTTGATTGCACTCTCTTTTATGGGTATGAGTTGTCGTCGTTCTTCCCTCATTTGACCCTGACCATCGTTTTCTATGATTTGGGTCATCTGGTCAATATTCGGGTGATGTGTTTTGAGTCGGTGAAAAATTTGATCTTGTATCTATATTGATTTTACATAATTTTGAATTTATTTTAACGTTGGAATATAAAGTTGGATTCGATTATCGGGTAAATATCGATTTAAATAATTAATTAGTTTTGAAAATAATGAATTAAGTTGAGGGTTATTCTTTTTATTGTTTCAAACAATAAATTTGATGATGTTAAGTGTGAAAGGGAGAAAAATTGGTTTCATCCCAATTTTTAAAAATGAAAGTGATGAAGATTTTTCAGCAAAAGTTTTTAATTTTGATTTTTTTGTCAAACGAAACAATAAATAAAATATGTGGGGGTAATTTTAATTGAAAAATGTTTTCCCAAAAATTAAATTATTCCTTTACTTTTATTCATCTAAAAAAATTGTTCAGTTTGATTGGACGAGTATGAGTTCGGTTTAACCCAATGAGTCGGGATTTATTAGATTAAATATTCTTTTCATTAAAATTTTCAATTCGTTTCGTTTCATGAGATATTCTCTAAATTGATTATTTTAAAATTAAAAGTTATCACTTTAGCACACTATATATAAAGACCAATAAAAATAATCTTCTGTTTTAAGAATTTGTGTAAAAGTTTTCAATACAAATTTTACTATTTTTTTGGATTGAACAATAAAATAAAGGAAAAATTAACATTAATAATCCAACCTTTTGCTCATCCGCTGTGAATAATCTAACCTTTTGCTTATTTTTTAATAATTCAATGTTTGCCCTTAGTTCGCTGTCAATAATTCAACCTTTATTTTAGTTTGCTAGCAGCATACCCTATTATTATCTATTATTATTAGTAATAGGGTACGTTGTGGGCAAACTTTTTACAAAGGTTAGATTATTAAAAAATAATTTAAAGGTGAGATTATTCATAACGAATGAGTAAAAAATTAGATTATTAATGTCAATTTTTCCTAAAATAAATAGATATGTGTTTGAGTTTTTTTTTTAACATAAATATTTTTCGGCTAGACAGATATTAATTTTATTTCAAATAATAACTCCATAATCCTCTTTAATTTTTATCAGTTATTAGTTTTATTTAATTCTTGTCAGTTATTAATTTTATTATGGTATTTTCTTTACTCTTACTTTTTGTTTGCGGAGGATCAGTCTATATTTGTGAATTGTGATTGTCAATTATTCCGTCCGCGGTGTAGAGAACTTTTTAATCACTTTTTGTGAACTTCCAAGATTTTCTTTTTAAATCTTTTGGGTGACGACAAACTTTTTATTTCTTTTTATTTATTTTACGACCAGTCTCCTGAGAGACCGTCTTTTTAAGAGACGTCTCTCAAGCCTAATTCATTAAAGCTTATTATCTATATTTACTCTACATTTTCCCTAATGAGCCAACCAATTAGAGATGATCTCTCAAAGAGACCGTCTCTCATAAGAATTTGTGTTTATTTTATACTATATGACAACTCCTCTCTTGAGAGACCGTCTATAGTATAGAAGCCTCTCAAGAGCCCAACACATATCTTCCTTTTAGCTTACAAAACCACTAATCAGTTTTTTTTAAGAAAATTTATAAATTGGGTTAGCCCAAACTTGAGACGGTCACAAGTAAGAATTTGTGCAACTTTTTAGGTTGCAGCTCAAGCCCATCCCATTAAATTTTAATGTCTACTTACTGTTTTTTTATTGTCTACTTACATTATCTTTAGTGTCTACTTACAATATACTTAATGCCCACTAAAGAATACTTAAAATTCATATTTACAATGTTCTTAATGCCTACTAAGAAACTTAGCTTATTAGCCTACTTACCATATCCTTAATGCCTATTTATAATATCTTTAATGCCTACTCATAATATACTTAATACCCACCATGTTAGTACTTCAGTACTTTCAATAATCTAAATGCCTATTTACAATATTCTTAATGCCTACCGAAAAACTTACACTATATTTTCTTTCTTGGGCCAATCCAATTAGAAATGGTCCCTCAAAAATACCGTCTCTCACAAGAATTTATTGTGTATTTATAATAGGGCTTTGTTATTTTAACTTTATGGGTTCATAATTTTATATGATGATTTAAACATATATTTTATGAGGTTATGCCATAACTGACCAGGCAATTGATTCAAGTGGTGGATCATCTCATGTTCCCCTGGGTTATTTGTGGACATTGTAAGTTTAAAAAGCAGTACTCATGTTGATTGTATGTCAATATATATGTTAAAGGTGTATTTTACGTGTGACTGTATGAATAAGATGAAAATATAAGTATAATTTGTTAATGAGAATCAAAAAGAATACGAGTCATTGCTTAAATAGAAACATAGCAAATTCAATTAAACAAACTAAAACGATAAGTAACGTGATTTTGATCACAAACAAGGTGTTTGACCATACATTACGATTTAAAGAGAGAATCAATTTGTAGATTAGATTAAAAGATAATAGCAAAGATCACTACTAAAAGAGAAAAGTGTGCAAACTACCTAAGACAACCATAAATGCAAACTATGCACAAATTAAATAGCAAGATGAACCGATAAAGGATGCAGAATGTAGTCATTCAGTTTAATTTATTATATTTTTAATCTTAATATAACATACTAGTATACAAACTCGTGCATATATTGCACAAAATTTTTTTAGTAAAAAAATTCCTATAAATAAAAATTTGATGCAGTTGCATATTATAGCGAACATGATTAGAATGTTTCACGATGACATTTTAATTAACCTGTAAAAATGATTTCATTTGGTAAAGCTCTATAAAATCGTCATTTGTAATTTTCCTATTCTTTTATAGTATTGTATGATTGTTTTGATTCGATCTAATAAAAATCTTTCTAAAAACTTATCTTTAATACTTAAAATTATAATTAATGCAAAACTCAATGAAATCGCCATGTAGAATTTTCAAGTTCAGTTATAATATCGTATGTTTATATGATATGATTGTATCATATGATATAATATGATATATGATTGTATGATTTGATCTAAGAAATATCTTTTCGAAAACTTACCTTTAATACTTAAAATCATTATTAATGAAATACTGTATAAAAATGCTATATGAAATTTTCAAATCCTTTTATAGTATTGTATAATATCGTATATTTTTACTCCGTTCCTTTTGCAATGCTTTCCGTTAATCTCCCTAACTACGCACAAACTAAGTAGGATAAAGGGCGTTAGTTTAATCAATTGTTAGATCTTAATGTGTATTTTTACTCCGTCTCTGACACTTACAGGGGTCCCGGAGTGACGATCCTAGTAGTATCATGGGCAGTAACACTGTTTACACTATGGCAAATGGTAGAAATGCACGAAATAGTCCCGGGGAAGAGATTCGACAGGTACCATGAGTTAGGACAATATGCATTTGGTGAGAAACTTGGGATATGGTTGGTGGTCCCACAACAACTGATAGTTCAAGCAGGATGTGATATTGTGTATATGGTTACTGGAGGAACTTGTTTGTTGCAATTTTATAGCATCGTTTGCAAGAATTGTAAACCAATAAAACGGTCTTACTTCATTATGATGTTTGCTGCTACTCAGTTCTTCATCTCTAATCTTCCTAATTTTAACTCCATCACTACTCTCTCTTTTGCTGCTGCTATTATGTCTCTTAGGTATGTATGGCTATGCTACTCTTTTATATTCACTTGTAAGTTTCACGTGCTAATCTGATCTGAACGACTGAACCTAAGTTTAAACAAGTGTTGTATGAGAGCGTCTCATTGTGAGACGAGCCTATATAAGTAGGTCATTGGGGAAAAACATAGAGAAAAACGAACTCCTTTTGGCCGTGCTCTCGTTATGGGTTGAGTTGCTATCGTCCTTTCCTCCCCAGACCCTGTCCATAGTTTTCTATGAGCGGGATACACCGGGTAGGATGATGATAATGATCGAATTCAGCTGGTCTTTTGAGAGATTGTCTTTTTAAAAGACATCTTTCAGGCCTAACTCTTAAAAGCTCAATTAAACTAAAAAATGATAATGGACTTACCAAATTAGAAGTGGTCTCTCAAAAAGACCGTCTTTCACAAAAATTTATGATTTGAATTGCAGTACAAAGTAAATGAATTTTTTTATAAGTTTGGGCAGACCCAATTTTTTTTAATAAATAAAAATTTTAAACCTAAACCAATCTATTTTTCATAAAATTCATTCCAATGCATTACCATTAGGAGAGCTGGTATTAGGTGGTAATAAAATTTTGTAAACAAAAAAACTTTTTTATGATTAAAGTTTCATTACCATGGGAATGATACGAAACTTCTGATGAAATTTTACACTATAAATCATTCTCATTACTGCCATCTAATACTACTAACCAAACGGGCCGTTAGGGTAATGAAATATTATTGTTGTACACTTGTACTAACATGTTTTTTTTTGTTGTTGTTGTAGTTATTCTGCCATTGCTTGGATAGCATCAGCAATGAGAGGAGTAGAAGCACATACAAGCTATGGTAGTAGATATGAGACTAATGTAGGAAATATGTTCGGGTTTTTGAGCGGGTTAGGAACAGTTGCATTTGCCTTTTCGGGTCACAATGTGGTGTTGGAAATTCAAGCCACAATTGCTTCATCACCCGAAAAACCTTCGAAAAAGCCAATGTGGAAAGGATCTCTACTTGCCTACATAATTGTTGCATTGTGTTATTTCCCGGTTGCCTTTGTGGGTTACCTTGTGTTCGGTAATACAGTTAAGGATAACATCGTTACATCTCTTCACAAACCTGCTTGGCTCATTGCCGTTGCCAATTTGTTTGTCGTCATTCATGTCATGGGAAGTTATCAGGTAATTAGTTTATCTTTTTTTGAAGACCTTTTTTGAGTTGAGGGACTCTTTGATCGCACTGATCTCCTCTGCGGGTATGAGTTGTTGTAGTTCTTCCCTCTCTAGACTCTGCACATAGTTTTCTATGAGCGGGATACACTGAATATAATGATGATGATTTTGTACCTCATTTGTTTTGATTATATAATTTGTCGGAAGTAATGTTGCCTGAAACGAAATTCATTTGATTCGAGTAACGAAAATGGATTTGAGAAATGTTAGTTTTAGAGTTTTGGGCACGTAGGAAATGTAAGTGTACAATTTTATTTTTACAACATAAAATAAAAGAGTAAAAGAAGGTAAGATATGAAAATGACTGAAAAAAAGAAAAGAAATGAAGGGCTATGATATTATATATGGTTTTGGGGTTGAAAAAAGAACATTTGGGGAGTGTAGTTTTGATTTTTGACTATAAATAACTTTTTATTGGCTTTCGATTTTTGACTTTTTGACCCTTTTTTCTCTAATAAACAACCAATAATTAATAATTAGGTCATGATAACAATTGAGCTAAACAACTAGCTAATCAGTCAATACTTTTAATTACCTAAAGCCGACAACCATTTGCTATACACACCGACTTATTTATGTATTTCTCCTACATTAATACAGGTATTTGCCATGCCTGTGTTTGATATGCTCGAATCCTTCCTTGTGCTGAGATTGAACTGCAAACCTAGTAGGCTCCTTCGCATTACCACCCGTTCAACATATGTTGGTAAGTTATTCAATCATCCTACTTTTTAAAGTTGATCATGACATTTGGTCGCATCCTTGTTTATGAGTATGGTTTGTTGTCTTTCATCAAACTTCAGACCCTAATCATAATTTCTATGCAGCGATTACAATGTTATTGGGGATAGCATTTCCATTCTTTGGTTCACTTCTAAGTGTGTTGGGAGGAATTGCATTTGCACCCACTTCTTATTATGTAAGACATTTTCAAAATTTCAATATCATTTTGGTTTAATTATGTACATCTAATACATAGACTTAACATTGTGTTTGTTTAACTTGCAGCTGCCTTGCATAATATGGCTATTAATCTGCAAGCCAAAGAGATACAGTTTATCCTGGTTTGTTAATTGGGTGAGTTGCTAACTTCTAATCTTAAAAAGGACTCGTTAAATCATGTTCATTATAGGTTAATCAGAAACAACCTCTTTGTTATCACTGATAAGGGTAAGGTTACGTAAATCTGACCCCTCAAATAACACTTAAATGGAAGTTAATTTTAAAATGACTCATTAAATCATGTCCGTTTATTCTTTATTCGAAGTTGCATATGGTGTTAGCTATTATGGGTCATTTGAAACAACCTCTTTGTTATCACTAACAACGATAGGGTTACATAAATCTGACCCCTCAAACCCTACCTTATATAGAAATGCATTGGCAGGACCGACTCTGACCCTATAGACATTCAGCAGTCTCTTGAGAGACCGTTTCTTTGATAAACTTATCTCAAGTCCAGCCCATTAAAAGATTAATGCTTACTTACTATATCCTTAATGCCTACTTTCAATAACTTAAATGTCTACTTACATCATTCTTAATGCCTACTTACAATATTTCAAAAATATATAATGAGCTAGCACAATAAGATATGGTTTCTCAAAGAGACCGTCTCTTACAAGAATTTGTGATAGACATTTACCTAGGGTCCAAATTTAAAAAGCAGCCCAATACCTCAATTCAACAAAATTGTCATGTATGACGTAGAACCACTGGTAAAATCCTAACTTTACTTCTGCCAAACACTCATTAAAAATCGAAATCGACCCTCTATAAAATGGTCCATAAAATATCAGAAACGACAGTGGGCATTGTGAAACTAAATATTGTCGCCCCTCTATTCTTGTCTGTTACGCATGGTTAGTTTTGAGCTATTTCTGCCTTCTGGGTTGTTTTATTAAAACGCGAATTCATAAAGCGTATTAGCGGGTTGATGTACTAATCATAGTTTACATATTGAATTTGCAGTTTTGCATAATATTTGGTGCATCATTAACGATTTTAGCACCAATTGGAGCAGTGAGGGAGATCATAGTTCAGTCCAGCACCTACAAGTTCTTTTCTTAATTAATTATTGATCATTTGAGGATTATTTTATTGGCTGATCAATTAATTAAGAAGATAATTATTATTATTATAGCTTATTTTCAGTTTTATTTTACTCCATAGAAAAGGATCATGAACTAATTACGGTCCTCATTCTTTTTCTCGAGGATCATCTTGTGATTATTATAATTTTCTTTTGCACTAATATTCAAACTTATGGTACTTTACTCATTATAGTTTAAAGATTATAGATAATTATTAAGAAGTATTATTATTAATATATGAAGCTTTTTTAAATAGAAATATTATGCATGTTAAAATATCTGTATGTAGGGCTCTTACTTTTTTGGGGTAAAATTAACCGCTTTCTTTTAGTACTCCCTCTTAAGGGAGTACGGATATGAATTATCCGTCATCTTCCCTCACTCATACCCTGTTTTCGAGCGGGATATTAGATTTATGATGATGACGACCCAAAGTTCACCCATTTTCAATAAAATTAAAGTACATGTCATATGTCATGCATGCCATTTTCTAATAAAATTAGTAATATATATGCAATATATATATATATATATATATATATATATATATATATATATATATATATATATATATATATATATATATATATATGAAGTTGTGGGTAAAATAATTTATAAAATAAATGATAAATATTAATATATAATTTAGTTAAATTTTTTATAATCAAATTATTGCTTATAAAGTAATTGCCACCAAATTATGCACGACTATTAATATCATGCTATGTAAAGTTTTGAAAAAGAATTTAATTGGTTATACATATTTAATGTAAAAACACAAATTATTAAAAATTTTATTTTAATACTTAAAATTATAACTATGACTAACCAACTAAACTTTAACACAAATTCTTATATGAGACGGTCTCACCGTGAGACATGTCTTATAATAGATTTAAATAGCCCAATAAGAAAAAATTTAGCTTATGAGCTTCTTATTTTGAGGTTGTCTCACCGTGAGAGAGACGGTCTCACATAAGACGTACTCTAAACTAAAAAGGTCACACTCAAGTATATAAAAATTGGACTAAGATTACTTGTGAATTGGGATATGGTAAGGCCTTCACTTTTTAACCTAATTTTTCGCTAATGATTCATAAGGGGCGTTTGGTATATGGGAATGGAAATATGAGGATAAGAATGTGGAATAGGAACTGAGATTTAATTGTTGGGAATTTATAAAATATTTTCCTAATTTTTTGTTTGGTATGTTAATGGGAGTAAGTAAGGAATTGTAGATAAGTATTGAAATTAAAATGTAGATTCACAATTTTATCCCCATTGAAATTAAAAAAAAAAAAGGAATTTTTCATAAAAAAAGGTATAAAAGTCTTTTTAATCTCAAATCCAATTCCCGTCTTCAATTACTTGCCCCCTAGGTAATGGAAACTTGGGAATTCTTTACTTATAATCCCATTCCCAATCCCCAATTTAAATCCCAAGCCCACCTTCCAAACATGGGATTTTTATAAAAGATGCAATTTAATTCCCATTCCCATCTTATAATGTCAAGCTTATGTTTTCCTCTCTATGCAGGGCTCTCACCTTCTGGGGTAAAATTGACCACTTTTCTCTAGTATTCCCTCTCAAGGGAGTACGGGTATGGATTGTCCGTGACATTCCCTCACCCAGACCCTGTTTTCGAGTGGGATATTGGGTTGATGATGATTATGTTTTTCTTGAAGCTTTCTCTTTAAAAACTTGTTTAGATAGCTACTTTAAAGCTTAAACTTAACTTACAAATTTAAAAAAACCAACTTTGATGAAATTTGTAAAACTCTACCTCAAATTCGATTATGTGTTCCAACTTCCAAATGATTAATCTCTCCTTTCTTCCTTTACAAGGAGTTTAGAGTGTTCTTTGTGTGAATATGCCGCAGTTACTGAACTAAATTAAACTGACTGATTACATATGCGTTCTTCTATACAATTGGGGTTTGTGCTACACATCCTAGTTTTCACTTGTCTATACAGGATGAGATTAAGGTACTGATTTTTAATCAATGCCCTCCTGGCTCCTGCAGTCACGGCTCCGGCTCTGAAGGAAATACCGTGGTCCGTGGAAACCATTCTGACTCGTACTCTCTAAATCGTGAGATGGCTTAAATGGAGGGATTTTTTTTGGATCAAAGGGTATTAGGGAAGGATAAGGAAAGGAGAGAGCCACTGAGTATCGAACCCAAATCTTCACATGAAAAAAATAAGCATCCAACTGAGACAAGAACTAATTTTCTAAATCAGAGGAATTTAAGATATGCAACTTTTATCAATAGCAAGGTTTTTAATAATGCAGCTAATTTCGCTTCTTTTTTTTTTATACAGTTTACAATCTCGATTTTTCATGAACAAATTCCTCAACACTTTAGATATACAAATATTATCCAAGGTAACTAAAAAAGATTTACTTCTAGTGTACCGAAGCATATCAACAAATACTTTTATCATTTCGCATAATCTTAACCCAGAAAAACAGTGAAAAACTTCCTCGGAAAAAAGGGCAGCTTTTATGTAAAAGCCGATGCAACAGATCAGATGTTTATAGTGACATCCCACAATCGAAGAAGTCCATTGCGGCCACCACTACAGATTCTTTTCCTTTCAAGATCGGAAGCTACACATCTAACAACAGCAGCAGATTTCTGGGGTGTCCGGTAAAGTTGCCATCCAGTTACTTTAGAGCCTGGGCTTGTAAAGCCGCCAAGTCTTTCTTGTGGGCGATTAAATAGAGACATAGAGTTATCTGCTGCACCGATCCCCAGCCAGTGATCACCAGCATTTATGGATAATATAGCGGCAGAGTGTATGGTAACATTCTTGATACATCTTATACCTCCATCGGCATTTTCCCAAAACCGAATCATCCCATCGGTTGAGCCACTAATGATTCCCTTCTCCAATGTTGAATACTCCACACATTGAACAGGTCCTGCATGACAAGCTAAGACAGCATCACATGTTCCCCGCAAAACAGACCAAACTCTAGCCGTCCAATCATCACTACCGGAGATCAAAGTATCTCCAACCATTCTGATTGATCTGATCCATTTTGCATGCCCCACGAGCTTATGCATCTGTTTTCCTGCACGGATGTCCCATAAGTACGCAACAGAATCCCTACCTGCAGCAGCCAAAACTCCTGTAGAATCGTCGTACTCCATACAGAGAACTGCACTTGAGCAACGACCAACAGTTGCCACATAAGCATCGGTTCTCACATCCCACATTTTTAAGGTTCCATCATGAGAAGAAGAAAGGACGCGTTCTCCTGAAAGCATGCGTACGGAGCTGATTGATGCAGTATGTCCTTTAAGTTCTTCAAGAAGCTGGTGTGTTTGCTTATCCCATACCAGGATGGATTGGTCGTCTGATCCTGATACTATCTTCCCTCGGTCAGAGCTTATCGCACGCACAGTTCTGATAGAGAAATTCAAAGATTAAATGAAAATATTAGGAAAATGAAGAATATGTGAGAAAAAACTAACCAAAATCACAGCAATGTCAAATCAGTCCATAATGAGATCTATAAGACTGATATACTTAGCAACACGACCTAATTTACATAGTTTAAGACGCAACTAGCCATTAAGCAACCCCCTGAGCCAACTGCACAATTCTATCATGCACCATGATCGCATGGATGCTGAAAAAAGGCTGAAATGGAATATTTAGTTGGTCTTCATAATGTATGGTTATAGCAGGTTCTATGGGGGTGATAAGATGTAGAAAGGGAACATATAGAAGTTTGTAACGATACATCATTGAGTTTTTTTATTGTCCTTAGTGTAGCTAATAATGTTTTTCTATCGGGTTTGTCAATGTTTATTATTTAGGATTGGTGTTGTTCCATTGTAATTTAGTCCACTCTCAATGAAATCAAAGACTTATAGTTCTTTTACTATTAGATTATTATCTATTATACTAAATTGGATTAAAAACATTTGCGCTTTTATTTGTATGAAGTGAAGCTACCAAACGAGCTTGCAAAAATCAAAGATTTTGGTTTAAAACTGAGTTCAAGATCACTGTTCTAAAGGAGATTTTGCAGATATCCATAACTTTACCCAATATTGGCATGGAATACTGAGCCCAAACATTAAGCCATTGGTATCAGATTTCAGAATTACATGCAAGGAGAATTTGCATGGAGATCCTATCAAGAACACATGAAGAAAAGAGGAAACACCATTTCATGTTTTACATATTGTGGGTTTGCATGATTTGAAAAACCCCTCTTTTGAAGCAAATTCTAGTGGTGTTCGCTATTCATGCTTGGCGAGAAGGAAAACCTGGTTGTATAACTTCGTTTGTGCACAAATTGAAGTTGATAGTGAGCGGTTCTATTTCTTGTAATTGTTTACAGTGAATTAAAGTAAAGTTCATGGAAAATTCAGAAAAGATTTACTATTGGGCCTCTGTTTTGCAGGTTTCCGGTGGAATGTGAACTATGGGTTTCTGGATATTTCAATTGGGAATCAATACTCATACACCAATTCTTCAACAGATATCTTTTTGGTGATTTTTCATCAAAGACTAGAGCTAAGTGCAATTATGTAACTTTGCATTTCTTGTTTACATTGTTACAGAACAGCAGCAATGTTTGTAAACTTCACACGCACCTAAAGATGTTATTTTCTCACTAATCATGTTAAGGTTAATAAACCTCAAGTTATTATAGATGGAGCAAACTTTCAACCACTATGATTCAACTTAGTTTATTGCTAATTACATTATTTCGACATTGCTGAGAGAAAATTGGAGTTACAAAACACCGGGAGTTCGAAAATACTGTTGAGAATTTGAACATGTGCAATGACTTCAAGAACTTCACTTTATAGTTGAAAAAGATGGAGAGGATAGTTGATCATGTATCTCAATTTGTTGGTGGTTCACTTTTGCCAAATTTGAGGTCAAAGTTTTCCTACGAGTATGTACCAGCCACCAAAATGTATGGGTGCATGAAAAAGGGGTGAGAATGGCCTATATAACTTAGCCATTACAATACATGGCATGGATTAATAACAAGGGGATAGTTGGGTGGAGAAAGGAACCATGTTGAAGTTAACCTACACATTCATCTGAGTTTTTTTTATTATTCATGGTGTATCCAAAGAAGGTTTTCCGATTGGATTTTTACTTTGGCAATCTTAATTAAGCTGGTTGTTTTATTTTTATGTAAGCAGTCACGTAATTAAAATACTATCTCACATTATCATATATTCACCATGCATTTATAATTTCCTTGAGCTCATTTAAATGTATTTTTTTCTAGAGCTTCATATGAAAGCTAGTCCGCAAGTGGATGGGGCCTGGGGGCTATATGGCCCTAAGTTTCACAGTAATTAGTTCATCAAAACTTACATGAATGCAAAAAGGCGAAGTGAATGCATGCAGAGTATTAAACAGAGAGAAATTTAGCTCAGAAATAGTTATGACGCAAATCGAGAAGTCATTTTCAAATGGGGCTATTCAGCAAGGAATTGGCAAATTCTCTCTGTCCTTTTCATATAGCTACAACAAGGAACTTTTTTCTAAATTTTAGTGGAAACAAAAAACAAGTGGATCAAAGAAATATGTGGATGGGATGAAAAGAGAGAATGAATTTGTGGATGAGATTAAGAGATAGAATGTGAGACCAAAGAAAAAAATTTAAGTAGCAAAATCAAAGGGATTATCCACAATGAGAAGTGTAGCAAAATCAAAATGACTGAAGAAGTGATAATGAAGAGAAAACTGAACACAAACACCATAAGCAAATGCCTACAGATGGAAATTTGAGCTGCAACAATTCCAAATTGCAAGTAGCAATGAAATTTTGCTTAGTCCATGCATTTAAATATAGTATTATAGCTTAGATCTATAGTGTCAATGCCTTAAAACTACAAGTAATCCTATAAAAAAACGAGAAATTTGATGTAGAAGATTACCCTGTATGGCCCTGCAACGTTGCTCGAAGCTCAGAACCACGAAGACTTGGATCCCATATTTTAACCTGGAAAAATAGAAGTGAATAAAAGAATAAATCAATTCTTAGAAAACATAAAAATATATGTCTGTCAAGTTCTTCAAGCATGCAATTTGACAATAGAAAATAGCCAGAAAACCAGTATTTACACGGGCTGAAAAAGCAACCCAACATGCTAGAATCTCTAAGCAAGACCTGAAGCCTCAAATAAAGAGTAACGCATGAATATGCTAAAGTAACTGCAGGTACTATCTCAAACTTTCACAAAAGATCCTTGAGACTCAAAGAAAGGATGGAAGATCAATTCCGAAATGATCAGCAAAAGATGTTTACATACCAGACAGTCTGTACTTCCACTTATGAAAAAGCCTGCATCCTCACGGTCACCAACAAGATCCCAAACCTCCTTTCTTGTGACACAATGTAAAGCAGTGACTGCGCCATTATGACCCCTAAGCAAGCGTACATTTGTTTGAGGCCTCTTTTGACCTGCTGTGCCTGTCATATCCTGTTTATCCTCATTTGCAGCTGAATAAAGCGGAAAAAGAAATTAGTAATAAGCTACGGTATCAATCAAGATTATTAAGGTAATAAAAAGTTCTTGCACGTAATTTGGAATACCTGATAGTCCACTGCGTACACGGGTAAAGGATTGTGCTCTTATTGATGTATCTCTGCTGAACATGCTCTGGACCCAGCTCCTACCAACACTAGATGCCTCGGTAGTTGGCTGACTGTCATGTGCAGTATCTTGTAGATGAGTTGATTGTCCTCCATAGGAAGATAATAACTGTCCTTTTGAAGTGGCAGTTCCCCAGTAAGCAAAGCGCAGTTGATGGATATGTGACAAAAATCCTCTTAATTGTATCTAGAAACAAGCAAAGGAAAAAAAACATTTTCAGCATGATTAAACAATGATTATAGGATGCAAACAGATTTTATAGAACTCTGGACTGAAATGAGAAAATTGAAGGCAAAATGTCAAGTTCAAAGAGAAACAACTAAAAACTACAGTATATAGCACAATGACAGAAACATTCCAGAGACAGCTCATATACAAATGTTACAAATTACAATGTATTGCATCACAGGGCTCACAAATATAGGAGATAAATGGCTACCTGTAGACAGAATATGATAATCAATCTCTGGGAAAGAAACACTCGCAAAAAATCAGAATATGAGGTACTCATAGACAAGGAGCTAATGGATTGCACCAGTAAATAAATGGACAACTACAAGCTTCAAATCTTCACACAAGGCAAATAAGAAATTGTTGAAGTCAATCACATTAACATGATTTTCAGATATACTATAGGAACATGAAGTAAACCATATCCAAACATCGATTCTGGTGAGCAACAGAATATTTAGAAATTGATGAAAAAAATAGCACAAGAAGAGGGAGATCAAACAATTCTTTCGAGACTAGGAAAACTCAAAAATCACCTGAATTTCCCTACTCATTAGAAAGAGAAATTTTAGAGGCAGCTTTACGAGCGTGTAGGGATTTGACTATGTAAAAAAGTAAATACGTTTTTAACATTATGACACTTTTTCTAGGAATCAATTAGCACAGAATTAGTACCTATGTGATTAACACCTCCAAAAGAATTACATGTGCGGAAAAACAGAGAACAAAAAGTATCATACATTCAAAACACCGAACATGGAATCAAAGGAAGACTCTTCACGTTAAGGAAATAACTAGTCTTAGATTAAATGAACTTGTCACATAAATGACTTCACAAAAACAAAATAATAGAAAAATAGAATGAAAGAAACATGCAATAGGAAAACTAAAATAAAAAAAGCTATTATGAACTCACAATTTGCTTATACCCTATGTTGTTCTTCTCAGCTATTGTCTCAATAATTTGCCAAGCATCAGTATCAGGTAGTCCCAGTCCAGCCTTCACACAGTTAAGAACCATATTAATGTTCATTTAATAGCAGACTCAATAGCAGCAATTGCGAGAGATAAATAGAAGAGTTGAGAATACCATGTGTGAAGCTAGTACAATTAGTTGTGTCATAGCTAGGGTGGCATAATTGGATGGCCTGAGGATCAGAAGTAATTAGAATTAATGAAAGACCTTATAAAATCATATGCAAAAGGCACAACATCGTCAAAATGTTACTGGTAAAGTTCTACTGTGTTTTACAAAAACGAAGCAAATAACCAAGCATTTCATAATGTACATAGCATTTTTGATACTTTTAACAAACATGAATACATAGTGTGATAGTATGTAAATTAGCCTTTCTAAGAGTATCGGATGAATATGAGTTACAAAATGACAACTCTAGTGTTATCAACTGCACATACCTCTTTTCAAAAGCCAAGAATCGGGTACTTGACACATAATGAAGAATGAAGACCAAAAGTCTTGTATAATAGGCATTTTAATTACATCCATATGATTGGATGTTTGTAATTTTTTAGGATGACAAACCCAAATTGAAGGATGAAAGCATTTTTTCAATATGCATTTAAGGAAAAAGATCAAATATGCATCCTTACTTGTTGGAGGTTTGATCCATGAGATACTCGAAATATCCTTCCCAAAACCTTGAGTAAAGACAAAGAATAAACACGGAAGTCACATGTAAGAGATAAATTAGCTAAAAAATAATACTTATATATGGATCAAGATAATAAAAAAAGGAAAAACAAAGTTTTACTTTTATTTGCACTGAAAGAGCAAAGATGACATGAATCACAACACAATATCACAACACAATATTTAAGCATAACTTTGGTAACATAATTCGAAATTACACCATTGAAATTAGTTTGAAAAATGCTTGGAAATGATATCCATGTCAAATACGTGCACAATCTACTAAATAGCATTTTTGTTGGCTGAACCTTAATTTATCATAGTTGAGCACTTTTGATTATAATCGCATTTGGGTAATGGAAAGTTGCTGTAATAAGCACTTTTGATTATAATCGCATTTGGGTAATGGAATGTTGTTGTTATAAGCACTTTTGAGTTCCTCTTGATTTCATGATTTTATGGTAAAATTTTCTATGACAGCTTCAGAGCTTGAGCCTTTTATGCCTTGGCCCTCCTTTTGTATATCATTGATATTTCATTAGCTCCTAAAAATTTTCTTTATTACCAAGCCAAGAGAAAATCTTACCTGAACTCTTCCCAGATAGACAGAGAAATTAGATGACGTTGCACACAATCTGAAACATTATTTGCATCCTTCTTAAAAATTTCAGCTGATACTTCCAGTGCATCTCTAACTGTTGACAGGTCATTTCGTGATGTTGCAAGAGTAATTGCAGTTTTCAACTGAAATAGAAACACATACACATCAGAGAGGCAAAAATCTCAAGAGAAACAAAGATATGTGTCAAACAAAATTAAAAGTAACTTGAGCAATTTGTCCATCATAATAAGTTAAAACTATTATGCTTTTCTTTTGTATTCACATTTCCCCTTTTGTGTGACCCACTAGCAAATATATTCCATCTTCTATAATGTATTTGTAGTTTTCAACATTTACTGCAAAAATATGCTATGCACTTTTAACGATCTTTATCTGCAGAGAGACTCACAACACCACAAAAAAGTGTATGCCTTAACCCTAAAATATGCGGTTGACCCAGAGACTCGGAGAGGGTACAATTATTCCATTGCAGCAACATTTTCTTTCGACAATAGTAAATCACTTAAATCTGCAGAAGCAGTATAAGCTCTAAATTTGATAAAATCATACCAGTTCTTTCACAGCAATAAACTGTTCTTCTGTCAGTTGACAACTCCAGCCCTGCATGATGAAAACAAGATAAAGAAATTTGTTCTAAATAAAATATCAATTTTAAATTTCACCACTGAACATACAGTATGTATGTGTTCCCTTATACACTCAACAAATCCACTTCCACCAATGCCATCTGCATCAGATTCAATCAGAGCTGCAAAGTACACATATCAAGCAAACTTCAAAAAACAGTCAAATCACCTAGTGACGAAATCAGACAAAGATTTCATAGAAATTTACCGAGAATAGTTCCATATTCAAATGACGACAATGGATCGTCAGTTGCTCCTAACTTCAGAAGACGTAGCCACAGCCCCTATTTAGTGAAAATAGTCAAATAACATCAGACTACAAATGCTGAACACAAGAACACTTCAAATCACCAAAGAATTGTACCAGATCAAGAAATGTAAGTCTTTACATTCAACTAAGCAGAGGTCCAGCCAAAAACACTCACATATTAAAAAGAATCTACCAATAGAGCGGATAGAACAATGAACCAATCAATTTTCCTTGCAATAAACTAATTAAGAAAAAAGTCAATGTCAGACTCTGATAAACTTCTACAGCTTACGCCTTCCAGTCAATCTCAGTTAAGTGAAATCTAATTTTTAGCAGCTATTGTAAATGAAGAGCCAACTATGCCACCCAATTTTCATCTGGAAAAATCGATCTGACTTCGAATCCTCCAACGAAAAACCAGATTCTGACACCTTTAGGCTTAAAATAAAAAGGGTTGAGAAGGAATTATGTTGTATTTATCCTTTTCTTTATCAAAAAAAAAAACATTTATCCTTTTAACAGTATGTAAACTTCTTTTGTCAAAATTTTGTGTTATATTTGAACTAAGGATACGCCTTTTATTCAAATAGTGGACTCTTTTCATCCTTTATTTTTCCCACTGTAATTCCACTTAAATTACAAAGATACACACTCAACAACAATGTCATAACCTTAATCCCAACGATATAGTGTCAGCTGCTAGAACCAAAACAGATAACATGGAAAATCATCGCTAAAAAAGATAGAAAGTACACATTCCACTAATAAAACTTGCACTTAAAAAAATGCAGTTCCAATTGAAAGCAATAGGTGAACATTCTATTTAAAGACAGAATCTTTCTTGCATTTCTCATTTACAAGTCTTGTTACTGATCCTTCCCGTCAAAATGTGAACAACTGCACCCAAACCCAAATGAATTCTCCATAGCCTATACCAACCCAGAAAGAGCAGACCGGAAGTAATCCAATCCGACTACAACCCTAGCTACCATGATACTACATATAATACACATATTTACACCATTTGATGGGATCAAAGGCCTGGAATTGATGTTATTACTCTACATTTGTTAGGTCGGAAAAACCCAAAGGAAAATTTTTTAAAGGGAAGGGGGGTCAGGAAGGGAATACACACCTTGTTCACAACGACATACAAATTAAATCCTGCATTATACTTTCTCTATTCTCCAGATGATCTCAAATGTATAATAGTAACACAAATATCCCTTCCATTTCGAAGTGATTTCCATACTTTCAGTTTAGCATATTTCATATTGCCTTAACAAAATATCATCTATTAATGCATTATGCGCAGAGTATCATATTAAATTGGAACAAGAGCACACAAGGCGCAATAAAGCAAAAGGCATCCAGAGCGTAGGCGAAAGAAGGCATAAGGTGCAGTGGTTATAATTATTATTCCATTATGCACCTAAATCCGGGTTTTAAACATCAAATCTCATCAAACAATATTCCTTTTTGAGCCTCATTGCACCTTTTTGAACTTTAAATCCCTTTTCCCCAATCTTACTGTCATTATTTCACCCTAGTAGGTATTCCTTAATTTATCATCTCACCTATTTAGAGTTCCTATCTCCATTACCCCATTCCCTCCACTTACTCAAAAGAATATTAAAAACAGAGTACACTTAAAACATAAAGATGCTTTTCAATGTGTTAGCAGTGATAATTGATGATACTCTTTTTATTATTATTATTATTATTATTATTATTATTATTATTATTATTATAAAAAGATGATATTCATGATAAGCTTTTCTGCTGAGTTCTTCCTAGCGCAAAGATATATGTACTATAAAACAAGATTTGGCAGATGTAGTGGAACAATACACTGTAGTTGCAGAAAAAAGGATGGTCAAAATTCAAAAAAGGTGCATCATAAATCCATTATTCACCTGCAACTTCACTTGTATGTCCAATACCATGCGCTCACGTTCTGCCTGTTAAAAGAACACAGCTAAGATCAATCACAAAACTTGGTTATAGACCCTGTTAAGTACAATTATTTACCCATTCACATTATTCAAAGTAGCCTTTCTTTAGAACAATTATAAACAATAAAGTAAATAGAGAATCAAGAAAATTGTTTAGCAAGTTAATTTTTTGTTTACTTCAGTTTATCAACCAATCAATAAACCTCAGAACTTTGCAAGACCTCCACACATGTTAACCATTATTAACTGCGCCTAGTTCAGCATCATAAAGAAAAAGAATGGTACACAAGGGAAAACCACCTTACTAATCGCAAAACCAAACTAATGCTCAATAAATTGATCTGATTGCTTAGAACAAAACAGAGGAACACATCATAATCCATGACAATAAAAGTTTCATCAATTACAAAAATGATAAAAGAAAACCTACAGCTCTCTCTCTCGGACTGAGACTTTCACCACGATCACGAGTAGGTTTTACAGTATTATCAAGGGCTCCACTAACTGCAGCAAGAATCTGTTTCCTCTTCTCCTCCTGTTCTTCTGCTCTAATATTAGAAGGAAACCTGTCATATGTGTAGCGAGAACCGCCAACTGTGATTCAGAGAGAAGTAACATCTTAGAAAAGGATTTATTGATTTGAGCACATCTAATTGATGATGACAATTAAAGAAGCCTACTAGATTCTCCACTACCATCATCTGATATTGTTATAATTTCTGGCTCCAACAGAGGTGGAGGCAATATTGACATAGGATCCTGTCCTCTCCCAATAGCATCTTGCAACTTGTCAAGAAGGTTGTTATTATTATCATCAGAACCTCCTCTTTCAAGGAAGTCCAAAAAGCCTTGTGTCTCCAAAAATTGCAATATCTGTGAGAAATGAGAAGTATCTTAAATCCCCGTCAAAAAGTTAACTTGACTGCTTTTATTTCTGAAAGAGTGAGTTGGATATTTCGAGAAACGCAGTGCTCTGAGCGTAATAATCACCAACCACTGAACAAAATTACTAACATAGTTGAAAGGCATCCAGAATCAAGATGCATGCAACCCAAATATTGTGCCCTTTGTAAACCACAAGTTGAAGTGAACAGAGTGAAATTACACCAGACAATGCCCAGTTTGGAAGCAAGTCAAACTTATGAGAATTGTGAAATTTTTAATTTCTTTATAAAGCTAACATACATGGAAACATAGGAAAGACTACATGATTAAGTCAAAAGTGGTTTAGAAGTATACTGGTTGCACAACCGAAACACAAAAAGGGGATTATCATAAGCTGAAACACTCAACCTCAAGGCTAAATCAACAGCATCCACTCTAACTTATCAGCCTATCCATAACAAAGCATCAGCAGATCAGCTTCCCCTTATCCATCGGCCATGAATGAAAGGCCCATTCAAGTCTATACTGCCAATCACAATTGTAATATAACTACCACTACGTAGTAATCAAAGTGCTACCAGCTGGGCAGACCAATTAAGCTTATGACAATCACTCACAAGCAAGTTCAACAATAGTCATATAGACAAAACCTAATGCTAGTTCATTCTCTGTCCGTTTCCCTTTTATATCCAGTAGAAGATGGCCAAGTCAAATAAATGTCTTACTTATCTTTTAATGCTTAATGTCTCTATTTGCAATAAGACCATGTTGTCCATTGGTATTTAAGTTGGATTTAGTACATGCGAATCAATGGGGTAGGTGAAAGATCCCAGGAGAGTTAAAGATGGCAAACTCTGAGACATTTTTAAGTAATGATGGAGTTCATGATGAGGATTATTAAAGGCGGAAAATATCTCGTCATGTGCAAAGTCAACAATTGCTGATTCAAATCAGCACTGTCAATGCACAAAATGAGATTCAGACTACGTTCATTAAGCTAACTTGGAAAGTTATAGACTTGTGGAAGATAAAGTGTTTTGCCTTCATTGACCATTAAAAAAAAAGTCATGCATCTGATATGTCATGATGAGTTGAAGCCTTGAAGGTTAAATCAGAATTTTATGTGAATTTACCTTGTCTTTCTTAGAATTAGTGATCACAACTCCCCTTATCAACTCAACTTAGTGATAGAATTAGTGATCACAATTCTTTGTGAATTGAACCCAGTATTGACAATCATTTAACATCCGTCCAATGTACAATTTAATACATCCTCAAAACTTATTTTCGGTCGAATTTAATTTAATAAAACAAAAGATACCCTTTTGGATTTAAATATCTAAGGAGTTCAATTCCTTCAAGAATTCATTAGTTTGATTCATATGAAGTCCAAAAACCATAAAGATTGACCAACCACCTATTTAATAAGACCCAAACTCTTAGACAGGACTTAAGGAAGGTTTTATTCATATAAAGTCCATAAACCATGCACCGCATATCGGCAACACATCCATCCACCATGTTTCTAACCCCTGTCTCTGAAACCTAGCAAGAGTGACAAGAGACCATTTTTCATCCACCAGACAAGTGGGAAGATAGATTGAAGATTTCCCTTTCAAACGGCATGAATGATGGCTCTCTATTAATTAAAGATAGAAAGGAGGAAAAGGTTTACGCTTATAGAGCACATTCAATGAACATAAAATTTAAGTAATCATAGAAAGACATCACAAACGTACGATGTCCTTGTTCTTGCTATTTTCTACTAGGAAGTATGGTTTTATCATTCCTTAGATTTCAAGTAACAATAAAAAATGTTTAAAGAAAAGAAAGTTACAGGGCATCTTAAGGTTAACTCAGACATCCAAAGACATCAAAAAATGCTAGCACAATAAGCAGCTCACATCCTCAAATGCAGTCTAGGGTGAAAAAATAGCTTGCACGGCCCAAACACAATAAATAAATGATATTTCACCTGATAGGGAACATAAACAAAAGCCTTCTAACTTAATTATTCCCTTTCGATTTCTCATATGAAATGAACAACAATAAGGAATAAATTTGTTACTCAAACACTATAACAAATATCAAACAGAAATATTAAGACATAGAAGTATATAAACATGGCAAGATCAAGATGCTTGAGTCAAACTCGGTCCAGCCTGTTTAAAGAACAAGATCAAGTGCACCAGCAAGTGACTTATGGAAAAAGTTGAGATATGCCAAGACTCAGCTTAAGTGCTGGCCAGCTGAACTAGAAAAAAATTATTGACCAACAGAATATTAAAAAGTATCAAAAAAAAGAACCACCCCAGGAGACCTAGTTAAAGCTCACCATCTGATCTGGGGGTTCATTAGTCAATCGAGAGCGCTTCTTTAAGAATGCCTGTGTATTAAAGACATTGGTTGCTGTATTTTCCTGTAAAAAATATGTCATACAAATAATCAATATAGCAGTCTCTAAATCAATTTTTGACATGATACAGTTCTATATCATATCTGAATAATTCAAAACAGCGGAAAAGTATAAACATACAATAAAATTCCTGTACCCAGATAAAATTGAAGCAAGGAACTTCAGAAATATCATCCTGCACATAGAGAATGGGAACTTCAAAATGCTGTAGATACCTCACTATAAAAACACAATCAGCGCGTTGCCGAACACATAATATGACAACAAAAAAAAAAGATACAGATTTGGCATAGTAGAAGACAACATCTTCACCTATACCAGATTAGGAAACACTAGAGTAACATCCATGATCAATTTAAATTTTGAGGGGAGGATAATTCATACTGAAACTTCCTACATAAAATTTTGAAAAGTCTGTAGTCCAATATTGATTCCACATTTATACTTGCCTTAATCATCATCAAGTGTCAACATTTACACTTAGATGCAGAGCAATTTGCTAATTAGAAGCAATTCTCACCACAAGATAACCAAAATATCCAATTATATATCAAAATGAGCATGATGACCCCGTACTGAAAGCAAATTCAGTACAAGCCCCACTTGGTTTATACAATGCAAATTGTCAATAAAAATTCATAAGTATGTTAATTTACCTAAGTTGAACATCATGCGCTTCTGACCATGGCTTGCTAGAAACTTTATGATACACCTCACGTGATTTATTGAGGCCCACCTTTATCAGGTCTATATCTGTTACTTTAGGATATAGCAATTTCAATATCTCGCCACGTAAGGTACTCAATTCTGGCTCTGGTATAGGAGGAATTTCCTCAGAAGTGGTGACACGGTTAGACTCGAGGTCTACAATAACAACCTAAAACAGAAATGAGGTAGATATAACCAGTGAAAATCAAGATCCAGCATAGAAAAAAACCACGGAAATGGTAAATGCCAACAAAATATATAAACAAAGACATTGATATTTGATGACTTGAAACTATTAACGGTAAATCCTTATTCTCTTTTGTCCGTCCAATTCTATGTTTTATCTTGCTTATTTCCTTCCACTATGAAGCAAGCACATTGGAACACACGAGCTGGGAAAACCAGTTTTCCATAATTATTTCACAATGAAAATTCTTATCATTTTCGTACACCCTCCAGTTGCATAGGAATTCCAAATGAGTTCAATGATTTTGTTACCATCCACACCTTTCAAAAATATAGGATTCAACTACTTTTAACATTGGAGACATAGTGCAAAAATACGGTAGTACTCATATTTGCGGTAACGGACACATTGATGTGGTAACTGGAATGATGCAGTTGTCGTACCGCGTAATATTGGCTTAAACCATGCAATATTGCTTAAAACGGCCTAGAAAACAGTTTTTAAAACCTTAACAATGCGGGTAATACCAACTTAATAAATTTGAAAATCTTAACGATACAGGCGATATGATATGTTGTGACCTTGTTTTAACACTATGATTGGAGGTCTTATTAAAAGTTTCCACATTACATTATAACAACGTAGAAAATATCAAATTTGGAAAGTCGACATAGGGCTTAGGAGACAGCCATCTGAGGTGAAAAAAAAAAGGAAAAGTATAAGGCCTCCCAATGACTCTAAAGACCGACTCCCATGAAGGTAATGACTCCATTACACTTCACGGATTCATACTCTTCAAAGAAATTATCCTACGTGTCCAACGCCACCCTCCTTGGCTCACTAAACCCAACCTCTTTCTATACTCTAACACCATTGGAAATCGGCCTTTGCTAGGGAAAAAAAGGCAACATCTAACAAAGGGATAAAAAATTCTTTGTTAATGGCATGCTATGAAAGAGGGAGAGGACATACATGCAAAAAAATCACAATTCATACTAAAACATTTTACAACTAAAAAGATACATAATACTAATCGCTAGTTGGAATATCATTTCCACCAGAAGCAATTTCAATCAGGTGATCTTCATCCTCCATTCTCCAATCATTCAGAATTCAAAATTTCTTTGGCTCTCCTACTCGTCCTACACATAATTCCACAAAACATTCCAACATTTTGCATCAAAACAAGTGCCAACAAGTCCATGTGAAATCATCACATACCAAGCCCGCATATCATGATTCATAATTATAAAAAAAAACTCACTTTTATATCATCTATCAAAGAGAATCCTATGGAAAGAAAGACTCAACAGGATTTTCATCCCTTTAGTCATCCTAAAGATAGACACTCATTGTGCAAGTGTATAATTGAGCAAAGAGCAACCTCAATCCTAAAAAGTCAAATCAAGTCTACTGGCAACCTCAAAGCAAAAACAGAGGATCCTTAACCACCAATGCTATGACAATTTTTTGTTTGAGGTAACTTAAACTGAGTCGTCCACTTTCAATGATCCAAAGAAATATAGTTCTTTGGTTTAGGATTATAATGGAATACTAAACATGTCTATTAAATCATTTGCACTTCATTATCTAAAATGGAAAATGTGAAACAGTATACATTGGTTATGGCATGTTGTTGTAGATGTAACTTAAACTGAGGCAAGAAAAAATTACTAATTGAGTATGTATAATGTTTCTAATCTTTGTCTCAATCTCAAAAAAGGGTGCAAGGCAATAATTTAACAATTACTTTGTTATTTTAAAAAAAAAATGACACGAAGTTCACTAAACTAAAGTGTTATTTCAATAAGAAAAACGATACTTCATTTAATCATCCATTAGATATTGTCATCCTATTACTCTCTCATAAGTAAAACTGTTTATTAAACCACATGCACATCTTATTTATATGAACTAACATATAGTGCTTAAAACAAACTTGGGGGAACCTTAAACAGTCTTTGTAATTACAAGGCTGACGTTGTTGACATCAAATTCCCCCTTAGCTTGACTAGGTGGAACTTGGAAGCCACTTTAATGGCTTCTGAATATGTAACGTTGTTGCTTCAAACACAATCTCCTCATAATAGACGCTAGGACTCTAGATTTTCAAGAGTAATGACCATATTAACTACTATAGTGAAAAAGTGCTTGGATTAGTCTGGTAAAAAATTTTTAATCAATCAACCAAGAGACAAGAAAAATACAGAGGAAAAATTGAAATATGACCAAGATGTAACTGTAAACTATCTCTTTAAAAGACCAAATCAACAAGATAGAATTAATGTCTATAGCTTACGCTATCCATTGAAAGGCCAGTGGTATCGACGCCAGAATGAAGACCCATCATGTATGGTGTTGGAGCATCAATGTAGTCCACTCCGCTGAAAAATAGTAATGGAATGTAGACATGCTTCAATCAGACAAAAAAAATAGGTTGAATCAGAGACAGGTAGAAAATCTGAACACTCTTTGGCAAAAACAGCAAACAAAAAAGAATCAAGGTAAAAAATAGTGCAGAGAAATACATTGTTTATGTAAGTTAACCATATGACAGGGATTGAAAGTGCAGACTGAAATCTAATATAAACTATCTCATAATATGGTCTCGAAATGTAAAGCATTACCTGCCACCGAAATGGGTAGATGAGATGACAAATTGCTTCAGACACAAGAGTCAAAAGTGAATACCTGTCAAAAAGTGAAACATATTACAAATATCAGAATATTATATTCCCCCTGGGTGGAAAGAAAAATGGATTTATCATGTTTGCTTATCAAAAAAACTTCAAAAAAAAATTATGAATACAAGTTGAATAAATATAATGAATCATTAGAATTTTGCTAAAAATCCTACATCTGAAAACAAATGATAGAACATGCTTTTCACTAATGCTTTGGATGAGGGCAAGTAGAAAACAGCAAAAGCAAAAAATGAAAGCACATAACTCACCCTTTCTGTAATTATAAAATGTCAAAAAACACCAGAATTCAAACATCATAAACATATGGTTAAAAGAAAAAAAATCCAACTTTACCCACAAAACTTGTGTCTAACAGAACCTGAGACACTCATAAGCACTCGGAAAGACACGTGGTATGAAGCAACAAGAAAGGAGTTCTAGAAAACTACTAACACTACAAAACCTACTTGATGCAGGCAGTACACAATCATTGCATGCATTAGGTTAATCAATTTCACGGTCAAACTGAGTTTAAAACATAAAGGAACCAAGCTGCATGTTTCTTGACTGTAAGATGATTTCAAGCTTCTGAAAAGAGATACTTGCTTGTTTGAACGAAGTAGGACTCTCCTTTCAAGCAGCACAGCTGTGAAGAGCTTAAGCAAGTTGTCAACATCCAAACACTGTACCAATGGCTGAAAGGATATCTGTAATTCAACCAAACAAACTTGGTAAAACTATTCTTGCTAGCGCAGAGAAGGGCACAGCCAGAGACAAGAAGATCGACAGACTCATCTTACATCAGCATGAGGTAAACCATCTCTTGGTGGAGCCTCGACTGAGAGTAGGCAGTTCTCAACAGCAAATAATACCCTATCTTTCCCAGGTGTAGGCAAGGGAACATTGGAAACCATACAGGCTATGACATCCCACAATGGCTTGCTGAAATACAGAAAGATATAGAGAAAATGAAAAAATATCCAAAGAAACAACAAACCAAACTACAAAAGTTGACCCCTCAACCCCCTCCTTTAGGTGGTGGATTAGTGATACATCGAAGTGCAATCCTACAAACCAAAGAGGAAAATACTCCTTCACTCCTGATGGCTGATGGTGCAGCCAAACAAAAAAACAGGAACACTCACCTGCTTCCTTTAGGTGAAAAACAAAGAGCAAAGACCTCCTCCAAAGCATTACGAAGTACATGAAAACTTGGTAAACGTGAAACGAGACATATGCACTTGTCTGCAAATGAATTCAAAGGAATACGATGTGCTTCAACAATATCTTCATCAACTGGATCCCGAAAAGCAATACAACACACATAAATTTTAGAGCCATCACCCTCTGCAAGCAACCAAATAAGGGAAAAAAGTCACCAAATATTCTATGGTACATTATACATCATCTAAGCTATACTATATACCATGAAAAAAAAAGGTAGGATACAAACAGTATACAGTGTAGGCCATATTGCAAAAATACAGTTTAAGTAACAGCCGCAAAACGGATTTTGCGGTTAATGTTGCCTATATTTCAGTCGCAATAAACTAAAAAGAATTTACAATAGGTTTGTGACTCGTGATACGATGATGTGGCCTTGTTTTTGCACTATGGTTTACACAGATTTAGTTCATAATAGTATCAATTAAACAACATAGAAAGAGATCAACTATGTTATGATAATTTCATCTGTAACACTACAAACCTACCAGTTAACACAATGGGATAAGTTCGAGGATATGTTGAGGGGTCATTGACATCAAACCCTGATGCATAGAACTCTACTCCAGCAGGCAAGACACACTGCATTGACATGTGTCAAAAGAAAAACCAGATCATGAGGATACAGAAATTTACATTATTATCAATAAACATGAATAATGGCTTCACATAGTCATTGACTTACACCCAATTGACAAAAAGAGAATAAATGGGGAGGAAAAGACAAACAAAGTAAAGAACGACGAAAATTAAAATAGGACATCCCGTAAGGAAAACAATAAAGTAATGTCACAAAACTCAGGATCAGCAGGATGTATGTTCCAAGGAAAAAAGAGACAAAATGATTCAAGAAAAGGTCATTCTACATACGCAATTCAAGAAAGACTAACTTAATAAGAGAAGAGGACACTCTTCCTCCAACATGATACATCAAGTCATGCATTGTAACTTTCAGACATAGCAAAACCAGGTTGGTTGACGACAAGAACTTTTAGCTATGGAAAATTGGATGCCCTAGAAAGAGGCATCCATGAGGCCATGATAAGAAGAGTGAAAGGAGCCTACATAACAAGCTATAAAATAACTCAATCTCTCCACATTAAATGGTCATTGGCTTCTTAAATTTTGTGAATTCACATGATTAGAGTTGAGCTCTGCACAGAAAGAAAAGCAAAAAAAAGCTTACAGCATACAAGGTCGTTTGGATGTGATATTTGGAATGGATTGAAACAAAGTTAATTCATTCCAATGTTTGGTTGAACAATTTTGAAATGGAATTTAGAATTATATTTCCATCTCCCCAACCTCCTAAGACCTCAAAACCCTCCCCTTACTCTCAAAGACTCAAACTTATTCACACAGTATACAAACCCCAGCCAATAGTCACAAGAGGAAGAGAGAGCCAAATATCACGTGTGACCACAATTATACTCCAATACGAAAATAGCTTACAACATATCAACCGGCATACCCAGATCTCATTTAACCGGCAATACACACATCAACAAATTAATTAAATTTAAAATAGAACCAAAGAAACCTATGAGTTGTCTACAAAATTTTCTAGTCTATCTAGCAACTACTAATTATAGGGGTTTAAGAAAGGCTTTCAGTCACAACAATACACTATTCCTTCCAACTTTGACAAGCAACCTTGCATTACAAATTATAAATGACATGCAATTGACCACCTATACTCTGATAATAGTCTACCAATAATTAGTTTGTAACCAAGTAGGTAAATATAGTGACTCAGTCCCATAATTAGTTCATCACCCCATCAATAGTTCAACTGCTATGCATGCACCATAAATTATTTTCTTTCAAATTTTATAGAATATTTTAAATATTATATCCTAACACTCCACACAACGACTGCAAAAAAAGTTCATTTGAAGATAAACATAGACCTTATTTGTTCTATATAAAGGACATTTGTGTAACAAGGGGAGGTCTTGGAAAAAGCTCATAAACCTGGACTAAAGAATCATGAACATGATTCCGTAATCCATGAATACTACTATACAACAACAAAACAATGAGAAAGTCTTATTGGGGTCGGCTACATAACCAATAGACGAGTTGTAGTGGTTGTCCACGTGAACTATCATTCTCCATTCAATATACTACGATATTATAAATTAGATCCAAACACTTCGCACAATGACTGCAAAGAAAGTCCATTGAAGATAAACACAGACTTCATTTTTTCTGTGTATGAGACCAGTTTGTGGACTGAGGGGAGGCCTTGGAAAAAGCTCACAAACTTGATCTAATGAATCGTGAACATAACTCTGGTATTAATTCTATTATACAACAACAACATTGCCAGTCTTATATCAAAAGATTGGGGTAGGCTATAGTAACCAATAAACAGGTTCTAATGGTGTGCTTCTCCATTTATCATTTTCAAAACACATTAATGGGAATAAGAGAAGCAAAATGCATGAGCAATGCAAACAACTAAAGTCATTAATATTCAGCAAAAGAAAATAGGCAGTAACCCATGTAAGAGAATCACAAAAAGAAGCAAAATTCATGAACAATGCAAACAACTAAAAGCATTAACATTCAGCAAAGAAATATAATCAGTTACCATGTAAGAGAATCACAAAAAGAAAGAAAAAGTGGGAAACTTACAGTTGGAAGCTGAGGAGGAGGATCAGGATAAAGAGAATGATTGGGAGGTGGGAACTGATCAAGAAGAGAAGGTAAGTAACGATAATTAGTTCCATAAAACCCTTTATTCTCATCCAATGTTCGAATCTCTGGTCCAATTCCACATACTATAAAATACTCGAAGATCGGCGCCATTTTCGACCCACCCAAGGTCTCTCCCTCTCTTGCTCAACTATTGAAACGAGAGAACAATGCAATGGTTTGATGGGAATTTAGAGCAATGGCAGACAGATCTGGTGAGATTTTAGAAATAACTCGATAATCATTTTAATGGCAGTTAAGCTTCGAGGGAGAAGACGAGTGAAGCGTGGCTTGAAGATGAAGAGAACGGAGTCATTTTTATTTTTATTTTTTTTGAAAAGAAGAGAAATTTTTCTCACCAAATTTGAATCATTTTTTTTAATCATAATGACATTTTTTTTACTCAAAAAAAAAATAATAATGACATTTTATTATTTCATTCCATGTTCAACTTATTTTTTAATTAAAAACTTTAGGTTTTCACGTAGTAATGAAAACTTTTAAAAATTCAGGCGGTAGCTTTGATGTTTAACAAATTGTTCCATCGTAACCTTTTTGCACATAAAACGTTAGTAAAAGTTAATTTCAAACCTTCAATGTTGTTGTACGTCTATTTATGCGACTCATAATTTCAAATACAATTAGTTTCAACATTTTCCCCTACAACATAAATTCTAACTCTACTATCTTTCATCCAAGTCATATTTTTCCCCCAAATTCAAAGTTGGTAGAGTTACGGTTTATGGTTTGGGGGAAAGGTTAAAACTTATGGCATTTGAAATGGCAAGTTACATAAATAGACGTACAACAATCTTAAAGCTTTGAAATGTTTGCTAACGCTTTTGAACAATTCGAGTAACCCTCAAGTTTATTGTGTGGATTTTTTAAAAGTATTGATTACTACGTGAAAAACCCAATACCGCAAGGTCACCACGTGAATTTTCTTTTTTTAATTTTATTTATATATTATCTCTATACTATTATATTATAATATATCGCTTTAGTTACTTTTAACAATTTTGTTTTTTAAACCTTTCAAGTCAAACTAAAAGTCCCCTATTTCGATTTGAATATTCGCATATTCATCAATATTGTTTCTGACAATTTTTAGGTCCTAGGTAAAAAAATTTTAAAAAAAACCCTTAGTCATACGCTTAACTAAAAATCCTACTGCTGCAAGTTCGATTCATGCTAGATGCTACTTATACAAACACTAACTCTTGGCAATTTGTAAGCCCTACGTGAAAAATATAAAAAAGCCCTTAGTCACGCACTCAACTAAGAATCCTAATGATGCAAGTTCGATTTAGGCTAAATGCTACTTATGTAAATACTAATTTAATTATAATGATTAACTCAATTTGGGCCACATCATGAGCTGGGCCTAGGCGGTTGCACTTCAAAACTACCCTAAAAAACGGCCCTGATACTCATTTAGATGATGCAGATTTTATTTTATTAAATAATAGAGTTAATGATAAACATTTAAAAAATATAGAAGTAAATTTTGTAGAGAAAATATAAGGACCACAAACATTTTTAAAAATGTTAAAATAAAGTTAGTGGAAATATGTAAAGATGATAAGCATTATAAAAAGGAAAAATTACCTAGAATAATCTAAACTATTTATGATTTTCCTACAATAATCTCACCTATTGATTAACCATGAATAATCCCAACTTTGATTTTATGTGGTAATCCTGAAATTTTTTTTTTTTTCATGTGATAGATGGTGACCTTGACCTTCCAAATTTTCCACGTCGTAGTAAAAAGGAAGTTTTTTTTGTTAACTTTACACTATTTTTACATAATAATATTTTTTCAAAAAAAAAACGTCATGATCACCCTAATTGACCACATGTGGAGACCATAAGAAATATAAGAGAGATTTCACGTGGTAACCCTGAGGTTTTGGGTTTTCCACGTGGTAACCAAAACTTTAAAAAAAATCCACGTGGTAACCCCGAGGTTTGCCAAATTGTTCCACCGCGACCTTTTTGCACATAAAACGTTAGCAAAACGTTAGCAAACGTTAATTTTAAAGCTTTAAAGTTGTATGTTTATTTATGCATCTCACCATTTCAAATGACAACAGTTTCAACCTTTTTTCCCCCAAAATATAAATCTTAACTCTACCAACATTCGATTTGGGAGAAAAAATATGATTTGGATGAAAGATGATTGAGTTGGGGTTTATGTTTTTGGGAAAAAGGTTGAAATCGATGGCATTTAAAATGGTGAATCGCATAAATAGGTGTACAACAACCTTAAAGTTTCGAAATTAACGTTTGCTAACGTTTTTGGGTGCAAAAAGGTTACAGTGGAACAATTACGTAAACCTCAAGGTTACCGCGTGAATTTTTAAAAGTTTTGGTTACCACGTGGAAAACCCAAAACCTCAAAGTTACCACGTGGAATTTCCAGAAATATAAAAATGTTAAAATGAAGTATGTAGAAAATATATGAAAACCATAAGTATCATTAAAATATTAAAATAAAAATAAACAAATTTATTTTTGTCTAACATTTATAATATAAATAAAAAAATATATAGAAATAGTAAATAAAACATGTCAAAATGACAAATATATTCTACTTAAAACAACGGACAAATTACTAAGGGAAATTCTACATGGTAAGCACCAACTATAGAAAAAGGCGAGTGGCAGCGGTTCTTAAAATTTTTTTCCACAAAATAGTACTCAACTCTTTGAAAACTCACTACCGTAACAATATAATGCAAAAAACGTTACCTAGCTGTTAAATGGTGACAGGACACAAATACCCTTGTTTAATTTCGATAAAGAAAATTCTACATGATAAGTAGGACAAGGGAAGTGACAACAATTCTTAAATTTTGTTTCCACAAAATAACCGTTTCAGGCCCTCTCTTGAGAGACCGTCTATAGTATAGACGTTTTTTAAAAGCCCAACCCATATCTTCCTTTTAACTTACAAACCACTAATCAGTTTTTTTTTTAATTTATAAATTGAGTCAGCCTCAAAACTTGAGACGTCTATTATATTGTAAATAGTCTAAAGTAAGAATTTGTGTAACCGTTATGTGTATAGCAGCAATTTCCCAATCACTAAATAGGAACATGAAATAGTAACAAACACTTGTATTTATGTGTCCACCGTTTAGCTTATTTTAATTGGAATTGATGGATAAAATGTCTACAAATTCAGAAGTAATTCCTCTTTGCACTTCCTATCAAATGGGCACCTTCAATCTTTCTCATAGGTTAGCTTCAATCATCATTCTTATCTACATTTTTCTTTTTCTTTTTTTTAATTTCCATTGATCTTGAAATTTTGATTTTCTTTTTAGTCCAGTTTGTTTAGGTTTTATTGCTTTTTAGCTATTTTTTGGAATTTTATTTGTTGGTTAGTCAATTAAAAAGTTAATTTAGTTGGTTTTCATTTGTTTGTAAGTAAAAAAAAGGGCTTAGTTAAACAAACCAACTAAATTTATCAAATATTTATGTGTTGAGTTTAGTTTTGAGATAAGGGGTGTTCAAAGGGCTGCTCTTATTTGACCCGGATTCAAAAGATTTTGTAAGGAGCGGGTTGAAAATGATTTAGACTGAAAATAAGTTTTACTACAGTTAAAGTGGAGTGGGCTATAAAAACTAAAAAGTCTTGATAAAGATCAAAAATAGTCGTTTGTAAATAAAACACACAGGCCAAATCAGGCTTAAAAGCGTATTTCCGACATGGTCCGTATCCGGCCCTGTGAATAGCCCTAGTTCTAATAGTGCTCATCAAATAAATCAAAAACATGTAATCTTCCTTTTCTTGATACATTTGGTTTGAATATGATGATGTATGTTAGTCCTAGTCTTAGTCTAAAACACTTATAGGGTGGATCCTTTTAATCTTCGTCTACACTCTTCGCTCCCCACTCCGAGTAATTACAATCTCTTATTCCCCGTTAAATTTAGCTTTTTGCACGTTTACCAATACACTAATTCAATCCTTAATGGCGAACACTGTATAACTAAATTAAAAATTGTAAAAAATTTAAATTGATTGATGAATAGTAATCTAAAAATAAATGGGACATTTAAAAAGAAACGGTATATACTAAGTTGAAACAAGACCAACTCTAATGATATTGTTGCATCAGGATTGTGTTAGCACCACTGACCAGAAATAGGTCATATGGATTTATTGCTCAACCACATGCAATTTTATATTACACTCAGAGGGCAACAAATGGAGGTTTTCTCATATCAGAAGCCTGTGGAATTTCTCCTACAGCACAAGGGTATCTTTAGCTTTACACCTTTTTAATAAAACTAATCATAATTTGTTAGGATGGTTTATCCAAAATCGATGAATTAAAGACGGTATGCAGTATGCACACTTTTAGAGTGGGGCCTCAATCTTCAACTTAAGCTTTTGGTTGAGTTGAGTCTTTCATCCTTGACATGGTATTAGAAGCCAACGTGACAAGAGGTCATGAATTCGAATCTCAACCACCCCTCATTTAAAGTGTAATATTCAGCACTTATGCGCATCCACACTTCAAGCCCAATGGGCTCTCATGTGAGGGGGTGTGTTAGAGTATATATTAGCATAAGCGATTGAGGTCCCATGATATGTTATATACTCTAACACGCATCCAAGTCCTGAATTCCTGATTCACTTCGTGTTTTCCCGATAATTTAATATATGCTGACATTTACAATAAGTTCAGCCTAATTAACATAATTAAATTTTTATTAAGGTTTACAACACTGTTAAGGCAGGTATCCAGACACACCTGGTATATGGACAAAGGAGCATGTACAAGCATGGAAACCTATTGTTGATGCTGTACATGCTAAAGGCAGTGTATTTTTCTGTCAAATATGGCATGGTGGTCGAGTTTCAAATCATGGTATTGAACTTCAATCCTGTTACTCTTATATTTTTATACCCATTACTAGACCCGTCAACACTGTTTGACGAGTCATGGGTAGATTAGAGGTTGGATTATTTTCGATTAGGTCATGATCAGTGGCAGATCCATAAAAAAGGAATGATGTCTCGCTGGTCACGTATGTGAAAGGCAATATACTAACCAACTCATCTTAGTTATATTTACATGTAGTATATAATTTAATTTTGAATCACGTCAACTGACCTCAATGACATCACACTAGATCCGCCACTGGTCATGATAGAATGAACTCGGAGCAAAATTATGGATCAATCATGATAAGTGGAACTAATATTCTTAGTCATAGTCATATGTTAGTATAGATTATGGATCAATCATAATAGTTTGATGGTTGTGTTGTGTACATCCGACCTTCTGAAAACCCTATCTTAGGTGGGAGCTACTTAATGTTATATTTCGGTTCCTTGGGTGATCCTAACCCGAATTTTGTTGTCATAATAGGATACCAACCCAATGGGCGATCTCCAATTTCTTGCACGGATAAGCCTATAACACCTCTAGCTGATGACCCATCACGATTTTCGACCCCAAGGAGGCTAAGAACTGATGAGATACCACTGGTTGTAAATGATTTCAGACTTGCAGCCAGGAATGCAGTGGAAGCTGGTAAGCTTTTGTTGTAACTGGGAAAGATTTTGTAGGAGTTAAGAATTGATTGTTTTAATTAAGCATATATGATTGTGTACTTTCAATAGAGGTGTTCATTCGGGTCATCCGGTTAATTTCGAATCACGTATTTCGGGTCGGTTCAAAATCAAGTCTTGTGTTCACATTGATTTTTACATATATTTATATTCGTTTTGAAGTCAGGTCAAGTCGTGTTCGATTACAAGATCAGATAAATATCGGGTTATCGGGTCTGTATTGAAAACCTCTACCTTCAGGTATCCGAATCACCGGTGAATCACGTATGAAGTTTGGTTGAACACTCATCTTTGCATGTGTATATAACCGACTAAACTGCATTTTTCTATGTTATTAGTATATGTTATACAACTTAATAATCAAATAATTCAGATCACGACCTAAGCAAATCTGAGCCTAGATTTTCTGCTGCTAGTGAAAGGGATAGAAAGCTATGAGTATGCAACTTGTGGGTTGTTGTATCATGCTTTGATTGAATTATTGTTTGCATTGGTTTTTTTTTCCTTTGAAAAGTCAATCCTTGAATCTGCACCACATAAGATGATAACTCTACCAATCCCTACTTGCTTGTCTTTTTCGTAAAGTAGTTAAGTTTTGAGTTATCTTCTTATGTGCATTAGGTTATGTATCAATTATTCAAAATAGATATTTGATTGTCAATTCATCATTAGTATGTTTTTCTTTATGTGTATGCACTGAATCAAAAAATTTGGAGGTGTTCATTTGGATCATCGAGTCGATTTCGGATCAGGTGTTTTGAGTAGGTTTGAAATCTGGTTTTATGTCCACGTTCATTTCTACATTATTTTAAATTCATTTTGAAGTCTAGTCGGATTCGGTTTAAAGGTCGGCTAAATATCGAATAATCGTATCTGTTTAGAATACCTCTGCTCAAAATATGGGCTTAAAATATATAGAAGTTCTTCACTTGGCTGTCATTAAAAGTAATAGCCTGACAGGGGAAGCAACAATATGATAATGGTCGCATGAATCACACACCTTTCACAGAAAAACTATAAAGGGGCCAGAATTGGGCCATAGCGGAACGCGTTTTGCCTGCGTTTGGACCCTGGTCGAGACTAGAGGTGTTTAAAAGAGATGCAATAACCCGATATATACTCAATCTTAAACCGAATCAGATTTAACTCGACTTTAAAAATGAAGTTATAATTATGTAAAAAGCAATATGAACACAATACCCGATTTTGAACCGATTCGAAACACTTGATCTGAAATCAACGCAATAACCCAAATGAACACCTCTAGTCAAGACAATATTATGTGTATCCAAGTGTCAATCCACAATTAGTATCAACTGTTGAGTCCAATGTCAAGTGTCCGTATCCACGTCGCGGTATGTAAAAAGCGATTATGAACACAAAATTCGATTTTAAACTGATCCAAAACACCTGATACGAAATCAGCCCAATGACCCAAATGAACACCTTTGCTCGAATAAGAGTATGTTTTCAAAGTTTCAATCCATAGTTATTACCAACTGTTAAGTCCAATGTATCGCACGTTGATATCAGCCACAAGAAGCTATGAATGATAAAGAAAAGACATAGCATTTCAATTCAAAAACCAAACCCTAATACACAACTTGGTAGTGTGTGAAAAATCTTCTGAATTGTTGTAGTGAAGACACATGCATAATGCTAATGCATTTAGCTGAGAATGTTTTTATGCAGGCTTTGATGGTGTAGAAATTCACGGAGCTAATGGCTATCTAATCGACCAATTTATGAAAGATCAAGTAAACGATCGAACAGATTGTTATGGAGGATCACTGGAGAATCGTTGCAGATTTGCTGTAGAGGTAGTAGAAGCCATTACGGAAGAGATTGGAGCAGATAGAGTTGGATTTCGAATCTCTCCTTATGCCGATTATATGGAGGCAGGGGACTCGAATCCGGAAGCTTTAGGTGTTTACATGGCTAAATCGCTTAGCAAGTATGGAATTTTGTATTTCCATGCAGTTGAACCAAGGATGAAAACCGTTGAAGAGAAAGAATGTTGTGAAAATTTATTACCGATGAGGAAAGCTTTCGATGGTACTTTCATGGTCGCTGGAGGTTACGATAGAGAAGAAGGAAATAACGCTGTGGCAAGTGGTTACACAGATCTTGTAGCTTACGGTCGATGCTTTCTAGCAAATCCTGATTTGCCCAAGAGATTTCAGCTTAATGCTTCTCTTAATAAGTATCATAGAGATACTTTCTATAGTTCGGATCCTGTTATTGGTTACACTGATTATCCATTTTTGGAAGACACATTTTAGTTCATAAAAAAATCAGAAGGTCTCTTGAGAGATCGTATATGGCAAAGACGGCTCTCCCAACAACCCAGCCTAATGATTTTAAATTTAAAAATAAGGCTGATGACTAATCAGTTACTTATTTTACAAAATGGATTGGTCTATATTTATCCGTTTATGCGATAGACGATCTATAGCAAGAATTTGTGTAAAAAAATACGTTAGAAGCATATGATTTTTTTGGTTTTTGAAAGGTCTAGCTAATTACTTGTTTGTAATAAAGTTGTGCAAGCTAATGGGTTCTTTAAAATTACATAGATAGAACAAACTTTGAGGCGTGAGGGTTTAATTATAGTACGATATTTGTTGTTTTTATTGGAAAAATGGAATACAAATTCTTGTGAGAGATGGTGTCTTTGAGAGATAATCTTTAATTGGGCTGACTCATTATATATTTTTTAGAATATTGTAAATAGGCATTAAGAATAATGTAAGTAGATATTTAAGATATTTAAAGTAGGCATTAGGGATACGGTAAGTAAGCATTAAGGATAATGTAAATAGGCATTAAAAATACGATAAATAGACATTAATTTGTAATGAGCTGGGCTTCATCATCATCATCCTACCCAGTATATCTCGCTCATAGAAAACTATAGGCAGGGTCTGGGGAGGGAAGGACGGCGGCAACTCATACCCGTAAAGGAGAGCACGGCCAAAAAAAGGAGTCCCCCGGCTCGACGAAGATAGAGATACGTACCTGCCACATAAGGTGAAAAAAACGCATAATAGATCCAATACGCATGTAAAACAATATAAAACTTTAAAACAGAAATAGTAAACAAGACACACAAAGGATTAGAGCAAAAACAAGAACGTACGGACGCTGTAACCGACTCTAAGAAGAAAAACCGTAGTCTAAAACCTGGATATGACGCCTCCAACTACTCCTATTCCTAGTCAGGTCCGCAGAGAGGTTTAACTCACGTAGGTCTACTCTTATTTGCTCTTCCCAAGTTTTCTTGGGTCTTCCTCGACTCCTCTTACCCTCTACTATAAAGCTTTCGACTCTCCTCACAGGGGCGTCGAAAGTCTTTCTCTTCACATGTCCGAACCACCTCAATCTTCTTTCTCGCATTTTCTTAGAGATAGGAGCAACCTCTAGTTTGTCTCTATACTCTTGGTTCCTAATACGATCCATCAAAGTGTGCCCGCACATCCACCGCAACATACGCATCTCTGTGACTTCCATCTTATGTTCAAAACTCTTCTTTACAAGCCAACATTCTGTCTCATATAGCAAAGCCGGTCTGATAGCTACCCGATAAAACTTTTCCTTTAACTTATTTGGGATCTTCCTATCACATATCACCGCGGTAGCTGCTCGCCATTTGAGCCAACCCGCCTGAATACGGTGATCTACATCTCCGTCGATCTCTCCATCCCTTTGGATGATCGATCCCAAATACTTGTACTTGGTCGTTCTTTTAATGACTTCTTCCCCGATGGAAACTTCTGGCTCCCCTATCAATTATGTCTCTCAAAATGAAGCTCTCTCAAGAGACTAGCTGAAGGGTCTCTTAGATGTCCTTATTTAAACTTTTATTTCCAATTTTATTTTGCCAAGTAATTCTAGCCAAATTTTTTAATCCCTATGTTCGTACAATTTTAGATTATTCTATTTGTTATTTTCACAAAGAATCTTATTTTGATCGTAATGTCCTTTCTTTTATATAAAATCTCAAGAATCTATATGTACGCCATACATATTCCTCCCTTATTAAATTGAACTCGTATAAAATATTTAATCAACAACGAATCATACTCGAATTTTCATTTTATTTTATTTATGTGGTCAAAAATTAACTAAAAATATTGCTTTCTAAAGAAGTTAAAATGTCGAAAAAACGAAAAATCGTTGCATGATCACAATGTATATCAAAATTAATGCTCAACCAGCAACATTACATTTACAATATTGCTTCAGTATTTGAACTTCTGCAATTCACAAAAGAAAAAAAAATGGACACATTTGTATAATAATACCTCATAAATTAGGATCCGCCTTGAGCTAAAGCAATCCTAAATTTGTTGTAGCCTTCTCTTTAGAAGAGTTTAAATGATATAGTTAATATTCTACACATCAACTTATATTAATTGGTAATTTTAAAATAATCTTAGGTTGCGTTTGGGAATAAGTATTTCATTTGGAATTGTAAATTTCAATTATGAATTCATTAAAGAAGAATTTGAGAATCACAAGCTCAGGGAAGGGATTCTCAAATACTTATCTTTAACCATTCTTTAAAACATTAGTGGATTTGACTCAAATCCAAATTTGAAAATCTTTTACTTGCCAAACACTAAATTTGAGTCAAATCCTCATTTTCAAATGAAATCAACATTCCCAAACATAGCATTACTGAAAATTATCTTTACAATTACTGTGAGCCTTGCACATCCGAACCACGCTCACGCCTTCCTACCATCCGAGTATATTGGAACCATTACCGATCTTTCCTCGAATAACTCTGGTAGCCTGATTAGAGTAGAAAGGAAGCAAAACATTGAATCAACCGAATAGAGAGTAACAAGCATAAACACTCGGAAAACTACCTATGATCATAGCTTAGATGGACTAGTTGTTGCTTGATTGATGAGCTCTCTTCGAAGGATCTTCCCTGATGGATTCTTAGGAATCGCATTGACAAAAGCAACACGACGTATTCTCTTATATGGACTAACCTGTAAAGAAGTGAAAAGTCTTATCATGATCTAAATCAAAAGTACGGTAGCAATTAACAAGAGTTATTTATGACAAGTTCTTGGTGCATTGTCGATCAAAACTAAAGCTCCAAAGAATCGTTCATATACTTAGAAATGATTTTTTTTTCTGTTTGAATAGTAATCGGTTAATCCCGTCTCAGCAAGAATCTTGATTAGGACAAGGTAATAGGTCCACAAAGGCGTCAAATCCTAAATGCAAGAAAGTGATGAAACCTTAACTGTGTAATATCCATTTTCCAACTTCAAAGGTGAGTCTACATGTTGAGTTTCGTAGTATTGGTGTAAAACTATGAGGAAGTTAAGTCAAAAGGTTAGACATAACATGAAAAGGGTGTCTACTTGTTCCCATTTAAAAATCGGGTCGTCGTCCAGAATCCAGATAATGAAAAATAGTAATTTTTTGGGCGAAAATATCAAATCCTGATATCACAGAAAACTCGGTGTCTAGAGCGGTGACAAGTCATTGATTTTGACCACCTTGTTTTTGCGCATTTCTGTGAGCAAAAATTCTCGCATGTGGGATGCTCCTCTGCCTGGCACAAGAGGAGTAATGCAATGACAAGTTTCAAAGTGTGCAACAGTAGAATTAAAACAATTCATTCAATTACGCCAATGTTATTAAGTGGCTTGCACCTAAACGTGGTTTGAGGGGTTGAATGTACGCAACCTTACCCTTTATTTACTAACAAAGTGATTGTTTCTAATGGACTCTCTTTAGCAATATCATCAACTTCACATAAAATACAACGTGGAATAGGGTTATGTTATGTCCATCGAGCAAGCATCAAATGGAATTGGTTATGTCCAATACAGACAGTGAAAGAACCCAATTTAATGCATGATACAACGTCTGCCTTACGATTCAGTATTATCCAACATCAAGTGTTTGTGATAGAAAACCGTCTTACTTGTTTGTGGTAGTGCTCTTGTAATAATTTGCATTTCCAACACATTGTATTATTTTTAACAATACTAAAGGCATCTCCATTCTCCAATGATTAGCAATAATATTTGTAGCTACACTATATCCTTCTCCAACATTGAACTACAAAATATGTAGCTTCAAAAGCCCTAATGCAAACCAATACTCTTTCAGAAAAGCAAGTAGCCAGTTTTGGCAAGGTAGCATAATAGACTCCTACGTATTCCGGTGGTCAAGCAAGTTCATCCTTGAACATTTTCAAGATATAACAAAAAGCCAATGTAGTTATCCTGATGAAATATTGTAGAACAAAACACAAGAATGCAATCATGCATGATAATGCAATATAGAAGGATAAAACACAGGAATGGCTTCCTAATGTAGAATAAAATTTAAGCCCTCAAATCTACACAACTACACCAAACTAAGTTTCATTAGCATCATGAGTTGCCGAGTGTGTCATCGGCTTAGAGAAAACACATACCTGTTTCGCTACAAAATCCATCACTTGCGAAGCAGTAATGCTGCTTTCTGGTTTTCTCACAATGAATGCCATGGGTATTTGTCCAGCTTCTTCATCTGGGTAACTGCAGTCAATGCACACAAGATTCATAACACACAATATAAAGGTTGAAAGTAGTACAAAATGAGGATGATTTAACCAAAAATGACCTATAAAAACATAAAAACATAACAAAAATAATTTAACATACTTTCTCCATAGTTTTCTTGCATCCAAGTAAAATTGCACCATTGGAGAAAATGGTGAAAAAGGTGGAATGTTCCAATAGTGTCTTAGCTTATAATGGCATAAAGAGCAAATGATGGTGCCTTAAGAAAGATAAACAAAATTTATATGCGGAAAGTATCATTAATTTTGTTTGATACTTGACAAATTTTCAATAATGACATTATTAAGAGACAAATAGTGGGGCACACAAATAATGCAGGGAAGATAAAAAAAAAAAAGTGGGCTTTTACCAAAAAAGGTGCAAATAGTATTAAACCTATGAGAAAAACTGTGCAAGTAAAAAAAGGTAAAAGCACTAAATAGCATAAAGGAAAACAAACAATTTGCCAAAAAAAGAAAAGGTGAATCTGAAGAAACAAGCCAGTGAAACATAATTCGCTAGTTAGTTCGCCTTTTAGATTCGCGATTGCTCAAAATGGTTCAAAAATAGCCTAAAATCGACCATAATTCACTTTTTTCAATTTGCGATTCGCAAAGTGATTAATGAATCATGTGATACTGAAACAAGCTCATAAAATAAATTTCTTTATAAATTAATGGATGCATGCAGAGATAACTTTTAGCATAATAAATATGCAACTTCATGTTCATCCTAGTAAGGAAAGGTCGTAAAAGTAGAAGGCCAAAAAACTCATGGGTGCACAAGAAAGAAAGACGGGCTACTAACGGAATCACAGCAGCATCAGCAATTTCCGGGTGCGAAAGTAGCAAGTGTTCCAACTCTGCTGGAGGAACCTGGCAACAAAAAATTAATTGATTCTGTGATTGTGTGAAAAAAACCAGATACGAAGTTGAAAAAACAAGCCTGTTCATCATAAAATGGCTAATCTTGTTACCTGATATCCCTTGTATTTGATCAATTCCTTTAACCGGTCAATAATATACAGATATCCATCAGAATCAAAGTAACAAAGATCACCAGTCTTTAACCACCCATCAGGATGGAAAGTTGCAGCAGTAGCCTCCTTGTCTCCCACATAACCTACAGCCATCACCGTTGCTATTAACCATAAGAGTCGAATGACCAGATATAACTAAATAATGAATCAACAACTAAGAGAACTTACCCTTTCACATAACACAAAAAAGTAATAGATAACTAGATAAGATCATAAGACTTGAGAACAATTATACAAATTATAATAAAAAAAATCCACCAACGTTTTTCCCATTTTACTAGTTACTGAATTAGAGTGAGCCTGAATTGAACTCCCATAACTATCAATCTGAATAGAAAGTTGCGGCAATGATATTTTCAAAAATTACTCCAGAGAGCTGGTACAAGAAAAACATTGTTCAGAATGGGATGGGTTTTGATGTCAAGAATGGGTTTGAGTGTTTGACAAATGTATCTTGCAGTGCATCAAAATATTAGTATGTCTGATGGGCAAACCGAAGGAATACTGCCAGCAGTAGAGTTCTAGAAAAAATCTTAGGTCGCACAATTTTAAAAGTTGATTATAAAGTAAATGCCAGCAGTGATCTAATTTTAAAAATGAAGGTTAAAGATTCAGTCGATGAAATGGAAAACAAATTGCGCTCAATGATATGATAAAAACCAAGAAAATTCAAAGGCATCATTCACCAAAGATTTACAAGGATCTACATGAAATTTCTCTAAGAATACAAGACCCAATAGCAGATGTCTTCACTTTGTAGGATAATGAATTTAGCTTTCTTGAAAACATAAGGGGAACAGGAATCACAAAGGTCGGAGATCAGAGTTCAGACATCTTTAGAAGTTCTTCAAACAAAACTCCTACATTGAAAACAATAATGGAATGGGAATTTCATAATTCACATTTGTGACAAACAAATCCTAAGTGACTCAAGTCACAATAACTTTTCAATTGAAATCTATGCAGTAAAAAGGGTGAAGCATTTGTTGAAAATAAGAAACCGATTTGAGAGTTCAGACAAGCTTTGAAATCTTCTCCAACTCCATTATAGGTGGTTGACAAGCCTATTCACTATTTTTCATTACCACCTAATAACACCTCTCTATATGGTAAAGCATTGGAATGAATTTTGTGAAGAAAATGCGATAATTGAAGTCGAATATCATGACCATTACACTTGGCAAAATATTTTTCTACCAAAATTACAAGAACTATCATTATCATTACCACATTTTGATACCGACAATCAAATGGGCCATTAAGGTTATGAATAGGAATGTCAAATGAGCAATAGAAAATCAATTGATCAACATTCAACCAGAAATAACCGCTTTAAAACAGAATTACAAGTCAACTTATTAAAACCAGAAAAATCAAATAACAAACGAAAAATGCAGAGTACATGTACCGAAGCAGGCAAGCAGAAACCCAATGAATATGAGAATCATATACTGCACTTGACCAGCAATATCAATTTTATATTATTAGCAGCTGCAACTCATTTAATGCTGCTCAAAACGTAGAGATTTAAGCTTCGTCTGTCTTAATTTAATATCATTCAGTATGTCAGGCTAATACAACAACATATGCATGCTTGAGGTGACAATGACATCCAGGCCCTTGTTTTGGAACATGAGAACAGAAAACATCATTACTGTTTAGACTGCAAAACACCGACAATCCATCCTCAAGTGGAGGTTCATGATTTGGCCTTTGTCAAATTATGAAAAGTATGATGCATTCTAAATTAGTATTGAGCAAACGAATTGAAAAAACTGGCAAAAATATGGAGACTATGAGACAGCGAGTTGTGTCCGCAAGTGGGTTCTAATTTTTTCAAGGAAACAACAACTGGCAAACAATATCCTTGAAAAGAATAAGAATTCAATCGAATTCAGATTTTTCTGAGTGAAGGATCAGAGCTGATCAGAACAACGAAAATAAATTCTGTTGACTCTGACATAACCAGCTTTATTTAGAAACTGTTGTGTCCGGACGGGTTTAGTCCATTTTGCTTGCGCAAACAGGTTTTTATATAGCCTTAATTCAGTGCAATGATGGATAATTAAAGGAATGAGCTGTGTAACTTCAAATAAAACAACACTTGAAAGCCCATACACCACCAAAGTAACTCTCGTTATGAAGACTTGAAGTGTGCAACAAATTAAACTAAACTGAATAATATGTTTGCAAAATATGCACAAAACCCGAAAATGATGACCAGAATGCCCACCTATTCAATATATAGTGCAAAAACAAGGACATGTTGTATCATATTTACCAAGTAATAGAGATTTTCAAATCTACTCAACCGATACTACCCACATCATAAAGTTATGATTTATGAATAACAGCATTTTAGGATGCTTCAAGGGATATGTCATGATATTGCTTGATAACCACATCAACCCCCAATATTGCATCATCATGACAATCATTGCAACACAATGGAAACCACATATTTGTTTAGTCCCTTCAAAGTTGGATAAGGGAGAATTAGACATACGCAACCTTGAATCAAAGTTGTATAAGGGAGAGTCAGAAATAAGCAAACTTGAATTGCAAATACCATCTGGCATTTCAACTAATCAAGAAGCATACATGATTAAATTATTTTACTTTAATCCCTTATCATCCGAATTCAAAAACCAAAAACTTATGAAGTTTTGGCTCCATCCAAGAACTGGATTATTAAAATTTGAAAAATGTGGAAGTAACTATTATATATTCTTATTCTAGAGACGATTTGTAATACTAAACTCTCCATTAAACAAAAATTCAATAAAGGTAATATGAGAGTGACTCTAAGTATTCTCTCAGCATTAGTGGTCAAAAAACACCACTAATTAATTATTAGATACCCTTTCACATGTCATAGTATGAAATTAGAAGTGATATTTAGTTGGTCGATTAGTGCTTCCTCTATCCAAGAAAGACAGTTTTAGATTCAGTTTAATTAGCAAAGAAATCAATTCAAAAAAAAAAGGTAATATCAATACGAAAGATGCTTAGAAGAGAACAATTATAGATAGGAAAAGATCTATACTCATAAACTTTAGACTTCAACTAAAAAATAATTTGTCTCTACTAATCAAACTTTATACTCTATTCATTCAAGGATACCTCCAACATTAAACGTTAAATTTTCTAGGTCTAGGAACTACAATGATTACTAAATAAGAGAATACAAGACTAAATAACTTCAAGGTCATGTTCTTAAGTTCACAAAAGTTATATCTCCAATGATGACAGTTTCCAATTAGATTGATGGATCTAAAAGTCATATAATCCCCTAGAAGATAAGTGGGCAATCCCTTGCACAATCCTAAAATAGACCAAAGATACGCCAGGTTTCTTGAGCAGAATCAATGATGTTATCAATATTGTCCATAATTTCCAACGAAGCCATAGGATCATAAACTTTATAATCAAGAGACCCGCCTTTTTACTACTTTGATTACTTTCAGAGTTTCAAAGGTTTTAACACGAAGACATTATTGGAAGGACAAATCAGAATGTCCTTATACAAGAGGCTCAAGCTTCATATATCATCATATTAAGAATAGATAAAAAAAGCTAACCATATTAAAAACTGTCATGGGTATGAGTCGTATGACCAAGTCCCCCAGGTTCATTGAAGATTTTATTATTTATTTGGGCAAGGACGCAAGGTATAGAGTTCTCAAGAAAATTTACCTTTCATAATTGTTGGAGCACGCAACCATAGCTCCCCTTTCTTTCCAGGTGGCAAGGCATCTCCAGTAGAGGGATCAACAATCATTGCTTGTGTGTATTCTCGTAGGCGGCCAACAGAACCATACCTTTCACTTTCCTCAGGTCCAACAGTTGATGCTACCCCTCCTGCTGTCTCCGTCAAGCCATATCCCTAGAGATAAATGGAAAGGATAAGATAAATTATGAAGTATAAAACCTCCTACAAAGCTAGTGCCAGTATATCTCAGGTCTGGTCTTTACAGTATGTCTGCTCTATGTCCATTTGAATCAGAAACAGAACACGGTTTATGTCAGACTGGGTTCTTATTCTTTGAAAAAAATTAAGCTAAAGCCACCGACATGAACGGTAATTTAGAAGAAATTTAAAATGATCCGACTTAAGAAATTTTAGTCATAGTTCTACGTTTGAAGATCATTGAAGGGGGGCATTAGGTTTATCAGTTTAATTTACCGTTAGTAAATTTATTAACTATTAGCCACATCACTTTTGGTTGTTTTGTATAATTTTCCTGTAAAAAACTTATCTCATAGCAGAAACGAGTTTTGTATAGAGCCAGTGAGTTAGACTGAGACATGAGTTTTGTATAGAGAAAAAGTGGCCTGTCGCCCATATTAACCTCAGTAGGCAGATCCAATTTTTTACAGGGACGTAGAAGATTTTTAATCAATGATCATTTAATACAGAAAAAAGGTAGTCAGCAAACTTTTTCCTACTTGCACATAAGACCAAAGATATATTACTCTTGGTGTTAGTTGGGCACATATAACTATCATATAAAACTCAATCATAATGATAATATACTCAATAATTTAACCTTCAGAACTAACAAGATTGGATAAGAACCCAAAAGTCTAGAATGACTGCCTAGGTCTGTTCTGAATATTATTTTCACAATAATGCAATTATTTAACCTGCCCATTAGTTGAACCTACTTACTCTTGTCTTCCTTCCACTCTCAATAAATAATAATTGAACTAAAAGTGATTGATAGGAGCTGCAGCAAGAGCTCTCACTCTCTCACAACTTGTCCTACAAGAATAGGTTCACTGAATTGACATACTAACAGCTTGAATACCCTCATTATTTGGAGGGTTAGATATCAGACCAAACTTCCGTGTGTCTAATTTCAGAATTTGATAGCTCCTTGCTTCCATAAGATACTATCTCAATCAATTTGTTAAAAATTGTCGATTCCCATCATGTTAATCTACAATTCAATGTGCCATAGGGATCTTCACAATTAACCTCTATAACTGTAATATTAATTAATGATATAACCCATGAAATAAATAATAATATAGGAATAATAATTAATAATGATCCTAAAAGCATCAAAACATGGTCATATATGGGGTAGAGCGAGGGGGCCTGCGCCCAGACCGAACATAAAAATTAAGAAATACATAATAATATTATTATATACATGAGAAGATTAAAGAATTCCATATAAAAGTACTAAGCTCAACACTCCCTCAAAAAAGGACACAGCTAAAAGAGGCCACAAGGGGGTCATTAACCAAATCAAAGAAAAGGACATGTATGATCAAGTCTTCAAAGTTATACGAACTTTGAAACTTTTTATCAAATTAAGGTTAACTTTATCCTAACTTTTCAAAATACTAAGGCTTTAAAGTTACTTACTCCATTCTCCAACAACAGAATAACAAAATAAAACCCCATTGACTCAATAATCAATATCCAACATGATCAACACAAACCTCGAAACAATATTTCTTCAAGTCAAGCATAATTGACATCGGGTCCTAATGAAGTATCACTCTTGAAACCCGACCAAACATCCAAACGTACACCTCTACTCACTTAGGAGGGACAAACATAAAGTTGTTCACAAAGGTAACAGTATATCAAATGACGAGGTTCCAAAATAAAACTGTTGATAATTAATACTCCCTCCATTTTCATATGTTATTCTCAAATAGAATTTACGAATTTTAGTGTCAAACTTTGACTATGATTTCATATTGATCTATAAGAAAAAGTTGGGATCTTGTGAGATTCGTCCGAATACATACTTTCTAAATATCAACATATTAGAATCATTAAAAACTCACGATTAAAATTATTTGAATTTAAAATTTGCATTCGAATCTGCAAAAAAAATGAATGGGAAACATTTGAAAAATTTGACAAAGAACCTTCATTGACTGATGCATTATTCTAAAAGTATCATCATAATCATTTTGGGAGCACAGTAAACAAATTTGGAATTCTTAGGACAAAATAATGAATTCATAATTAGAGGAATCAATAAATAAGGTATAAATTTCTCTAAATTTGCAGAGAATTAGATACCTGTGCAACTTCCACATTAGGAAAACGAGTTTTGAATTTCTGGGCAACCTCCTTGCCAAGAGGAGCACCTCCACACCCAAGAAAATCCAATGAACTCAAATCATATTTCTTCACCAAATCGGAATTCGCCAACGCTAACACTAATGGAGGTGAAACAGGCACGTAAGTAACTCTATACTTCTCTATAGTCTGCAACATCTTCTCAAAATCAAATTTGGGCATTAAAACTAGAGTTTCCGCCATAGATACTGCTCGAAGCATCATAAAGAATCCAAACACATGGAAAAGCGGAAGGATGAATAGAGAAACTGCAGGACCTTTCTTCTCTTCTTCCTCCAAGGAATTCAACTTCTGGTGACGTAAACCACAAAGTAAAACGATAAAATTCCGATGAGTCAACTCAACTCCCTTGACTCGACCTGTTGTTCCTGATGAGTACATAATCACAGCGGTATCTGACTGCTTCACACTTACCGGTGGTCGACTGACTCGGTCCCGACTCATCATGTTATCAAACTCGGGCGAGTCAAGCAGTATAACAGGCAGATTAAACGATGAGAGTTTGGATGAAAGCGAAGAGACAGCGAAGATAACAGACGGTTGAGCGAGTTGAATTATGTGAGTTAACTCGGATTGAGTCGAAAGAGGGTTAGCAGGTGAAATAACGACACCCAAAGAGAGCAACGAGAAGTACAGAACAGGGACATGGAAGGAAGAAGGAGATAGAATGAGGGCAACTTTAGAAGACGAAAGAGAAGGGTAAGACAGAGAAAGGGAGTAAGAGAGAGAATGAACTCGGTTGATGAAGGTGGAGTAAGAGAGAGAAAGGTGGGAAAAAGCATCGATAAAGACAGGGGAAGGAGGGGAGACTTCAGGACAAGAATGGAGGAGAGAGAAAGCGTAATCTGTTAAAGAAAGAGGAATTGAAGGAGAAGGAAGAGAAGAATTATCTCGAAGATTGTGATAGATTTGAGTTGAAGAACAGTAACCACTTCTGGGATCAATGGAGGAATGGTGGTTCTGCATTTCCGCCATGGAAATTGTTGAAGCTCTGGAAGGAGATATATTAATATATGAAGATGAAGAAGTAGTTCTAGATGTTTAATTGGAAGAAACACATGATGTTGTCATGAAAAATGTGTTGGTTGTGAAATTGTTTAAGGGAAAAAAGATATGAAGTACAGATTGTGTGATTAAAAATTAATCACCTCGTCTTATGAGGCTATTTTTATAGTATTATAATTATAATTATAATAATTATTATATTTCCTCTGTTTCATATTAGTTGTAACATTGATTTTCAAAAAAAAAATATTAGTTGTAACATTTAGCAAAATGACATAATTCATTGATCATTCTTAATTTATGATTAGTTTTAATTTATCAATATTAATATTTGTATTATTATATATAATTAGAGATATTAAGGATTAAATTAGGAAAGTAAATGTTGCAAGTAAATTGAAATGAAGGAAGTATCTTTGAGAGACGATCCCTGATTAGATCAGCTTATTATCATTTTTTGTTTAATTATGGTTTAATGGTTTGTGCCTTGGATGACATCTCGACGGTCTTTTAGAGGATCGACTGTTTTTTTTTTAAAGCAAAATAAAAAATTTCTATTGCATCGAACAAAGATGAGTACAAAAACAAGGGTAGTCACAACCCCCAAGTTGCATTAGTATGAAGAAGACCCCCACCTTCTAGAAAGGGTTGAGTCAACTCACTCTTCATGTGCAAAGGGAAAGGAAAAACACTCTAGGGAGGGGGAAACAAAGATACAAACAAAGTCTAAGGAAGATTCATAAACCAGCTATGAGTTGCAGACTCGATGGGGTAGAGGGCCTTAAATCCAAGCTTTGTCTCTTGTGTTAAGACGATGCATGATAGCCTGGACTGAACTGACACTATGGTTTTAGACTGCTTCATTTCTCACACGCCATACATGATAGGTAAGGCTGTAGATGGCAGATATCATCACTTTCCTCTTAAAACGTGAGATCATCCATTTCTAGGTCACGATACTATTCACACTAGAGGTGAGAGTTGAACAACCCAACCAAGAGTATAACTTTCGAGACATTTAGAGCTGATTGCTCACTTGAAAAAGAGGTGCTCTACAGTTTCTGTATGGAGACCGCATATAGGGCATGTGTTGTCTTCAACTACTCCGATTTGATGAAGTTTATCCTTAGTCTTGAGTTTGTTTTGTAGAGCTAGCCACAATACAAAGCGAGCCTTTGGGATAGATGATCTATTCCAAACAAACTTACTCCAGAATACATAGGTACTTGTGGTGGCAAGTTCTTTGTAGACATCACCAATCTTGTAGTTACTTCGTTGATTCCATTGTGTGAGTTTATCTCTAGTTCTACGAATTTTCTTTAACACCAATCAACTATTGATTATTTTAAAATTATAAATAATTACACTGTCTTATTTAAGAATATGCGGAAATTAAATAAGGGGCTGACGAGTTGTAAATGATGTGTATGCAATTATTCCTAACTAGTATACAAAATCTTGCAATATACGAAGTTTGTCAGTATAAAAATACCTATAAATAACATTTTAAAGAAAGATGATATTGCATATTATAATGAACATGACTCAAATGTCCACAATCACATCTTAACCTAAAAGGCGGTAAAAATGATTTCATTTGGTAAAATTCTATAAAATGGTGATTTGCAACTTTTCTATTTTTTTATAGTATTGTGTGCATACTAATGATTGTATGATTTGATCTAATTTATATTTCTTTTAAATTTACCTTTAATACTTTAAATCATAACTAATGCAAAACTATATAAAATCGTCATGCAGAATTTTCCAGTTCTTTCATAATATTTGCATGATATGATATGATTTGATCTAATAAAAAACTTTTTGAAAACTTACCTTTAATACTTAAAATCATAATTAATGCAAAACTCTATAAAATCGCTATATGGAATTTTTCAGTTATTTTTATAATATTGTATATGATATATGATATGATATGATGATATGATTTATAGTATCGTATGATTGTATGATGTATAATGATATGATATGATGTTTCGTAATTATTTCCTTCATTCCAAAATACTTACAATATTGTTTGATTCCATAAATATTTGTACTATTTAATTATTATCTATGATCTATGATTTATTTTTTTAATTATAGGTTAAAATATAGTTAAGACGGTTAAGCAGCTATTGACTTATTTGACCAGGTGAAAGTTTTAGCAAAAAAACAAGTACCCTGTGAATGATAATTATTTATAATTTTAAAATAATCATTTATTGACTGTTGTTATTTATCGACTGTTGGTGATAATTATTTATTGACTGTTGTTATAAGAAAAAAAAAAGTCAGAAGCCAATAAAAAAATTAGCTATCATGTTAGATTTTTACTTGTACACAAGATAGGAGGACTATGGTCTGTGAATGATATTTCTAGAATTCTAGTTTTCTACTGGTTGTTCCCACTATAAATCTATTATTATGGCTCGTAAATAATTGTAAGTTGGAGTTGTTTGTTGAAATTGTTGATTAGTTTGATTTGTTGAAATTGTTGGCTGGTTTAATCTGTTGAAATTATTGGCTGGTTTGACCAGCTGAAAAATATTTACGAATAAACCAACTATTATGAATAGGTTTGGTAAAATTTATTTGTTGGTTGTTATTTAGTCTGGGTATTGTTAATTAATCTTCATATGAGTTTTTATCATTAAGTCTATTCATGGCTTGTTCAATGCTAATTAGTGCCGATAAAGTTGCCCTAGTTAGTCAAACTACGCCAAATAGATTGGGATTTTCTGGGTCAGATTTCAATGGGAAATAATACCAATTTCCTTCATGATGCGTTTGGGAACACATATTTCATTTCAAATTGTGGATTTCAATTATAAAATCATAATGAAGAATTTGAAAATGACAAGGATTGAGGTGTCATTCTCAAATCATCACTTTAATGAACTACATTTATAACATTAGTGGATTTGACTCAAATCCAAATTTCAATTCTTGTTATTTGTCAAACACTAATTTAAGTCAAATTCATATTTGCAAATGAAATTATCATTACCAAACATACCATCATTAAATTTGGGTCATAATTCTAAGAATATAGAGTAATTAACAATGATAGGAATATGTTCGTGGTTGATGTTTGTTGGTGGACGAACTGGGTTTTGTACTTTGGGTATTGTTAAACATGATGATGGTGATGACAATGAAGGGAGATACAATGATGATGAATTCTAAAGTATCATAAGCTATTAGTTCACTGTTTATAACAATGAACTAGTATATAATTTTTTATTTTTTTTTAAATTTCTCCATCATTTTTTGAGATTGACTTTTATTTAATCAATTTTATTTTGTTTGCTGTTACTAACAACGAACAAAGAACTTGACTTTTTTTTTACCAGCCCTCTTTGTTCGCTGTTACTAACATCGAACAATCCAAACCTCACTCCGGAAAAAAAGTGCTTACGTTGAGAAATATTTTAAAACATTACCTAGTGTTTGACTTTTTTAATATTATTTTGCTTATTTAGTTCAAATCTTCAAAAAAATACCCATCAATCCAAGAAAAATACCCCGTTAAAAAGGGGTTTTAATGATGGTGGTGGTGTTGGGAGAGAAAGAGTACCTTTTTGCATTTTAATTACAATAATCAGTTAAGAGAGAAAGAGCACCAATTATAATAATCAGAAATCAATGGCATCTCAATTTCTTATCTTTTAATCTACTAAACTAATTCCTACAAATCCCAAAAATTAGTCATTGACAAATCCTTAAAAAAACTAGAAATAATGAAAACCCTATAATCATTTTCCTCCAAAAAGAAAGATTGTTCAATGATGTTTCTTTACTTGCTTTGTTCGATTAGTATTCGTACTAATTTGTAGAAGTTTCTGGATTTTTCTCATCCTTGTGATGCTTCTGGGGTTTAATCAATAAACTAGTTAGAAAAAAAATTAGTTTTTTTGTGTTTAAGTTTTGGATTTTAATTTTCTGTCTACTGATGAGTATTTTTTAGATAATAAAGAAGGAATTTTGTGAGTAATAAATTGTTTGTGGTGTTATTAATGGAGGTGTTTTAATGGTGGTGGTGGTGTTGAGAGAGAAAGAATATCTTTTAATGGTGAGTTGAAAAAGATAAGGGTTTAGTCAAATGTAGAAGAAAGAAGGGGCTTTTAATGGGGTTGTTATTAAAGGAGGGATTTTTAATGGTGGTGGTGGTGGTGGTGTTGATGAAGGGGGGAGAATGGAGGTGATTGGGGTGGGTAAGAGAGAGGTTGGGGAAGAAGGGTTTAATTAGGGATAATCGGGTAATTAGGTTTAATTAATGAAATTAAGTGAAAGTCAAAGGTCATTGAGCATGGTCAAGGGTCAATTAGCAGGTCATCCGGTGAAGTGGCTGTATCGATGTCGTGTTTCCCAAGTTGAAGGCTGTTGTTGGTAAAAAAAAAGTTCAAGGCTGTTTATTTGAAATTGAGTAAACTTTAAGGCTATTGTTGGTAATTGATCCAAACAAAAAAATATCTCCATAGAAAATTATCTTACCCAAAGTCGCCTCAACTGGAAATAACATAACTTAAAATGACCCAACACAAAATCTAATCGTCTAACCGTTTTGACAAATTTACTTATACTAAATTATGAATGGTCATAATTCGGGTTCAACTAGACCCATTAAATTTTAGGAAATTCCACGTAGTAACCCTGAGGTCCTGGGTTTTTCATGTGGTAACCTAAACTTTTAACAAATCCATGAGGTAACCCTGAGGTTTACCAACTTTTTCCACCATGACCTTTTTGCATCGAAAACATTAGTAAGCGTGAATTTCGAAGTTTAAACACTGTTGTACGTCTATTTATGCGACTCACCATTTCAAATTCTATCAGTTTTAACTTTTTCCCCCAAAAATCCTAACTCTACCATTTTTGATCAAAACATAAACTCTAATTTTGGCGATAAATGTGATTTGGATGAAGTATGGTAGAGTTAGGGTCTATTTTTGGGAGAAAATGTTGAAAATAATGGAATTTGAAATAGCGAGTCGCTTAAATAGGTTTACAACAATTGTTATGCCTCGAAACTAACATTGACTATGCAAAAAGATCACGGTGGAAGAAGTTAATAAACCTTAGAGTTACCACGTGAATTTTTTACAAATTTTAATTACTGTATGAAAAACCTAAAACCTTAAGAGTTAGGTCGTGAAATTTCCTCCACAAATTTACTCATACTACAAACTACAAACTAATACTTCATCAACATATTAATACTTCCCTTCATCCTCAAATTTCCCTTTCCATTATTCTGCCCTAATTTTTCTTCCTCCGACATCCTCACGGAGCCGCAGCCGCCAGCCACTGACCACCTTCAACCTTCACACTTCGCCGGCGTCCGCAGCCGCACCCACTGAATCTGTCACACAGCCGCAGCCAGCCCTTGCCACCAAACCATGTATATACCTTTTTTCTATTTCTTTTTTTCCATCAAAGTTTTTAATTTTGTGCAATTGTTATAGATTTTTCATTTCTTTGAATGTTAATTGTTAAACATTGTTTGTTCATCAATTTGTTAAATTTAGGGTTTTATTAATTAATTTAGGGTTTTGGTTTAATTTGTGGTAAATTTCGAAATTTTGGGTTTCATATTTAACTTCTTGTAATTTATTAGAGTTTTGATTGATAATTGATTTAAGTTGTAACATCATGTATTAGCTTCTAATTTGGTTAGTGAGTTTTTCTGGGATAATAGAATCAATATTTAGTAATAAACTCAAAGCTCTACATTATCAGGAAAAAGTTGAGTATTTATCAAATTTAATGAATTATTAAAAGTGGGCAATCGAACTAATATAGTATCTAGAGAACTAGTGGAGTTAACAGATGATTTGGTTAAATTAGAAGAAAAAACTTTAAAAAGGAGATCTTATAGATTTAATTGGAGGGGAAGTATTACTGATTATTATTCCGCGATTTCCGTCAAATGAGCTGAATGTTAAAATAGACAAGTGCGGGCTGTGTTAAGCTAAGGGTGATGTGTTTATTTTGATCTAGTGCAATGAGCTACTGAGTTTCGGTGTAGCAAGTTCTGATTTTACATTGGCTAGCCTGTTGGTGGAGGGTGAGATTAGGTTGTCGCTGTCTAGTATCTGGTTGCTTAGTGAATAATCTGCTCATATGATGACATGCTGAATGTGTTGCCAATAATACGTTTTGTCCAAATTACTGGTGGCCGTGGTGCTATGATCATAGTTCTATTGAAACTGTTGATTTGTTGATAAGCATGATCTATATATACGACTCATTGCTACTGAGTACCGACTTATGATGCTGGATTGTCATGGTTTTTGAATCATAATGTTGATATAGGCATATAGAACTTTGTTCTTAGCCTAACTTTGTTAGACTTTTTATAGGATAGTCCTAATTTTGTGATGTATATTCTTATAGTTTGAACTTCCTTTTAGGTGTATGACGGTGCTAGCTTTAATCAAATGTTGTTGAATGTAATTTTTTTTTATATTTTGATTGTTGATATCACTTGATTTTTTCTAGATCAGCCTCCGCGTTTAGAGACGTACATACCTACAACCTTTCCGACGGAAGCAGACTTAGAGGAGTATTTCTCCGTCAAGAGCTTGGATAATCAATAATGGTGAAGACTAAGTACGTGAAACTACAAGGCAGCCAAAACCTAAGGCTACGCTTGCTTCTCTCTACTCTTTCTTCAACTCCTATTCTTATCGACGATATTCGATCTAATCATACCATTCCTGGTCTTCGCCCCCATGAAGTCTCCTTTCTTCGTCTCATTGAAACTGTCTGTGATGATTGTACCGTTGAAATCAACGAAACTGGTACAGCTTTGTACTATCCTTGTCAATTCACTATTTTTAGAGTTTTTTAATTTTTAATTTTTTAAAATTTTTTTCTTTATTTTTCATTTTGTGGCTGCAGGTACCAAATTGAAGTATAAACCTGGAATTATTATGGGTGGAAAACATTTGGTTCATGATTGTGGGTTAAGTCGCTCAATCGGCTACTTCTTGGAACCATTGATTGTTTTGGCTTTATTTGGGAAAAAGCCCCTTTCTATTAGGCTCAAAGGTATATCTTTTTTCATTTATATTAAGTGTTTTGGATGTTTTTTGCATTCAATTGAAGACGTGCTAACTTGTAGAAGTATAAACCTAACCCCTTCTCTTGGTACCGAAGATGATTTTAGTCCAAGTACATAGTGAGGGTGAGATTAACTTATACAATTTAAATGATGTAGTTTTGCTTTGTTTCTGTAATTATTACGCGATTGCTTTGGATTTGGACCGTGGTACTTCTTTAATCTTTACTGGGATGCTGGTGGATTTTAGAGTTTTGTATTCAAACATTTAAGGGATTTTTTTAAGTTTAGTTAATTGTACTTTGAAATTTTGCATGTCTGTTTGGTTATTCATTTTGCCTTATTATGATTGAATCGCACTGTCATCAATGCATTAATCAATTTAGAAGTCGGCTTCTCTGCCCCTGAACCGCTCCATTGAACGTGCCTAATTTAGATTGACATGTTGAGATAACTAGTTGGTATGGTAGGAAACAAGTGAGGAAGTCTGTTGATTGTGTTCTTGCATATTGTTTTTCCATGAATTGTTTTACATAGTCTTTGTTTATTAGGAATTTTCGAACGTAGAAAAATCAATAGGTTAGCAAGAATCAAAGAATTTAATGATGTAACTATTAAAGATTTCTTTGGTTTATTACATGTGAAGCTTGTCTACTTCATCTTTTTACCTGGGTGGCAACGCCATGCCCTTATTCTCAGCTTGAAACTTTTCTTGGAACTGTACTGTCCGTTTCATCTCAATCATTCTAATTAAAAGTGGAATGACATAAAATATGTTCTCATTAGGTATAACTAATGATTCTAAGGATCCATCTGTTGATACCTTCCGGTCGACTACCTTGAACATTGTGAAGCGTTTTGGAGTTCCTTCAGATGGTCTAGAGCTGAAAATTGAGAATCGTGGGTCACCTCCTTTAGGGGGTGGAGAGGTAGTGCTATCAGTACCAATTGTGCTGAGCAGTTTAACGGTATGTCTGCTTTACCTTCTATCTTTGTCTGAAAACTTAAGAAAATTGTGATTGATAGCTCTTATATATTTCTTATTCATTCAGGCAGTAAACTGGATTGATGAGGGAATGGTAAAGCGCATTAGAGGGGTGTCATTTTCTACTCGAGTATCAGCGCAGTTTGAAAATACTATGATACATTCTGCTCGTGGGATTTTCAATCCCTTGCTTCCTGATGTGCACATCTTCACAGATCACAAGGCTGGTGTGCAAGCTGGAAAGTAAGATTTAAAATTTTCTTGCTTAAAATTTCTCCAATTCTTTTCTTGTGTGTGTCTATGCACTATATGCATTATAAGTTAGACGTCTTTGAGATTATACCTTTGATGGTAAGTTACACCTTTCTTCTGGTTGTGTTTGATTTACGATGATGGAAACATTGGGAGATGTCTATCTTGAACTAGTAGTGCAGAGGTTCATGCTTTTTAACTGTGGTGACTAATTTTCTGTCTGGCTATGTGATTTGTAACAGCTCCCCGGGTTTTGGGATTTCACTAGTTGCTGAAACCACTTCTGGATGTTATCTTTCTGTTGATACTGCGGTCTCGTATCCACGAAAAGATATTGCTGAACTAGAAGACGAGGAAAAGGTAGATCTGAAGTCTTCTGAGGATGTTGGTGTGGAAATTGCTTCTGCTTTACTTGGTGAAATTGAGCAGGGTGGAGTGGTGGATTCAACACATCAGGTTTGTCCTTACGGTGAATAATAGATTATTTAGGCTACGTATTGGTGAAGTGCTTCTGCTGTACTTTCTCATCATTGATCCTTAAGTTTGTTTTGTCAACCTCAATCTTTTGGGAATAAGACTCGTTTGTTTGTGTATACTTCCTTGAATTATTATACGACCTACGAAACAGTTCATGTCAGGAGCATTTTTGTATACCCAAAAAACTCGTGTACAAAACAAGGAGCCCTGTTAATTTGTAGTAGTAGTTTTGTTTACTTTTTTAATATTCCGTCTAGAAAACTAAAAGGTTTCCTTCTTTTTACATGTTTTGCAGGGCTTGTTATTTCTTCTTTGTGCTTTGTGCCCTCAAGATGTTTCGAAAATTCGTGTTGGGAAGCTTTCGCCTAATGGAATAAATGTGTTAAGGCTCATAAGGGATTTTTTGGGCGTGAAGTTTGCCATTAAACCCGATCCTTCAACTGGCACCGTTATTCTTAAATGTGTAGGATGCGGTCTTAAAAATCTCTCAAGAAAGCTTTCGTGATGTTTACCAACTCAATTTTACTCGAATCGCTTTCTTCTGGTGAAGTATCTGATTCGGCAAGGGCATGCTTTCTTCAACTTGGGCAAGATTATGCTAGCAGCCTTGAAGTTTTGTAGTATCTAGTTCTTTTCGGTGTCTACGACGAATTTCGCAGTTTGCACATAATTGATTGGACCCAATATATGTGTCCAAGTTTCATTTTAGTAAGTTTCCATGAGCAGCAGGCTACCAAACACGACATTAATTTAGAGGCATATGTACTTGAGTAGGATTCTAGTTAGCTTTCTTATTTATAATCAAATTATTATTAACTTGAAAACATAGGAAAAAAAAAGTTGATGCTATCTTATTATGTGTGATTTTGGCAAATGTAATATTTACTTCATATTAGACCTGTCAATTTTTGATCCAACCGAAACTTGACGTTTAAGTTTGTTGGCTCTAGTTCGAAATGATCCGATTTGAAAATTGAGAAAGCATCGAGTCAAATTTAACCATGACATGAAAGTCGATAGTCATGATTAGTTTTCTTAATTTTGTTAAGTTTTTCATGTTATACATCATTTTTTGTCACATGATTGGGTTGCTAATGCGAGTTAGGGTTGTATTTTTTGTCACATTGAGAAAGCATCCGACCCGGCCCAACCCTTTACACCAAGGCCTCTAATGACCTGCCTTGTTATTGATCCGATCCGCTAATGACCCGTTAAAATGTGATCTGACCCTTGACCCGTTGGGTCGACCCGCCCCGTTGAACACCTCTAGATATAAATAATAAAATTGCAATCATAAATACAATTGCAATTGTAAAATAATAAAAATAAATTTACATACGGGTTGTTCAAATAATTGAAATTTCTTTCTTCTATCATTGAAGTAGGAGTTTAATTCTCAGCACTTTAAGAAAGATCAATTTGTATGTACTTAATTTTGTTAGGATTAGGGATCGTCATAACCATACTAATGGTCTATAATGAGAGAATAAATGAGTTTGAGGCAAATGAATTTAGTGTGCGCTTTAATCTATGTTTCTTATTTTGATGAGCTAAAGATTTAAAGTTCTTTAATTTTCGATTATAATAGATTACAATAAAATGAATTAATATATCATGTGAAATTCTTATTTATATGAAGCTGCACATGACGTTTGTTACAAAGGGTCTATCGAAAGCTATTTTTTTTATAAATCGTATCATTAGTAAGGGTAAAGTATGATATATTCTACACCTTTTAAAATGCATCTAGGACCAACAATCACACTCAATGCATTTTTTTTACCTCACTTATGCGAACTCTAGAAAAAACTTTTCACGAGTTCACCCATTCTAAAACTACTTCTAGCCAAGCACGCATAATAGTGGAGTAACTTTGTATAAGACATTTACAAACGAACTTTACAAAAGAATTGTAAGTACAAGTTTCATCCTAGCTCGATTTAATTTCGAACTACAAGTTTCCTGGTTATAGCTAGGACGAAGAAGAAGGACGTTTACACATACATTCGGGTACAGGATACGCGATTACATCTCTGTCTCTCTTGCCAGTTCTAGGTTCCGGCTGGCCTTGAGACTTTTCATGCATTTTCCTAATTACACTCCCAAGCTCTGCTTCAGAAATGGATTTTTCATCAAAGAATGGAAGCATCATTCTTTTGTTAGGTTTTATATATTTCCTGTGCCCCGAGTATGCCCTGTGACCCTGCATAGCTCGGCCCATGTTTCCCCCATGCGATGGCAAGAAGACATCACTACTCAGGGATACAATGTAGTCTAAGGCTGCTAATGCTGATGATCTGTTGGAAAATGGAAGCAGCTCACCTTCCCTTGCTAGATTTTGTTTGGTGAACACATTCGGATACTCTCGGATGAGTGGCTTAAGCGCGTTTGATCCACCGTATGGCTCACCTCCTGCTACATACACTCTTGCATCTCTTGATGCCCCTAGTGCCTTTAAAAGCCTGTTTTTACATCATAAAAAAACAAGCTTATATAACAAGCTCTCAACACCAACAAACATATGTAGTATATACATTGTTTCACATTAACCATTGTTAGTTGGATTTATGTATATTTGTATATTTTAGAATACATAATCAAGGGTCAAACCAGGGGAGAATATAGGATCGAGCCTGCCTAGGATAAAGTGAGTTGTGTAACATGTAATAAGCAAAATGAAAGCCGACCTACCCTATACTGGTGTTGATATTAGGGGCAGAGCAAACAATTCCGAGACCCTGTTTATTTTTCATAAATTTCTAAAACTGGGCCCCTTTAAAATCAAAGAGTTACTTTGAAAAGAGATAAAAAAAGACGAGAAAACATGTAATAAATAGGTTTTTTAACATATGGTCATTGATATGTAAAGTAAAACTCCTACCAGCTACTCTACCACATCAATATGTTATTCTAATATGATTTTTCAATATGGACTATTTAGGTTTGAGGTCCCTGTGCGATTGGACACCCCGCAGAGCGCGGAACCACCATTGGTCAATATAACCCTTGTTGCAGGTATGTCAAAGATTCAACATGCATAATTGAGACAATGAAATGATGATTCGATCTAACAAATTTTGACATAAACTATATGTTTTCAAGTTTCATCACAAGTGAATCTATATGCTTATACCAATTCTAATGGGTGTACCTGGCCACTTCAAATGCATTCAAGGGACAGAGACCAGCTAGGCGGCGTTGAGGATAGCTCATGTTAAGCCTTCCGGTGAGATACTCTGGCCTATTACTCCTCTCTTCACTGATCATCCTATCAAATTGAGGTCCTAGTCCAGTTTGGCAGCCTGTTCTAATCCATACATCCTTCTCTAGCCTAAGATGAATGGCAATATATGGACCTTCAATCCACATTCGCCTCGCTAATCTATTCCCAAGGTCCCTAATTGGAGCCGCAAAGCGCAAGGCATGAAATGCAACCTTGCAACGCAACTTTTGGAGGTCCGAGGGAAGATTCTTCGCTAGCTTAGAGTCTAAGCCTTTAAGAACTAGTATACCCTCTTCATTTAGCTACAGGGAAAACATAAATTTGTTAATATGTTGCATTTTCTGTTTTTCAAAATCTATGGTTAGTTGGGAAAACCTGTTTTGAGAAGCGCGTACGAATCCAAAGTGGAGAAACGTCAAATGGGATTTGAGTCTCGACAGACTGTCTTGAGATCAAATGTTTGAAGGGAAGAGAGGATACAACGCGCACATCTGCAAGTAAGGTTCTTTTGAAGTGTTCAACATCAAAAACGTCCGAGAATTCACTACACATTGAGAAAAAAAATTGATGGAAATACCAATTAAATGATCATACTGAAAGACGAGCAGTAACAATAACAATGCCAAAGCCTTATCTCAAAAATTGAGGTCAACTACAAGGACTAGTAATGATCATGTTGTGAATATGGACACACTAAACAATGCATAGAAACAAGCAAGAACAAAAAGCCCAACATAGGAATCCCCAAAGAGATTCACACTTGGGAATAGAAAAAGAGATTAGCGGCCAATGATACGACCCGGTTAAGGCGGATTGGGTACTTTACCCGTAAGTTACAATTTTTTTAAAAAGAGATTAGCTCGTCATTCTGCTCGACTGAGCAGACCTCTATTTCACCACCTTTTCTACATGTTCTTGCTTCAAACACAGGGCAGATCACAAATGCAAACTAAAACTTGCCCCAATAAGTGTTTGAACGCATCACCATTTGGGTGATTTGGTTCTTGAATTAGCAGATGACAAATTAACTACCCATAATCAAAGTTATATGAAAAAATGGTTGATCAACAGACCCACATTTCTAAAACCCTAATTTTAATAATCCCATGCCATCATAATAAATTTGGAAGCAATTGAAAGAAAATAGGAGTACCTTTCATCGCCCCAGATGATATTAACCTGCAGAATAGGGACAACAAGAGCAGCTTTCAAGATTCTAGCAATAACAACAGCATCAACAATCTGATTCCTCTGCTGATTCAACCCACCAGAAGCCACAACCACAAGAAACCTTTTGTTCTCCCTAGAAATCACACTCGATTCTTTTCGATAACCAATGCTAAAATCCAAGCAGGGTTGATACCCTTCATTATCTGGCTGTTTCCAAAACTCAATCTCTTCTTGACTCAAATTTGAAGGAATCCCCATGAGCAGGAAGAGGAACCATCTCACTGACTGATAATCTTGGTTTATCTTCATCACCGTAATCAGAAAAAATGGCGGAAAGAGAAGCAAGAAGCATGCGAGAAGAAGGAGAAGATGAAGAAGAAGAAAGAGAAGTAACAGGAGAGCATACAGACCAAGAGGAAGAACTCTGAGAAACGTTAATGGTGCCCAGAATAATGATGACTGAGAAAACGAAGAAGGAAAGAAGAGAGACAAAGAGGAGAGAGATAGAAGTAGAAGGAAGAAGAAGTTTCTTGGTTTTATGGGTTTTTTTTGGGTGTTGAGATTAGAGAAGAAAATGGTGTTAGAGAAAGAAGGTGCAAAAATGGAGATGGGTTTAGCTTGGTGTTCATGATTCTTGATCTAGCCATCATTAATGGAGTTTTTGGCTGTTGATTTCTGCAACCTATGATGAGTTCTTCAACAGAAGAATGAAATGAAGGGGTGATTTGTTCTGGTTTCTGTTATAACTACTTTTCGCGGGAAAATGAAAGGGTTTTTTTTTTTGTTTTTTTTTTACCAAAATAAAATATATTTTTTTGTTGCAAATAAAATATGGTAAGAGAAAATAGTGTTATAGAAGTATGTTTCAGAGCTACTACTACCTAATCAGCGGCGGATCCAGGATCCAAAGTCTCATGGGGCACTAATAAATAGACGAAATTTTATGAATTTTTTTTTATAAGATTGGCAAATTTCGTTTGTAATTGAAAGCTTTTTTTTACCCCATAATTCAAAATCAAAACTTTAAAGTGCAAGGAATAAATAAATTTCAACAATAGCTTGATAATAAGAATCAATTTTATGACGTTGCACTAAAATCATAAGGTATTAACAATTACCAAATTACAATCAATTGATGCAAAATATAGCCGAGTCTTTCCCATATGTCATCATAATCCTTGAGGATAAGTTCACAACAACTCCACTGATAGTAACAGGATCACCGCCATGATTCTTTTTATGGCAGCTACTTACCCATTACTACCAGACACCAATACTAGACTACGACTTATCAGTACCAGTTCTCTCAAACAAGTTCTTTATCACTTAAAACTCAAAACCAAAAACAATCAAAATGGAGCAAAATTAATCAATCATCTTTAAATTTAAATACATGGTATAATCTATTTTTTCAAAAGTTGTTTAGATGGAACAATGCAATTTAAAGAAAACAAACATCATGATTATGAATTTAAAATTTATATTAGCAAAATTAATCAACAACTCCACTGCTTTAGCGTCTACAAATTAGAAATAACAAGATTAATAAATAATATAATTATATAATTTCTTAATTGTACGTACTGATGTAAAAAAATTAAATACCTTTGAATTCCATACGCCTCCAACTTTGAAAGCACATCAAAGCTTCGACAGTCTCAGGAGGAAGCCTACTACGATGAGGTCCAATAACTCTACCATTAGTGCTAAAAGCACTCTCAGAAGCAACAGTTGAAATAGGCACTGCAAGTATGTCTCTAGCAATCTTAGAAAGTGTAGGAAACTTACTTGATTCCGCATTCCACCATCCCAACAAGTTGAATTTGTTTTCATCCACCACGAGTCTTCCTCCTCTAAATATATCTCTAATTCACATTTGCGTGGCTTTTAATTTGGTTGACTAGAAACATCCTTTTCCCATAAGCCCTCAACATCACTTGAATCATCAATTATCCTCTTATTATACTTGTTTGAATGTGATGAGGGTGAAAAAGGAGTAAATTTTTTATTAGGCACTGTTTCATATTCATTAACCAAATCCTTCAAAATCCTTCTCACATTCTAATTTAGCAGTATCTTCACAAAGAAGTTCAAAATAAAAAGATACACATTCAAATTTTCTTCTTGGATCCAATATTGAAGCAATAGACAACATGTCGTTAACCACTTCCCAATACTTATCAAACTTTAAAATAATTGCTTTAGCCATAGACTCAATTGCTGTATTTCCACAACACAACCATCTTCTTAAGTTGAGCCTTATTTCACATAATTTTTAAAAGTAAAGATTGGGAGTGGGATATACTTTTTACCGGAAAAAGCCTCAGTTGTCCTACTAAACAACGCCAATTTATCACAAATGTCACTTGCCATTTTCCACTCTTCTTTACTCAGTAACCTAAACTTTTCTATTCCACTTTTTCCAACCTTAGTTTCTAACCTAGTAAATGCATCTTTATATAAAAAAGCAACTTGCAACATATCAGAACATGAATTCCATCTAGTCTTACAATCTAGTTGTAGTTTTTTAGTAATAGGAATTCTACAATAATTGCAAGCATCTTTAAACTTCTCATATCTATTTGGCGATGAAGTGCAAAAGGCAACTACACTTCGGACTTTTTCAATTGCACCACTAATTATTTCTAAACCATCTTGAACAATCAAATTTAAAATATGTGCACAACATCTCATAAGCAAAAAAGAGCCATATAACATGAGCTTAGAAGGTTGAAGTTTCTCAAGCAAAACATCTACAACAGCATCATTTGTTGTGCAATTATCAAGGGTAATGGTAGAAATCTTTTCATCCAAATTAAAACTTTTCAAGCATTCAACCAAGGTCTTGCTTATTGTGTACTTGTTGTGTGGGCATGGTAAATAAAGAAACCTAATCAACATCATATAGAATCAAATAAGATTGTAGACCTAATAATATAACATATTGTTTGATTAAAGTAGAGGAAAGATATCAAAATCAACATCATATAGAATCAAATAAGATTGTGGACCTAATAAGAAAGTGGGATTGGGATTGGGATTTAATTGTTGGGAATTTATATACTATACTTCTAATCCCTTGTTTGGTATGTTAATGGGAATTTGATGCATAGTCCAGGTTTATGTGTTATTTCTGATAGACATGTGGGCATTCTAGCAACCATGGAGGGGCCTGAATGGCAACCTCCTAATGCCCATCACAGGTTTTGCTTACGTCATTTGTTAAGTAACTTTAACCGTCAGATGGGTAATGTGAAGTTGAAGAAGATGTTTGGTAGAACTGATGGAGTTATTTATAGAGTTTATATACAATAAAGTAGGGAAATGATGGAGTTATTTATAGAGCATACTAACAACGGCTATTTTCAACTCCATAGCGGCTATTTTTACATATTACAACGGCTAGTTCAAAGTATAGGAAAAAGTCAAAAAAAGTCAAACTTAATGTCGCTGTTAGTAACAATGAGTATCATGAAGTCAGGAAGTCTATAAACTCTGTTGTTAACAGCGACCAATAAATTGACCTGGTTTGACCAGGTTCTCACAGCGACTTATGCTTGACATAACCCATTACTCATGATTCCCTATTAGTAACAGCGTCTTTATACCGAGCCTAGCTTTGGAGCCAAAGACGCTTATTTGTGGATTAAAGTTTCCCCAACTCTTATATTTTGACTAAAGTTTTCGAATGCTCTTACTTATTTCAAATTTTCCAGGTCGCGAATTGGGACTTGTATCCTACTGGGCCTCCTTCCAATTTTGTGGTTGCCTTTGAATAATCAAAAATTCTTACTTTAGATCGTCTTTTGTAAATACATTCCTTTGATTGATTCCATTTTATGCGTGGAGTGTTTGACAATATCCAATAAGCTGCTTTATTCTAGGGCATGTAATCTACTCAGTTATAAATTAGGTTTTGGTTAATTAAAGTTAGGTGGTTACTTTATTTAATTTAGGAAAAATTACCTAGAATAATCCATTATATTCATGATTTTCCTACAATAATTCCACCTGTTGATTAACCATGAATAATCCCTACTTTGAGGGGTATTTTCGTAGAGTAAACCTGATAACTAGATGTTTTTCTATATCAAGTTTTTTTGTTAAGAAAAGATAAATTAAAATAAAATGTCCAAAAAAATGTTTAAAAAATATTTAAAAATTTATGATTTTTTTATTATTCAAAAATTTTTAGTAAATTTTCAAATTTTTTTATTAATATTAAATTAATTTTTGATTTACTATTTTGGTAAATTACCTACTATAGCAGGTCATCAGGTTACCCATGTTTACTTTAGGCAAATGCCTCCTAAAGTTGGGATTATTCATGGTTAATCAGTATGTGGGATTTATGTACATTTTATCCCCTAATTTTCACTCATATTATGCCATCCTTATGCTTTATTCTTCTGATTTAGTCAATTTATGCTTATTTTCGAGGATATTACTCTTTTGGTGTAGTGTTTGTTGTTTTGTCAATTTTTGCAGGTTTTCGAGCCATCACAAGTACTAATTATATTTATCGTCTTAGTCTCGGAGGCTTGGTGACCTTATGAACTAAGTTAGTGACTAAAGGGAAGTCACATTAATTAAAAGAAGGCCAACCAAAGAAATGTTATATTTTTCGATCATCAAATGCAAAAGGGTCCACTTATAATGATCATATCTTTCAACACACTTGGAATTTGATAGATATTTTTATTGGAGATTAAACTTGGGTCCGTTAGCTTCGAAACGACTGGTCACATGCCCAATTCTGATAAGAAACGACCAAGTTATGGCATTTCAAAGACGCAGTGCGCATCAGGTACAAACCAGTCGACAGGTCGACCAGTACCAGTTGACCCGACTGTTTCAGGTCTACAGATCACTGTTTGCTTTTTGGCCCGTGATATCTTGCCTCAAGCTTCCTCCAATCTTTCCCCTTGCGTGCTTCAGACCTCCAACTCCTGTGACTCAGCTACTAATGATGAAGGGGGTTGCTTGTTGGACCATCTCTACAATCATCATGAATGCAAGTGGGAAAAGCTCATCAAATTGGCTATAAATACCACAAAGTTCTCAAGGAAACACACACCAATTCAGCCCAATAGCTGAACCAAGCCAAGTTCTCTCTTCTTTCTAAGTTTATTAGTATATTTGTATGCTTAAACACTTCTTTAGTCCAGAAACATGTAGTAGTTCTTCAATTAAACACTTTCCTTTGGTATTTTAATTCTAAGAATCAAGCATTTTAGTTGTAATATTGTAGCTAAACACTAGTAGTTGTAGTAACTTTCCTTTGGTATTCAATCAAAGTATTTTCCAGAATTTTTGGGTTGAATTAGTACTTGGTATTAAGTGTTTTGTGGCTTGAATATTGAAGGCCCTAGATCATTACTTGTGATTATCATCCCCCTCCATAGTTGAGGGTAGTAAGTCTCTTTAACTTAATTTTCTTCTTTGTTGTTGTTGCATTATGAATGATATGGTATTTTATGTGTTTATGTTAATTACCAACATGAGTGAGTAGTCTTCTTTCTAGAGTTTGGGGATGTAGTTAGCTAATTATCTTGCTTATGGGTTAATGGGCTGATCATAAATATGTACATGAAAGAATATGTGAGTTCTATGGTAAGGAATCGAAAACCCATTTCGATCTCCATCTATGGACAATTTATGTTGCTTGAATGTTTGAATGCTTGGGAAGTATGAATTCATGCTAGTAATGAGTAGCCCAAAAGCTAACTTTATTAGGATTCCTTTGAGGCCTAGCCCGTCCTTAGGATGATGAACCATGCCCATCTTGTAGTAGTCTTTCTTGTTTAACATAAATTGGAGGTCATGAACATGTATTAGAAAGTTAGTAGTATGGTCGAGTTATACGCCCAGAAGCCGAATCTCCTAAACCATATTAGTAACTATATAGTTCCTATGCCCAGAAGTTGTGGAGCTAAATTAAAAAGACCTTTCTTATCATACAATGGTTAAAAACATATTTTCAACTCATCCCTTTAGTAAAATAAGAAGCTAAAATCCCCAAACTCTACTCTCTTTATCTATTGTCTAAAACCTGAATTTGAAATTTGTTGTCACTATAAAAACTCAAAAATCATAATCCTTCTTGTCATTTAAACTCTTTTTGACTAAAACGTTTCCCTGTGGATCGACCCCTTACTTACCACTAATGCTAGTCATTAGGGTTATTTAAGGAGAACAAAATTAATTGTGTAGACCGGACCTAGTTAAACGATCAACGACCTACGGTTCCGCGCTCTACCAGGGATTATTGTAGGAAAATTATGAAAATGTTAGATTATTCTTGGTAATTATTTTTTTAATTTAAAACCTAAAACTAATTTTCCTAGTAATTTGGGAAAATGAGTATATTATGGGATTAATGGTAGTTTACTTCTACCATTATATAAAAAGACCCAATCTTCTTGGGTTAGAGACACAAGTTTCATAAGTGCATTACAATGTTTTTCCTCTCTTCCTTCACAAGTTAAATTTTCTACAAGTTATTAAGCGTGAAAAAAATTGATCACTTCTTTTTTATTCTAATTCTAAGTTTGCTCAATATAATCTCTATTTCACAAAGAATAATTATATACTGTTTATAATTAATTACAAACCGCTGTATCTCAAAAGTGTATTATGGGTTTTAAGCCTAAGCACCAAGTAGGCGGAATAACGCTTTAAGGAAAACATGATAATGCCTCGGTTTGGTATTAAGTTTCCGTACACAGTTTTATCTTAAAGTATCTACGGTTTAAGGTTATTTATTATCTTAAAGTTTACTAATTCGATGTAATTTCAAATCCTATATTAGGTTGCAAAGACTTGTAATGTCATAGTGGTGCTTGATATCACCTCAACTTTTATCCATATAAAACATAAAACTTTTTTTTTGATAGCTTCGAAGTCAAGTAGGCATCAGGATAATGTGGCTATGGCTAGGATTCTTCAAAACTGGATAAAGGATCGACCCGAATCCGGAAATTCGGTTTTTCGAATACTTGAAAATGCGATCCGATTCCGACCCAGTTTTTTTTAGAATTTTTCTTTTATTTTTTTGTCTAGCATTGCTTAATTTAGTTATGAATAATAAAAAAATAAAAAACATTAAAATGTAAGAGAAAAACATAAAATTTAAGACAGAAGCCCTTTAAAATGATATCACTCACTCACTCAGTATAGTAAAGTAGTATTGTAGTAATTAGGGGATCCTACTTAGTATAATAAATTTAAGAAAAAAGTTTTCATATACTTACATAATTTATCGTCCAATCCACTAGTGCTTCAAAAAGAAACTAAGACAAAAGTTAACAATGAAGGGAAAAAAGAAGCGTTGAACTCAGGTTTGAGAAATGAGGCGGTGTTGCATTATAAACTGTTTGTATTTAAAAATTTTAAAAAATAAAAATATAAAGCAAACCAAATATCGAATACCTAGATTTACAAAAAAAAAAACACTATCCATATCCAATTCGAATATCCAATTTATCCGTTTTTGCCTATCGGGTAAAATAACCGATTTTAAGAACCGGATACCGAATAATTGGGATCGGGTTTTTCAAACCAAATATTTTTGAACACCCCTAAGTATGGCGGAAATGAGAGTAATTGAGCTCGCTTTACAATTGGTCAAGGAACAAATTTTGGCCATGTTGATCATTGAAGGGGTGTTTGGTAGGAAGGAATGAGGTTGAGACTTGGGGTTGAGACTTAAATAAAACAAAATACCATGTTTGTTTATGGGGAATGGGTACGAGACTTTCAAGTCTTAACTCCTCGAGTCCCACCTTTCAATGAAGTAAAAAAGACAAGATATAATAAGGGTAAATTGATAATTTTATAGTTATTTTTAATCAAATCCCATCCCATTCTCAAATTTTACTAAACAAAGACATAAGACATTTTTTCTTAAAGTCTCATCCTAAGTCTCATCTCAAGTCTCAATCTCACAATTCTCATTCCCATATACCAAACAAAAAGGGGGTGTTTGGCATAAGGGAATGGGAATTTGAGGATAAGAAAGTGGGATTGGGATTGGGATTGGAATTTAATTGTTGGGAATTTATATAATATACTTCTAATCCCTTATTTGGTATGTTAATGGGAATAAGTTGGGAATTATGGATATATATTGAAAATAAAATGTAAATTGACAATTTAGCCCCTATTTAAAATATAAAAAAAACTAACGAATTCTTTTATAATTAAGGGCATAATAGTCTTTTTCCAAACAATTCCTAATTCCCCTCTCTAATACTTGGCCCCCCCTTGGTAATGAAATCTTGGGAATTCATGTTAGAAATTCTCATTCCCAATCCCTATTTTTACTCCCATTCCCACTCACCAAACATGAGATTTTATAAAATTGGGGAATTAAATTTCCATTCCCATCTCTAATTCCCACTTACCAAACACCCCCTCATAGTTGTATGTAACTAAATGGTTATTGAATGTTTTTAAGGATTGATGAGGTGGACGTTATCAAAACCATTCATTCATCCACATTACATATCATCAATGACTTAAATTTAATTATTGGTAAAATACATTTTTAATTTCTTAAAAAAACTAATTAGCAATAAAATTGAATAAGAATTATATAGAACTAGTATAAAACTCGTGCATCGCACGGAGTTTTGTAGAATGGATTTTTTTATGTGAAATATAACTTTTAAATTATTGTGCAATTGCATATTGTCACTATGAAACTACAACAATTAAAATTAAATGCAATTATATATATAAATTGTTTATAACATAATTATTCAATAAATGAATAAGTAACTGATAAAAAAAAGTTGATTATATAAAAAATCTCATTTAAAATAATAACTTATAGGTTTTGAATTACCTCTTTAAATACAATATTTTTTGTCCTATGACATAATTCACCATCCTTATCACATATTAAATTTTGCAATTTTTTCCTGCTAGTCACTCTAGAAACTACAACGTAAAATTCTCCATGACTAAAAACAGGTTTATATAGAAACAATCCAACATAGAATAGCGATTGCCCTTAATTCTTCTTAATCGTCATCGCAAAACACAATGACACGGGAAATTGTCTTATTTAAATAGCAACTGGGATTTTAGAATTATCTGTAGGTGTGAGAGTAATCCTTGGATTTTTTTGAATTATTGTTGTAAAAAAATAATTTCCACTCATGTGTTGTTGACCTACAATCACCTCCGAGTAAACCTACCCCAAACATTGTTAAAAAATAAGACTCTCCTAACTTGCATAATTTTGAATATGTTCGAAGAGCAATATTTCCAATTGATGCCATGATTTTATTTCTCTGTAAATTAATACAAAATTACTTTGTTTAATAATATAGAAACATATTCAAGATTAATAATAATTTTGCATAACCAAAGCATACTCCTTGTTCTAAACATTCCCACATGTGGGTTATTTTAGCTTTTATTCTCCAAGTACCTCTATCACTCGTAATTTTGTTTAGATAATGAATACTCATACTGCTTCTTTATTTGTCGTCTAATATAGAATAAGAAGAAGAAAAGAAGTGTTATGTGTTATTAAAGAGGAATGACCTTGTATATATAATGGAAATTAGATCAGTATAACCCTAAATGGGCTTGATATAAGTTTTCAATTTAAGGCAGATTTTGTGTACATTAGCCTAAAAATTAGGTCAACTAATCACTAACATTCTGAAAATATATAGTATATAATTCTTATTATTATTATTGCAGAATGTTGTCCAATTTGACTGGAATATTATTACTGCAATTAGCTTGATTAGTTTGTCCAATTTGACTGGAATATTATTATTGCAATATAACTATCTTGAATATATTGCATTAAATATTGTATTTAGCATGAAAGGAAAATATTGTGATCTGTGAGTCCATAATAGTCTAATCGATTGTTTTGATTAGTTTCGTTCATTCAACTTAATCAAACTTACAATATTCAATCTCACTTACAATTTAACAACATAGTTTCAAGTCTATATAACTATTTTAGACAAGTTCCAACTTCCAATTAAATCTTTATTAAACAATCGATTAAGTATCTAATTGACTAATATTAATTAATATATAGACTAATACTATATTTCTAATAGTTTATTTTAGTTAGTAGGTTTTGTTATACTTAAATAACTTCAAAAGTCAAAACTATGTAAGACTGTAAGTATTAGAAATATAATATTAGTCTATTAGAAATATAAGTATAATCAAAACAATCGATTAGACTATTATAGACTAATACTACATTTCTAATAGTTTATTTTAGTTAGTTTTAGGTTTTATTATACTTAAATAACTTTAAAAGTCAAAACTATGTAAGACTGTAAGTCTATAATAATCTAATCGATTGTTTTAATAAGTTTCAATCATTCAACTTGATTAAATTTACAATATTCAATCTCTCTTACAATGTAATTAGTCACTCATATAGTCAGTTGTCAAATTTGCAATTTTGGTTAGAATAAACTTATTTTCATATAAAATTTAAAATTTTCAAAATAAAAAAATGCCTTAAATTAAAATTTGAGTCGGATGTCGGGTCGAATCGGAGTCAAAGTCGGAGTCGGTCGGATTATCGGATTTTTTGCGGTCCAACTCCGGTCCGGCTCTAGCTCGGAGTCGGATTATATAATCAGAGTCGGATTTTTCCAACTCGAAGTCGAATCGGATAGAAAACCTCGGATCAGGGGCGAATTCGAACTGAATTGTCATCCCTAATCATATACTTCACTATTGAAGTTCCCACATACATAACCACTAAAATTGAGCGGGGGAAGAATACGAGATGGTCTAACTACAGTAATCCAGTATTTGTAAATTAATTATCACCAGAGAGAACTTGCTGAAAATTAATGTACTTAAAAAAGTCTAGAATAGTATTTATTAATTAACATATGATGAAAATAGTGGGAAAGATGTGGTGTTCACTGTTCAGTTAGTCATATTCCGCAATCCACAGTACTAAGTAGGCATACTTTCAAGATCAGATGATAAGAAGAATTAACAACAGCTTTGGAGTGCAACAAGGCTTGCAGAATGACACAAGGATCAAGGATGTATGTGAAGCATTAACTTGAAGGCAACCCACAATTTACAACTGTATTGAAAGCACCACTTCTCCAACTCTACATATACTACTAATCAGGCCCACCCCTTCTCTACTCCTATCCTATGTAACAAACACTGCTTCTTCATCTTTGTAATTATAGCTCAACATCGCCAAATACTACTCGAAACCACATGATATCTCTTTTTTTTTAAAAAAATAAAGAACATTACGAGCAATACTTGTTCTATAAATTAGAAAACTTTTACAACTTGCCCGATTTGATAAGAAACAACTATCAAGACACAATCTTGAGGCTGTAAAATGCATAAAATAAGACATCAGTCATCTAACTAACATCAACCACCAGATCAAATATAGTTGTTTTTAACAAGCCAAGAAGTGAAAAGTATATTCACATTAATCTGAAAACACTTACAATTGGACATGAAGAATTTGGATCATACATACAAAATGCTTGTGTAGCACTTGTTTTAAATTAATTGAACATTCAAAGGTACAAAAAACTGACATTTATACAAAGTATTGTAAAATAATCTAATAGAAGATTAACAACTTTAAAAATGAAATAGGAATCAATATCAATTATCACAACCAAGACCTAAACAGTAAACAATATCACTTTATTATTCCCTCCTATTCTACTTATTAGTCCCATTGATTTTTTTTTCACTATTCACTTATCACTCTTAATTTGTATTTTAATCTTAATCTATAAGTTAAAACATAGTCATATGAGATCATGTTTGATTCGCCTCAATGCAAAGTTTATAAATATCTACTTTTTATAATTTTTAATTAAAAACAATTAGAGATACTAAGGGTTAAAATGTTGTCTCGGCAAGTGTGAAAAAATCAAATGGGACTAATGGGGTTGAATAGGAGGTAGTATTATTTAGAACCTCCCACAATAAGAATCTAATCATTTCAAAACCAAATCTCTCTTTTAATCTTTTTTACCTTTCTTAAAATAAACCATATCATACTTTAATACCATTATTATCATTTATACGATGAGATTGAGAATTTGCATCAAGAAGGGTTTCCAAAGATCTGGCTTTTCTGCTACGAACTTTGCCAGCTTCTTTTAGCAGCTCACCCAACCTCCTCTTTTCATCATCCACGTCAGGATTTGCTGTACCCAACTTATCCTCTCTCATGCCAACAACATATTCTAGAAATTCTATGGCTTCATCCAACCTGTACAATATTCAAAGGAACAACTTTTGTTATCAACCAATAAATAATGCAGAGAATAACAGAATATTTGAGGATATCAGTATAAATTGATACCTGCCAATGGCATCGTAAGTTCCAGCTAGATTACTGTACACACCAAGAGTATCAGGGTGATATGGACCATATGCTTGCTCCAAAATAGTCTTGGCTTCTTCGAATAATTCTGCTGCCTCGTTGATGGCATAACGTTGGACACAAGTCAGACCCATTTGATTAAGAGTTATTCCAAAAAAGGCCGACTTTTTCTCCCCACTGGCACGGAGCTTAGTAATAGCGCTCTTGAAAAATGGCCTCATCATACCGACATAAAGCCAAATAAGTATCTCCAATACTGCAATCAACTGACGCTACCTCTTTTTCTTGACCATTAGCTACCATTGCCATACTAGCTAAAACTAACTGCTCTAGAGCTTTTTCATGGTCACTCTTAGTTCCACATATGAGACCCATAAGTCTTCTGTCCGCTGCCTCTTCGAGGGATGCAGGTGAACCACTCTCTCTATGGATATCTAGAGCCAACTGACAAAGCTTCTCGGCCTCATCAAATTGCATGGCTTGTACATGGGCTTCAGCCAAATACCTGCATGTTTCACCAACGCGAGGATCTTTTTCACCTAGGACTTGTTTCTGTATTTCCAAACCATTCGTATAGCATCCTATTGAGTTCTCAAGTTGTCCAAGCATAGCAAAAGTATCCCCAAGTTGCATATTACCTGCAAATTTAGCAAGGGCGTGCTCGTGTCTATCCTCAATCGAGGGTATCTCGATGGAACGCTGAAGAATCGGAATTGCTTCATTGTATTGGCCGAGGCTGCAGTGCACTGCTGCTACGACATGTAAGGACATGACCAATTCTAAGCTAAGTTTCTCATCAGCACAAATTTCAAAAGATTTTGAGGCTCTAAGAGCAAAATCAAGAGCCTTTCGGAGATTATCACCTGAGGATATCAAATCCCTAGCTTGCTTCAACAAAAAAGGTCCAAGATCCGGGTTATCTAAAGCAGCATCACCTCCTGCAAGAGGGAAATTCCTCTGCTTCTTAAGGGAGTAGCTTTCTTCTTCAAGATTTTTCCATTTTGTTTCTCATTCTTCTGTTCAGGACTCGATTTTGTGCACTCGTCAAGTTCCACCTGCAAACTAGAACCCTTGTTGGAATTCCCTAAAGACACGAATTTATTGCTTGAAGATCGAGTTTTTTCTTCCAGAATACAATTTTCCCCACTTGAACCGTCCTCCCTATTGTCGGAACCACCACGAATTTCCTCCTCAGCAACTTCCTCTTCCATGATCTCAACTTCCCTCATTTCTCCACCCACAAGATGTCTCAACTCAGAATCAATTCGAGATTCATTATCATCCTCAGATAAATAACTTTGCCTAGAAGGTGACTGATCTGAGCTCTGCATATCACAGACATTGTCATAAAGCTGTTCAATTGTCTACAGTCCCATCCAACGGACCTTCTTCCTTATCAACACTTCTAGGACTTTGAGGGCTTAATGTACTTTTAGGAGACCTCATATTCTGAACAGAATTTTCCTTACTGGCTGTCACATTTACTTCTAATCCATCTTCATTTACTCCATCCACAACAAATCCAGGCATATTTACAAAAATTAGATATACAATTACAACTGGCAATTAATATGCCACAGTACTCAGATAAATAAATAAAAGTTGTGGAATCTGCAATTTCGTCGAAAAAAAGAGTTACCCAACAGCAAATTAAATACGTAGAATAACAAAAATGTATGACAGTCCAATTAAAGCTAAAGTAGGTATAGGATCCAAGCAATGAAACAAATAAAAAGGTTCAGGCATTAACGCAAACATCTTATAGACTAACTAACAAAGTAAACACAGCTCAATTAATAACAAGACAGATCTAAAATACTATACATATTTAATCGTTAAATAAAACAAAAAAAAAACAAAGAAATGGGAAATAAACATATAGAATAAATACATTATTGAACAGGAAAAACCAGGAATCTTGATGTTCATGAGTGGAGTCAAGTAAAACAAGAAGATGATGATAGATTTGACAATTATAAAACGTAAAAAAAAGCGTACCTTAAAACAAAAAAAAAAAGTAGCGTGAGATCTGAAGAGAATGTAAGTGTGAATGGATTAATGGAAGTAAAATTAATGGAAGAAGTGAGAGAGAAAGGAGAATGAGACAACTAAAAGCTTATAGATATAGGATTAGGAATTAGACGGAGAAAAGGAAAATAAAATAAAATAAAAAAAAGAAAGTGTAAGAATGAAAAACAAAAGAAGACAGAGAGAAAGGATTAGGAAAGACGATAAGAGAGGGTAAAATTGAAACAACCAATACCAGCATAAACAGTATAACAATACTGTTTACAAAGCACGGCGGAAGACTTATAAAAGTTTGGGCTGAATCCAACCTGTGGCTCAATAGCCACTTCAAAATAATATCAGAATATTTAAAACTTTTTACATTAAATAAGTAAATACTATTTACAAAAAAAACATTTTGGAATTATTACAATTTAATTTACAAAACATCTAATTTACATTGTATTTCAAAAAGAAGTCCCCGTCCCGCAAGTAACACATAATACAAGTAGGCATCGTCTCCACAGCAAAGCTAACCTGAAAATGGATCTATCCCCCGTAAGGGATAGGCCCCATCAAGGACTGTTAACAACTGAATTGTTTAGTAATTAAACAAACTATTACATTTATATACAAGTCATTTACAAACATCCCCAATTCAATCTTTGCTTATTCGGTAACTCCTTATAAAACATTAGCTTGTCAAAACCCAAACTCTTTTACAAGATCGTTTTGTATCTACATAAATACGACTAAGAACCTTTGGTTCATAGTGAATCAAAACACGGCTATAACTTTACAAGTTAATAGCGAAAATCAAAATACGACAAATGAAACATATGAATTCATTTGCGAAACAAACAAAACTTTATATACCAATCGTATTTATTCAAAACTTATATTAAAACAATAGTATAACAGCACTTTAAAACGTCGGAATATATGGACCGTCAGGAAGTAGGTTTGATCTAAATCCTGAGAATACGGGTGATCGTCATCACCGAAATACGGTTCTTGCAAGAACAAAACGAAATCGGGGGCTCGAGACCGATCCGAAAAGCATTACCTATTATCAAGCTATAGGATTTCACAATAATCCGGATATAAATATCCGTTGCCAATTCCCAAAAACGGATATTTTTCAATGTCGAACATATTATTATACTACAAAACAATTCAATTGATTTTCTTTAAAATCAACAATCAACATTTAAAATACCAATCAATAAAGGCAGAATAATAACCCTAAATTGAGCTCAAATACCCAATAATTAATCTTAAACATTCAATTTATTTCATAGTTTCTAATCCCACTTTATAAATTCCATTTTAGTACCATATTAGGACACCTGTTAGTATTTTGGTCATAACTTCCTCATACAAACTCAAATAGAGACGATTCAAGTGGCTACGCGACCCTGACTCAGAGATCTATAATTCTTATGAAGACACTAAAACCCATAAACAATAAGAGATACCCCGAAAATGGCAAAACAGAAAACTGATGATTGACTTTCGTGACAGCCTGTTACCATTTCACTATTTTGAGCATAACTCTCTCATACGAACTCGTATAGAGGCAATTCAAGTGTCTATGCGACCGTGACTCGAAGCTCTACAAATATCATGAAGACACCAGAACCAAGAAACGACTCTAACTATCTCAAAAACAGTCAAACATAACCGGACAGAAACTTGCTCAATAACCAGCATATTTCTTTCAACTATGAACATGAATCAACAACAATTTAACACATAAAACTACTTTAAAACATTCAATTTATGCATAAATAGATTAGTTTGTGAGTTACCTTTGAGCAAATTCTTCTCAACACTTTGTAATTCACCCAAAATCAAAGATCTAGTTTACAAATCCAACCAAAAAGAGCCTCTACCAAAAGAACCTAACAATTATACATATAAATGTGAAATTAATGGTTCTATTAACCTTTAAAATCAACATACACATAAAAGGAGGAAGATGAATATGAACTCACTATTAGCACAAGATGGTGGAGAGGAGGTTCTACTTGATTTCTTCAATCCTAGAATTCTCTAATTTCCAAAACAATCTCAATTAGCTTCCACTTGCTCAAGAAATCAGATTATTTAAGAAGATTAGATTGAATTTCTTCAAACCCTAACTATTGGGGATTAGTATGCTGAGATTCTGTTCTAATTCATTACGTTCATGGATTTGGTGAGGTAAAAGTAGACAAAATTTCAGAAATTTGGGTTGGTTTTAAGAATAAGAAGGAATGAAACTTGATACTTTACTTTGAAGAAGAAGGAGAAGGTGGAACGTCAGAGGAAACAGAGGTAGACTTCTCCCCCAACCCACTCTAAATTACTTCCTAGTGTGTCATTTAATTTTTCATTGCGATAATATTTTAATTTTTAATTAATTTAATTGTTATTAATCAAAAATTATAAATTATTAATATTAATAATTTTTGTATTGAGACGAATCAAATAAGATATCACTTGATTATGTTTTAACTTATATTTTAAAAATAAAATACAAATTTAAATAAGTAGTAAAAAAAATAAATGAGACTAATAAGTAGAATATGAGGGAGAACTAATTACTATTCTTTCCATTACTTTTACTAACATTTATCCCTTACTTAAAAGAAATTATTACTAGAAATGTATAATTGAATTAAGAAAAGTAAGACCATAAACATTTAAAAAATATTAAAAGAAAGTTTGTGAAAATAATATGTAGAACAAAACTATTAGAAAAATTTATCCATAAAGTTTGTGGCAAATATGTGGAAATCATAAGTAATATAAAAAAGTTAAAAATTTAGTCGAAAATATTTGAGGACTATAAATATTACTACTAATAAAATATTAAATGAGGAAACTATTTTTCGCTGAGAGATCTCAGATAAAGAGTATATTTTCATATATGTATTAAATGTACTATTCAACATATACTCCCTCTGTTCCTATTTGATCTTCCTATTTGGGTTTTTCACAAAGATTAAGAAAAATGAAATCTTTGGTAGTAGTGGGTATTATTTTAAGGAAAATTTGATATTAAACGTACGAACTTTGCCTCATTTGCTTATAAACGTTCGAACTTTCGTTTATTTTTTAGAGGCATGAACTATGGGGGTCATCCGCTGAGAAAGATACGGATGACCTGTTACCTGTTGAATTTTGATATCAAATTTCATGTCTCCGTATCATTTTCAGCGGATGACCCCCAAAGTTCATGCCTCTAAAAAATAAACGAAAGTTCAAACGTTTATAAGCAAATGAGGCAAAGTTCGTACGTTTAATATCAAATTTTCCTTATTTTAATTATATAGTAGTGGGAAGTAATGATTGTATTGGAATTATGAGAGAAAAAATAATTAAATAGTAGTGTGAAGTAATGATTGTATTGAAAGTATGAGAGAGAAAATAATTAAATAGTAGTGTGAAGTAAGAAAGGTGGGGTTTTAAGGGGTAAAAGTGAGTTAAAAACTTTTCAATAATAGAAAGTATTTTAAAGTGGAAGAACTTTTGAAACTACCCGTTATAGTAAGGTGGAAGAACATAAAGGAACAGAAGGAGTATATAAGACCTGTCTCTTGATTAAACCATCTCATATAACAATTTGTGTATGTTTCAGATGAAAACAATTTAAAACATAAGCTTCTGCTAGCCTCGGGTAGAGACTGTTGGTATTAGAGTTGAGAAAAACATATTTGTTTTGAATTAATTTGGTCTATGTTAGATCAAATGTCATATATTTTGATTTTTAAATAAGTTTTTTTTTTTTGAAAACCTATTGGTTATTATTAAGCTTCATAGAAAAGTAAACCTCAAAATTTTCTTATGGTTAATTATCACAAAAGTAAAATTATTGTCTTAGATAACGAGTTTTACTTAAAGTAAATATCATCTTTACTTGAAATAGTGCAATTTGTACTATATTTAGGAATTCAGGTTTTTATTCGAAATTCAATCACATTAATCTTTAGAGCAATTTGAAGAAGTTTGTTTAGAGTTGTTAAATTTACACTTTGCCAACTTTGATGAAGTTTTCATGTTTTCCCTCTATCAAATTATATGATTGTATGAGGTTAATTAGTAGTCCCTCCGTTCTTTTTATCTTCCTATTTGGAACCTAGGAAGAAATCAAGATAAATTTTAATTACAAAATAGATACTGTGAGAGTTGAGTAAAATAATATAAAAAATAAAGATTCTATTGAATAATATCATGAAATTTCATTGGGTGTATGTAAAGTAAATGCATTGGGAATTAACATGTAAATTAAATACTATAGATTAGAGTGTAAGTGTAATAATTTCCTTGAATTCTATTGGTTACTAAAATAGAAAGATTCTAAATGGAAAGAACTTTTAAAAATTTTCAAATGGGGAAAGTAAGAAGAACATATAAAAACGGAGGGAGTATTTTTTATTAGAGTTTTCATGTTTAGTTTTTTTAAAGTGGTGATGTAATTTATAGTATTGCTTGACTAATAGTTAATTAACTATGCTTCGATTTAATATGTTCTTTTCATGCTTGTTTATGTTTAATTCTGTGATGCGTAGGTTATCTCCATTTAGATTAATTAAGGGCTTAATGCTCATTAGTATGACTACAAAATGATCAGGATGTTGTAGTGTGATAGGTTTTTATTATGAACTATAGAGGATAGTTAGGATGTAAGACCCTTTGTATGAAACTAAAGCCGTAAAGGACATGAGGAAATTCGGATGTTACATAAGAATCTCATGACCTTGACAAAGCTTTGGTTATGAAGGAGAAAAGTCTATACCTAGGTGTGCCATAACTTGTGGTTGGAGGCATAGAAGCTCGAAAGCTATTAGGACGCCTTTGTAACTCCTAAAAGATGTACTTAGGCAATAGTCAATTCGCCACATATCTTTGAATGTTCTTAATTATTATGCTTAGTTATGATTTTTGGTTTGAGGTTACGACTTATAACTTATGACAACAGTTTAAGGTCGAGAAAGCCATGACTCTCGGTTAAGATAACTAATTTCACTATCATATACGTTGAAAATTTAAGTATTATAGAATTACTCGAGAATATTTTTAGTGGTAAAACAATCAGATCCCATAACAAACAGTTAAAGATGGGTTTAACAGCAAAATGTGTGAAAGGGTTAGAGTAGTAATAGTAATAGTAAAGTGTACACATCAAAATCTTGAGAAAATGAAAAGATAAAATCCAAAAAGTGGAGATCAGGAAGACAATGTTTTGTGCACTTGTTCACTGACTTCCATAGGTTGCTTCTCAGCTTGAATGTTGGTCACCACGTTTTTCTTCGCATAATAATCAATAACCTGTAATTAAGCACACACCCATATTCAATCAACTTGCCATATTCAACAACACAATAATCATCATCATCAACCAAATACTCCGCTCTAAAGAGGTTCTGGGTGAGGGAAGGTGACGGACAAACCATACATGTACTCTCTTGAGAGGGAATACTAGAGGAAAGCGGTCAATTTTACCCCCAGAAGGTGAGAGCCTGTAATTCAACAACACGTGTACTTCCAAATAGCTAAAACAAATAAAATTTGACAACTTATTGTTTTCTAACCTAAAAGATACTTATATACATTCATAATGGTAGAATGCAGCAGGACTGAAACATATTTTATTCACTTTTATTTCTAACTTTTCTTTTTCGAAGAAGAGCAAGGAGCGAAGGTGCTCGTTTGAGTACTTTGCTCTAAAGACAAACAATAGTTTTTAGTTGCTTTTGTTCTTCAATTTAGAAAGTGCTCGAACAAGCACCTTCCGATCAGTGTGTTTTCGCGAAGCAGATGTTTAGGCCACGAAATGATGGAAATAAATCATGCATAATCTTCATAAATAGAAAAAATGTATAAGGGTTAAAGGACACCATTAATTTCTGAAATTATACTTCTTGTTTCTGTCGATAGTTGATTAAATAAAGAACCTTTCTTGCCTAGTTGCCGTCTCTTACCATTCATCCATGGCATAAAACCCCTTTTGCCTTCTAAAATGACAATATACTAGAGAGTAGGTTCATTGCTAACTGGCCAGGTGAGTCCTCTCACTCTACTCAGCCACAGTTACAAACGCATAACCTCAACCAGAACCAAGCTCAAGATAACTAGGTTCCAGTCGTTTCGACTAAACTTAGATCGCCTTTCTACATTACATTAAAACTTAAATGCAGGGTAAAGGTCTACAAATGAGCCTTTCAGTAAAACGATCATAATCCGAAGCCAAGGAAATAAACTGGCTCTATAGTCTATGGTAATTAACATAGCTCTCAACCTCTTGTCAATAAGGATAATCTATTCTCTCTTCTATTTTTACAAATGTCATTTTCACCAAAACTATTATCTTTTTTTTGTTCTAATCGTCAGTAATGTTATATGAGCACCGTCTGGTAAGTAATTTGATTCAAAAAGTAGTTCCATTTCATGAAAAAAAAAATAATAATTCTACTAAGATACCTATCATATCTAAATGCAGAATCCCTTTACTAAGCAAATAAGTTTGTATGCCCCTTATACATAGTTTCTTGATAAAAAGAGTTGCAAAGATAATCTACAGAGATTGTTACTTGGAACATGAACTACATGAACAATTAATAACATTTCATTCTTCTAATGCCATTACGTGGCTCTGACCTAGGCGGAATTTAGAAGGGCCGGTGTAGTAACCTTTCACTTGTTGGTAATAACACAAATGTTTTCAACTAACATTTGATAGCAAACATCATTTGCAACTTCACATAGAATAGAAATGAACATGATTTAATAAGTCAATCAATATAACCTATTACAATCTTAAACTAAACTATAAAACCAATATCTGATTGAAAATAAAACCAATATCAGAAGCCATTTAGCTCCGGATAGTTTTATGTAATAATTTTTGTTTTCTCTCAGGGGTCATGCAAAATGAATAGAAAAAAAAAAGGCACATACTGGTTCAGTCTGTCGATGGAAAGCCTCTAGCCTGGACTTCAAAACTGCTGCTGTATCATCTTTGCGCTGAATTAGAGGTTCTCCCGTAACCTTGAACAGTCACAGATTAAAAAGCAGATCACTCAGAAAAAGCTAGGCACACAAACAAAAAAAGAAGTACAAGAGGAATGATATGTTGATTCATGGTCTTACAAGAGCAATTTCGATGGGGCAAAGATTTATAGTTCTTTGATTTCGAATTATAATGAACTATAATAAACTGACTCATCAAATTATTTGCAGTTCTTATATACATGAAGTTGCAAGTGATGTTTGTAACCAAGGGTCAATCAAAAACAATCTTTTTGTAAGTTTTATAACCAAACAAGAGTAAGGTTGTTGTACATCCAACCCCCCAAACCCTACGCTAGGTGGGACTCGAAAGTCACTTAATGGCATTGGGGTTATAAAATGTTGTAATGATGTTGTAATGGAATGTTGAAATATGAACAAATGTCAAATTTCAAACACTAATGAATTTAATATCATCATATGTCTTACATCATCCACTCCAGGCGCTTTCGGAGGTGCAAATTTGGTGTGGTATGTTCGACCACTAGAAGGATGAATCCAACGACCAGTGATTCTCTCTTCCAAAATGGCATCATCAATAGCAAAGTTCAACACTTTATCAATCTTTGTGCCTCGCTTTTCAAGCATTTCATCAAGCTGCATAAGTGTAGGAGTGAGTATGATTATTTTTCCCTTTTTCTGAGGCACACTAATTGATGCTGCAAGAATACTAAGTTACAATACACACAGGTCACAGATAAATGAAAAAAGAGATATATACCTTTTGTGCTTGGACAACTGTCCTGGGGAATCCATCGAGAATGAAACCCTTTTGACATGAAGGCTTGTTTAGGGCTTCATCAATGATCCCAACAACCAAGTCATCCGAAACAAGTTCACCCTGAGCATCTTAAAACACGATATTGGTTAATTACTTTTTTACAATCTACAGCACAAATTGACAACACATTTGAAATATTAATGTAATGATGATTTCAACATTTCACCTTCTCCATGGCTTCTTTAGCCTTGACCCCAAGAGAAGTTTTAGCAGCCACTGCAGCTCTCAGCATGTCACCAGTAGCTAAATGACACAAACAGTACTCATCCTTAATAAGTGGGGACTGAGTGCCCTTACCAGATCCAGGAGGTCCTGAGAAATGTAAATGACAAGTAATGATAATGGCAAAGAAGAATTCAAACAAAACAATAGTTGAACCAAACAGCTATTTATAAATTATGCATGTTAACCAAATTGATCTTCATTTTACTGATTTGGAAAAAGGAGATGATTACGGAATAGAAGACACCCCCAAAGTCAAAAAAAATGTTCAGATAAATATCATAATATTTCAGTGAGTTCAAATAAAGTCCAAATCCAAATTTCATTTGCTAGCATTATATTACCTCCAAAACATAAAAACTATAGGAGGAATATATGTCAGGCCTAAGGTTTGGATTCTCATCCAGGCTCATTTTTGGGGGCAACAATCCCCAAGGTGAAAGCAAACCTAAAAAGTAAGAGCCTCCATAGTTCATTCAAAAATCTGGATTTGCCCCCAACCCAGTGTTTGAAAACATCAGGATTTAGTTGTGAGCTTATCATTTGCAAATGCCAAGCTAATTACAAATTCATTTGAAACACTGAGAAACTCCTTCCTTTGCCATCTGTGAATTCTAGTTATTATCCGCCCTCCTCTCTCCTCCAGCCATCTCTCCTTTTTTGGTTACAATTGTTGGTTCAGATTTCCTCTCTTGTCTTCACCAATATTACACGAAATGAAACTCAATTCGAAACAAGAAATGAAACGAGAAACGACAAAACGTTAATCTAGCGTTTAAGAGACTTAGGAACTGCCTAGATTGAGGGGAAATTGGGTGAAAGTACAACAATTTATTAAGTCATAGAAAATGTGTTCGAACAATAGTGTGGCAAGGAAAATTTCATACATAAATGGGGTTAAATTATTACTCTAGCCCCCATTGAGCTAAAAATATTGATGTTATCTTTTTTATTGATTCACAATTTTCAGTATCACATCTTCATCTCCACCATTTTCTCACATTTTTTCAATTTGACCACATATTTATCTTCATTGGCATTTTCTCACTCTACAAGATTCCACATCGACAAAATAGTGGGTTATTGACTTGCATATATAATTGGTGAGATACTCTTCCTACTACCATATGGTTTTGGGAAGTAATGAAACTCACCAAGTGTATGTGCAAGTCAACGCTCTTGACCCGTGGGTTTGTAGGCCCGAGCCCACGGGTTTCCGTGTCCACACGAGTGGGCCACGGTGAGATTATGTGACGAATTGTCACGGCCTAATAGCTTTAAGTGTATATTTGGGTCTTGGGGATGACGGGGAGACATGAAATTTACCAAACCAATAGATTTAGTACTCCTTAAATTGTTTCTTCCTTTAAATATTCTTCTGTATTAGCTGCCCTCATTTTATTTATTTTCGAAACAATAAGTTGGATCCAGACAAGGCCTCGAGAAACAAAATAGTATACAATAGAAGTTAAGATAGAGCCATGGTGTTGTCCACAAACATTGATTAATATGAAATATAATCATAATACTAATCATGAATCAAAAGCCTTGTATTACAAAAGTAGAATATGATACCACCATAACAGTATGGAAAAAAAGACTAGTTGCCATAATAGTTTTGAAATTAGTTAAGATTTTGTAATTTATATCATGAGCCAAATTCATATTAATGCAGAGGCAAACACCTTAAAAAATTTATTTCGAGATTTCAATTTCTAGAGTGAAATGAATGAATTGGCATGAATCTAACAGCACATTTGGAGTAAATGATGGTAATGAGAATGATACATGGTGTAATTTTACATGAAATATACGAAACTTAGATAAAAATAAATGATTTTGTTCATAATTTTCTATTACCACTAAATAGCACCTCTTCAAATAATATTGCGTTAGAACTCTGCGTGACATGATTGACCATAAACTTATCAGTTATCAAGAGATTCTCCGACCAAATACCCATTATCATTCCCACCATATAGTAACAACAACCAAAGGAATGTTAGACTAAAAATAATTCTCATGTCCTAAAACGATAGCAGCTGTATCTGGACAGAAAATTAATAGCCCAATAAGATAGTAATTCTGTTAAATTAGGACTCCAAAATGAAAATGATCTTATTCCTCTAACAAACTCACGATAGTCTAAATCGATTTACCCTACAACAAAATCCATACCAAATCCTCTCATACAACAAATTTACCCTAAATCAATCAAATTCCTTACATTCAGAGTATTTCAATTTTCAGCATTTCACACTCCATTAAGGAGACAAAAAAACAATTGAAAGATAAAGTAAAAAAGATAGAAAAAGAAAAAAAAAGAAAAAAGAAGAAGAGATAGATCTAAAAGAAAAAATAATATACCAACAAGAATGAGGCGCTTATCGGGCTTAGAAGAACACTTCATACGACGAAGAAGCTCAGTCATGAGATCAATGGAGGAAACATCTTCCAAGTTAGCCGCCATTGTTGAGTCAGAGATTCTCCGCAAAGGAGTAGTTGATTATTCGGGTAGAGAAGAGTAGACATAATAAAAGTGTTGGATTGATTGTTGGGACAACCCCAAAAGCCAAATTTGCAAATGCGCGGGGATTTTGATTCTTCTTTGCGGCCTTTATTTTCAACCAAACATCACTAATTGGATTTTCTACTTGTCCCTGTATTTATTTAATGGATTCCTAGGAATTGTCAAACATTTTTTCTTTGTTATCTCACTTTTGTGTTTGAAAAAATTATCGTGAATAATATGATTTTTTTATTAATTTTTTAATAATAATATAAATTTTTGATTAATTTTTAATAATATTACCTTTTATTCATCTAAAATGTCTTATTTATTTTTGGGACACTATTCATCTGTCACTCTTAAATTGCATTTTATTATTAATCTATAAGTTAAAATATAGTCATGTGGGATTTTATTTGATTCGTTTTGATGTAAAGATTATTAATATCAACTTTTTATAATTTTTAGTTATACATAACTCGATGTACTAAGGATCGAATAAGTGCATTGAATAGAGTGTATAAAGTAAATGAGATACTTTAGATGAATAGGAGGGAGTACCAATTTTGATGTGCATTTCCCTTTAGCATCCTTAACATATTGAAAACCTACAATTATAGGTTGACTTGCCAAAAGATATACAAAAAAAAGAAAAAAAAAAGTATATTAATCGATTCCTCCACCCTCACTCCCCTGCACAACCACTATCTCCCACCACTGCCACCATTTCTCATCCACAGTCACCGTCACTACCATTATTCGTCAATCACTTCTAGCCGCCACCACCCTTCATCAAAACCCACCGCCAAAAAGGTCGTATCATTCTCGGTAATTTTTTCCTTTTAAGTATGTTATTCTCAATCTATAAGGTAAATTATACTCAATCTATTTAGATGTCTCATTTGCTTGGGCACGGTTATTAAGGGTGGTGTGAGGTCCATTAAAAAGTAAGTAGTTAGGGTATTTTAAATGATTATATTAATTGTAAAGGTGGCAGTGGGGTATTGTAAGTAGTAAAAGTGAGGGTATTTTAGACACTACTTGTGTGAACATGAGGTATTTAGGTAAAAAAAATTGACAAAAGAAAATGTGCCAATTAATTTGAATTTGCCAAATAAAGAAATGTGACAACTAAATATAATCGAAGGGGGTAATCAAATAGAATATTGTTTGATTTGTCTCAATATAAGTTTTATTTATATCATATTCATATTTTGAATCAACCAAAACTAGAAATATTTAGGATTAAAATAGTATATCGACAAGTGCACAAAAATAATGGGACATTTAATTAGAATAGAAGAGAATATATTTTTATCACTAGAAAAACTCTTATCTGAAATTAGTTCATACTTCCTCCGTTCTGAAATACCCGTTACATTTGGGTTTTTAACACTATTCATCATTTAAGCTTATTTAAAATATTGTGGCTGATGTGCAAGAAAAAATATAGTCAAGTGGGATCTTGTTGAATCGCATACTTTAATAATATTAAATTTTTATAATTTTTAGATGTGTGTAATTCAATATATAAATGATCAAAGTAACACATTAAATTACGTAAAAAGTCAAATATAGCAAGTATATTAGAACGGAGGAAGTACTAAACTGGTGTGCATCAACCTTAATACGTTAATAGGTTGGTGTCATTAATACGTACAAACTCAATTATTTAAAAATGTACATAAGGCACGTACAAAAGACTAAGAATATAATAACGATGTTTTATTTCTTTATGTTATTAAATAACTCCCACCTAAGATGTAATTAGGAAAACTCCACTTTACCCTTGTTATAACTTTCTCAGTAATAATAATAAAAAATTTTATTTCGATTTACTCGTGGTAGCAAATATTTTGCTACTATCTTCACATGTAAGTGAACATGACCTTCAGCAAAATCTACATGGGGCAATGAGTCTAAAATTCAGACTAATTTTCAACTTCTGTAATAATCATTAACAGTATCACAAATTGTGATTAGGATTATATCACAAATATTTCATCAGTTCCTACTAGAGGTGTTCATTCGGGTCATCAGGTTAATTTCAAGTCAGGTGTTTCGAGGCGATTCAAAATCGGATTTTGTGTTCACATTGGTTTTTACATAATTGTAGATCCATTTTTAAGTCGGTTTCAAATCGGGTTTTGTGTTCAAAGGATAACAAATTAACAACTCAATGTATTAATCCATATAAAGAAAGCATCTCATGCATCTTCAAAAAAGAGATGCATATCAAAATATAGCGCAAAAAAGGTCATACCAGTGAAACGTAATCCGCTAGTTAGTTCAGCTTTTGAATTCTCGATTTGCTCAAAATGGTTTAAAAATAACCTAAAATCAACCATGATTCGCTTTTTTCGATTCGCAATTCGCGAGACAATTAGCGAATCATGTGACGCTGGATCATACCATTACTTACATCTTATTCCTTTTTTTGATTGACGGATAAAGCTAGAGAATCCCCTCAGGCAGAAGTTGGAATTAGTCGATGTAGCGTATAAGAATCTAACCCTTTGTCACAAAGACGAAATGGGAAGCTATTAAACACAAGGTCAATACATGATTCTCAACCAAGATCTTATTTCTATTCCTCGTTCTTGTACTTCTTTTTCTTTCTTTTTTCTTTGTCTCACTAGCAGCCAATACATCCTCACCTTCATCTTTGCTCCATTTTTCCTTTGCATCATTATCCTCTCCATCGGCTTGTTCTTGTTCTAATCTACAGTTTTCTTTCTTCTTTTTCTTCTCAGACTTGGCATCGTTTGTTTGCTCTTGTTCGAATTCTTGCTCTTTCTTCTTATCTTTCTTTTTCTTTTTTTAAGATTTCGCGTCTTGAAGTCCACTGCCAACATCAATGTCATCTTTTGATTTCTTTTTCTTGCTTTTTTTCAAAGCAGAATCAGGCTGCCTATCCACAAGCTGGAAAAGGTAAGCTTGTTTTTATATTTGAATTCAAATGAATGAAGCATTGTGATTTTGCAAGTATTACTAGTTGATAGGCAGCAAATCACAATCTCAATCACAGCTATGATTCATACAAAGAAATAAATTAAGTAGTGAGTAGTACGTACGGGTGAAGGAAGTGTTCAAAAAGCCAAGCACGAGGAACGGAAACAGCACGCTCAGCTAAACCACGCTGGGGGCGCCAGGCGTTATGCTGCATCATGCCAAGCTGCTGTAACATCAGCTATTGTCGAAGCTGGTGATCCACGAACTTCAATCTGGAACCATTACTGCCTTCCAGTTTTACACCTGTTGTATTACTATTACTGTCTTCTTCCCCTAAACTCTTGCTTGTTGCTTTGATTAATACACGATGAAGAGCTAGCACAAAAGAAATACACGATGAAACAAAATAGAAATTAGAAATTAGGAATTAGGAATTTGATGCTAGTTATCAGTCGCTATGGTAGAATTTTATTTGGCGCACTTGTTTGTGATACATTGAAAGGCACCACCATTGTTCGACAGAACTCAGAAGCATATTATCTTCAACCATTTCATGAATTTATAGAGTATGCTATAATTATCTATAAATGAGTTAAATTTTTTTTAAAACAAATTATGATAAAGTCTTAAAACTATTCTTCTTCATCTTCATATAAATATTTATGCAGGAAATTATGTAATTAGTTCATACTTTTTGTTCGAATTACAATCGAAAAGTACGAAAAAAGATGAGAAAAATAAATCTCAAATCGTTAATCGTTAAATCTTGAAAAATATATTTTAAAAAAATAGATAAGAAGAGAAGGATTAAAGGCTTGTAGGAATACAAAAAACAAAAAACAGAAGATGAATTGCCATCAGATTAGCATATAGGCACATTCGTCATAGCAACAACAACCCCAAACAAAATTTGGGTGCGCAATAATTGTTGATGCCACTCCTCTTTTTACCTTTTCATCATCGGCAATTTCATCTTCTGAATCAGGTTAGACGTTAAAATTAACAAAATTTGCGATGGAATTTGAAATCGGAAATAATTTGTTTCACCGAAAAAGGAATTTTGTGCAGATTGATACCCGATGAAGAGCTAGCACAAAAGAAATACACGATGAAACAAAATAGAAATTAGAAATTAGGAATTACCTGTATCGATAACTATGAAGCAAGCACGATTACAATGAAGCAAGCTCGATGAATGATTTTGTGCAGACCACGAAATACACAGATGGTACACGATGAAGAACGAAATCCAAAGCAAATCGAAAAGCAAGCTCGATGAAGCAGCAGCAGTTTTGTGTGAAGGGAATTGAAGGAGGAAGGATTTGGGGCGGTTTTGAGAGGTATTTGTATCGTTTGTTTAACACACGATACAAATACTATATTATTTGTAACTTTTGTTAGAATAAAAGTTACAGATAGCATTATTAGTATCTTTTATTTAAATAAAAGATACAAATAGGGGCTTACAAATGAAAGTTTTTTTACTAGTGAAAGGTAAACAGCTAGAATAGAAAGATCATAATATCAATGAATGAAGTCCTCAACTTGGTTGCTGGCAGATTATGCAAAAACAACCTCAGGAGCGTGTGACAGTGTGACAATCTTTTCGAAAAATGACATCGTTGTTTACCTGTTTTATGGGAAACTTCAATTGCTGCTTTCATAACGTCAATATTTTTCCGAGGTGCAACTCCCTTGTCGTAGAAATCAAGTCGCTCCTCTACTTGCTCATGTAGCTTTTCACCAAAGACAGTAGAACCCTTCTTTGTACAAACGCAACAGAGTATATAGTCAATGAAATACTATGCACAGTAGGGTCTAAAGGTTCAAACTTTATCCCTAAAATCACCCAAGACCAATGGTAGAGGTATTCAATGCAAAGAAATAAACACTTCACTAAACTAGTAATGAAAAGCAATAAGAAACAATGCAATAAACAAAAGAAACAAGATTTACGAGGTTCACTCAATGTGGCTACGTCCTCGGTGGTGGTTAGTTTGCTTGTATCTTGTGAAGAATTAATGGAGTTCTCAAGAACTCTTACAATGAAGTATTACACTTGAAGAAGAAGAGACGAGAAAGAGAAGAGTTTTGTTTTTGGCTAGGGTTAGAATTAACATAGGAGTGAGTGTAGGGACTTCTATATATACTAGAAGTCATGTACAAATGATTGGGCAAAAGCCCATAATAAAACAGTCCCTTATAACTTATCGCACAAGAAAAACAAGGACGTTCTGGACCTGCGCTCGACCGGTCGAGCAAAGTACCATAAAAAATAAACTATTAGTCCCCATCCTCCCTATATGGGTATGAGCTGCCGTCTATCTTTCCTCCCCAGACCCTGACTATAGTTTGTCTATGAGCGGGATATACTGGGTATGATGATGATGATGCCCGCATCCATTTCAAAATTTACAGTTCAACCGTAAAAGAATAATCCAAGTCAGACACAACAATGTATGCCATGATCATGGCAAAAGAACTTTTAAGAGAACATGATAGCTACATGTTAATGCTTGCTGAAAGGCAAAGCTACCTATATACACAATGCCGCATCAATTTAGAAAAGTACCAGTTGAGTAGAGTTAATATCATGCAGCGTAATTTGCAGAGAGTGAAATTAGAATGCAAGACGATTAGATTATTTGAATTGTTGACGTTCAATCAAATCATTTTATTTGAAAAGTACAAGCAAGGTATCAACATTCAACTCTACAAGATATCAATCACAAACGATGAATTTCTAACAACGCAATAAAATGGAATAAATATACAATTCAAGAAATCACCAAAGTTTGAGGTTTACTACAAATTCCATTTCTCCTATTCTGCGTTACAATATAGCAACAAAAAGGTCCCACAAATAAGATGATAGCATAACAAAACAATATAATCACAACTAGAGCTTTATGCAAGCCATGGTTAAGAATCTAAGCAAAATTAGGTGTAAAAAAGTTTCGTTGTCTTTGATTCGTCAAATTCACGATCCAAATACCCTAATTCAATGCTACTATACAACAAATTGACATGCTCATATGCTAAATAACAGTGAAAATGAAATAGCTAGCCAGCAGTAAAAAAAGTTCCTAATCTATAGGGCTCAATACGAAAACTTAATTAAAAATAAAATTAAAATTATCAAATAAATAAAAGATTGCCACTAAACAAAGATTAAAAGCATTCATCCATAAAAAATTAAGAGCATAACATATAATCAATCAATTTGTGTAACGAAGACCAGAACCATCAAATTTCTCAACAAATAAGCTCAGCCTCACCAAAATCAAAAATGAGAACAAAAACCATCGAATTCAATGATAGAAATCATACTTTGCTGAGAGCTCATTCCCCCTTGCCACCTCCAAATGCTATTTTGACTGGGATAGAAGAAAGCAAAATTGAAGCAATGAAATCCTTAAAAACAAAAAGCAGAGCTACAAAATCAAAATCAAACCACTTCCAAAATGGTTTTAACCATTAAAAATCCAAATCAAAACCCCCAAATTTCTTAGTAACAAAACCCTAATTAAAGAAGTAAATTGAAATTAACCAAAATTGAAAACTATAATCATAGATAAATGGAAAAATGAGTAAACACTATATTTGCAAAATCAATCTTTTGCTAATATTTGGCATGTTTTGGCATAATCAATCTTTTGCAAAATCAAAACCACACCCAACTCAATTCAATATGAACGCAAAAAAAAATTGATCCAAAAATGACTCGTATAAAAACAATAATTTAACATGACTTGAGTTTAAAAATAAACTAAATTCGACCCGACCCAGATTCACCGAACCTGTTTCGAATATCCGAACCCAGCTTCCCTGTCCCTCATACCAGATGCCCCGCAAGTCTACAACTACATTATTACAAGTCTACTATTGTGAAATTAAAACAAGGCAAGGGAAAAAAAAGACTTCCTTCCACCAAAAACATTTTGTAAGAAAACACAAAGTTTTGTACGAATTTGCTAGTGGAAACCCTTGATATGCTACTATATGCTTCATCTCCCACGACCGAAGGTTTTCCGTTGAAGCTCACCTCTTGCTGGTTTCCAAAGTAAGTATTTTGTTCATTATTTTTTCACAATTTTGGGAAATACTTACTTCTTTTTACAATAGTGGTTTTCCTTTTGTATAATCATTGCTACTTGTATTATCATATATATTCACAATGTTTGCCTCAAGAGTCAAAATATGAAACTCCACCATCTAAACTACCTCTTCACCCACCATTTACTTTATTATTGAGTATTAATTAAAGCCACCGCTTTACAATTCTAATAAAAAACCAATCAAACTCACAAAAGTGAATAAAGAACCTAAACCTTGATTGAATTCCATCGATTAATCATGCTTCGAATTGGAGTCTTAACCCTTATGAACTTCACATCAATCAATCATAATTCGAATTAAAGTCTTAACCCTAAACCTTGTATGAACCCCAATTAATCATGCTTCGAATTTAACTCTTAACCCTAAATCCTAAATGAACTCCACATCGATTAATTATGCTTCAAATTAAAGTCTTAACCCTAAACCCTGAATGAACTCCACATTGAGTAATCATGCTTCAAACTAGATTTTTAAAACTAACCCTGGATGAGCTCCACATTGATTAATCATGCTTCGAACTAGAGTTTTAACACTAACCCTGAATGAACTCCACATCGATTAATCATGTTTCGAATTAGAGTCTTAGCCCTAAATCCTGAATAAACTTGTGTGTTGTGAACTCTGTGTGTCTCAACTTGTAATGCTGAGAGCAAAATTGTTAAAATCGAGATTCTAATTACAATCATTTAGAGAAGTAGAATCGAATCGTAAGATCGTAAGATTCTAAGAATGAAATGGAAAAATAATTAATAATTATTTTGAATATTCATACCGTGAAGAAATTTATTTTTTGAAAATTAGGATGTTTGATCGTTGTATCGGATCGATGAACCGTAAAATCGTGTTATGATTCTACCTCTATGAATTTTATTGAACTTACGATTCAAATCACTCGCTTGTTTTTGGATCATAAAATTCAAAATTTAATAACCATGCCTGGGAGTGGTGTACTAGTGAGTTACGCATTATGTTGAATCAATGACCTAGTTTTATACAAGTCTATGGTGCACTAGAATATCCATATCATTTCTATTTATTCAGGTTATGGGGAGAAAGAAGAGGCATAACAAAGGCAACAAAAGCCAAGGAGAAACCTCGGAGTCACACACCCAACAGCCACAACCTCCTTTTGATTTATTTCAATCCATGCCAAGACCACACGTGACCCATCGAACTTAACTTTAGAAAGTATAATTGTTGGTTTCAATAAATTGGTGGATGAGATTTGAAATGCTAAAGAACAAGAAAGTAAGGATACTCAGTCTGAGGGTAAGCTTGTTAGTGGTGTTAAGAAAAAAAACAAGGGTAAAGATACTACCACTGCTACGGAACCTGAATCTGCTCTTCCTCCTACACTTGCCACTGCTTCGGCACCTGCCCTAAGGGCTACTGTTACTGTATAGATCCCAGTTGAGATTTCTAACCAGGCAATCATGCTCTTACTATCCAGGGATTTAAATTCAGAGTCTATTTTTCCTGTTTATGAGATGTTTCAAGGTTTTTACTTTGTACGATTAACACATGTTGACGTACCATCCAATAATTTTTTTCGTTGACGGGTTTCATACCTCCCAAAACACAATCCTAAACAATTAAGCATAAAAAAAATCATCATTCACACTGGAATAATCGTCACAATGTTGGGAACTCGATTGAAATAAAAAAATCAAACCAAGTTGATGATATCATTAATTGAAATAGTAAGAGATTCTCTAAGGATACAAGGCTTGTAATAGAAAGTATGCTAAAGGCTTTGATGAGACTTCATGGAAAGGGAGAATACCATGGTATTTTACATCATGTAAAGAACTTTCTCTTAGAGAAAGAGATGGTGTAAGAAAACAAGGTATTCTCTCTGCTTATAAAGTCTAATCAAAGTCTTTAGCATATTTCCTACCACAAGCCCTGTATCTTCAGAGAATCTCGTACAATCCTAATCAATGGTATTATCAATTTAGTTCGATTTTTTTATTTCAGTCGAATTTTTAACATTGTGACGAATATCCCCAATGTAAATAATAATTTTTTTATGCTTTACAGATTATGTTAGTTTTTTGGGAGGTATGAAACTCGTAAACAAAAAAATTCATTGAATTGGTACGTCATATATACTAATTGTATAATGTACAAACTGTGAAATCTCTCATAAACAGGAAAAATAAACTCTAAATGTAAAGCTCTAGACCGTAAGAGCATGGCCGCATGGTTAGAAGTCTTAACAGGGAATCTCTACAATAACAGTAGACGCAATGGCAAATGCAAGAGCAAAAGCAGATTCAGATTCAGGTTGAGTAGCAGTATCTGTACCATTGGTTTTTTCTTAGCACCACTGACAAGTTTACTTTCAAACTGAGTATCCTAACTTTCTTGTTATTCAGCATCCCAAATCTCATTCACTAATTCATTGAAAACAACAATTATACTTTCTTAAGTTACGTTCGATGGGTCAGGTGTGGTCTTGGCATCAATTGAAATAAATCAAAAAAGCTTACGACAGTGGTGGAGGTTGCGGCTGTTGGATGGGTGACTCCGAACTTTCTCCTTGGCTTTTGTTGACTTTGTTATGCCTTTTCTTTCTCCCCATAACGTGAATCAATAGAAATTATATGAATATTCTAGTGCACCATATATTTGTACAAAACTAGGTCATTGGTCCAAAATAATGCATAAAAACTGAATACTAATCATAATATACATAGAGCTACCCTTACAACATCAATTATAAATCATAATAATATGCGAGCAATTCTTTGGACAAAAGGAATAGAAGAAAAGTGACCTTCAGAAACAGCATTGCATTGCTTAAGAGCGTCAAGAGCAGACTCGAATGGTTGAAACGCAGCGAGCTTTACAGCTTTACCGAAACGTTCAAGGTCAGTAATGGAGTTTCGAACAGCTTCAGTGTTCTGCCCAATTTCATCGACCCCTTCGGAATCAAACAAGCCATAACCAGATGAGGACTCGAACAGCAAATACGTCCTCATCGCTTTCGCTTTCTGTGAACAAGAAATTCAATAATGGAGTTATGGAGGCGGAAAGGTCCTAATTCGTTTGAGAATTAGGGTTTAGGAGGAAATAATAACTTTTTTTTTTGAGCTAAGGAGGAAATAATAACTTAGTCTTATTAACTTGGAGTTCGGTGCAGCCGTATTCGGTCCCATCAGTTGCAGAATTAGAGTTGTTATTTTATTTTTTATTGAGTTGGAGACTCTTTGTTCGTGCTCTTTTTTATTGATATGAGTTACCACTGTTCTTCCTTTCTCAGACTCTGGTCATAGTTTTCCATGGGCGGGATATGTAGATGATGATGAAGTGCAAATTAGGCTTCTTTTGGATTTTTTTTGGGAAAAATTAACATAGATAATCTAACATCTAAGTGAATAATTTTAACCTAGCCGCCACTTTTTGTTTTCTCTCCTCTCTCTCTATAAAATCCCTAATATTTATAGTTAGTTTGGGGCTATCATCAATCTTTAAAGATTGATGGTAAATCCCTAATTTCTCCCTTTTAAGTTTTTTTTAATATGATTAGAATAAATTTTTGTCCTCTTCCTGTAAGAGAGTTGTTCTACCCATTCATTTGGTTGATTCTACCCATATATTGGGTTTTGAAGTCTCTCCTTGTGAGAGTTTGGAGTTATGATTTTTGGTTTTTAGTTGATTTGTTGGTAGAGATTAATGCGATGATGCAGCAGACACCAAATTTGCAATTATCATCAACTACATCAAATTTAATTCTATTTCAAGACTACAACAGATCGAAAGACCCCCTCGTAGAAGGCTATATCAATCAGCGATGTGGAAGAGAATATTCAGAATTGTTAGATCTCATACACAACGATCGTGGTTTTGTAATTTTTGAATTATATTTGATTTTAGTTGCTATGTACTTGCTAATTTTTATCTCTGATGTAGATGTCGTATGACTCTTTATTAATGAATCAGGTATTATTCAAAAAAAAAAGTGAATAATTTTAACTTTGCATTATTTTTTAATAATCTCGTCTTAGAGTTAAGTTTGGCCGTAACATACTATTTGACCTGATGACTTGCTACATCAAGTCTTTTTTACCTTCTAAAAATATAATAAAATTAACAAAGCGAATTGAATTTTTTATTTCAGGTCTATAAGCCAACTTTTCAAATATCTAAAAATATACTTCTATATACCAAACACTATTTTCGCCCTTTTGACAAGCCAAAAAGCTAATTAAATAATTCAACAAAAAGTCATATACTTTCTCTATTTCACTATACTTGTTAATTGTTCTATTTGATGTTTTAGCATTCTAATGTGTTATTTTTGATCATTTATATATTATTATACTATGCATATCTAAAATCTAAACAATATAAAAGTTAATATTATAAAATTGTGTAATTAAACGATTCAAACTAGATCTTACTTACCTATATTTTTTCTTGCACGTTAGTCGCAATATATAAAATATACTTAAACGATAAATAATATCAATAACCGTAATGTAGCGAGTATCTCAAAATTGAGGAAGTACCAAACAACTACAAATCTACAATGACTTTTAATTTAATAGAAAATTTGATTTTTAAGTCGAAACCTAAACGTAGGAGTACTTATCAATTATCATAACTTTTTAAATTTATTAGGACTTTTAATTTAGTTTTCCTTTTTTTAGTAAAAATTTAGTTTTTTCTTTTATAAATAGTACTATTGCTTACAATTAATTGCCATAGCCTTCAATCTTTGCATTTTTGCATTTTGAGTTTGGGTCGAATTAATTTAGTATATTAGTATATGTTTGTATATTTGTTACAATAATATAGTCTTTTTAATTATAATTTGGGGTTCGGTTTGGACTGAATTTTAATTATAACTCGGTATTTAATTTGGACTCGGTCGAGGGTCCAAGAAAACTGATAAACTGAAAAAAAAAAAAAAACAAAATGTTAAAGGTGTGTTATGTCTTTCATTTGATTTGTTTGAATTTTTGCCCTTATTTTTAGATTTTTGTTAAAAGTTTTTTACTTGTTCAAATTAAAAACCCTAAAATTAATTTCTATTTGGGAGCTTTAAAAAGAATAATTTTGAAACTGCAAATTTGATTCTCGGCGCAAAATATACAAATCGGTGCAATTCCGTCTATTCGGTTCAATTTGAATTGGTATTTTAAAGTTCAGTTCGGTTCAATTTGGATTATAAATATTGTGATTTAGATTTAGAATGAAAAATCAAAACCGAATTTTATTCCGTTTAATTTGAATTTGTATGAAATTCAGACCAAAAACCAAACTTTCACCTCTGATTATTCCTAGTAACAATTTGTATTTGTAGTCGCTCCACTATAGTCTGTAGTTATGAATGACCGACAATTGTATTATTATTATTAAGGTTTAATCATGTCCAAAGCACACTACTTACGAGTTTTTTGTGCGTTTTGATTTTAAATTTACTTTTTATTATTATTATTATTATTATTATTATTATTATTATTATAATCATATTTCATTTCATAAAAAAAGACTTTACAAAAAGTTGGTGGGGAGCCGAGCAACAAGCTGAGCACCCACACCCTTTTGAAAAGAAAAAGCTAGTCTGTGAAAAATATATGCCCTAAACTTGATGTTGTCCGAGTTGCTCACAGATTAAGAACCAATCCTTGCTAACAAATCGAGAGCATCTTAAATAGACATTATATATTTTAAAAAATATTATAAGTGCATTAAGAATGATGTAAATAGACATTTAAGATATTGAAAGTAGGCATTAAAAATACGGAAAATAAGCATTAAGAATAATGTAAATATGTATTAAAAATACGATAAATATGTGTTAATTTTTAATGAACTAGACTTGAGATATGTCGACACGATCTCTTTTAGATATTTTACTTACAAGTGAATCTTTAAAAGTTCCAATCAAAAGCAAGAGAAAAGCATGGACCCAAAAAGTGAATGAATCAATTTTGGTAATAATTTTCTAAATTCAAGGCATGGTATCTAATTCTTTGTAGGATGCAATTTCCAACTTTCACAAGCATTGATTAATGCACAAACTAAACCCATAATCACACTTTTTTATTATTAAAACTTCCATCTTTTGGCGATTACCAAGGAAACCCATAATAAACAAATTAAAGTTAACAAATTAGGATCACATTATCAGCAAAACATCATTAAAGCCAAATTATAAGCAAAAAATCAAAAAACAAAGAAATAATATGACAAGAATAGATTCCTTGTCCAAATTTTACTGTGGATTCCTCACCACAATGTTGAATAATAGTGCTTCTTAGGAGTTTATTAGTAATAAAAATGGAAGTAGGTCTAGGCAAACTTAAACTGATAATTATGGCTACAAGATATGTTATATTCTCTGATAAGCTCCTGTGTGCATGTAGCACATACCTTCCTTATACATGGTGTAAAATATTACACCTGAGTTTGAGGGGTGGTTGAGATTCAAAGAGATTCGAACCCGTGATCTCTTGTCATGTAAGTTTGTAATACTATGTCAAGGAACCAACTCAGCTAAAAACTTAAACTGATGATTGAGGCTCCAAAGTAGGTTATACTTCTACTCTAACAACATCTGCAATACTTAAAATAGACACGAAGCACGATAGACACTACACATGGGTGGTTAACATGACACAATTTTATAGTTAAATCTTATTTTTAGATGGCTAAGCACGACACGATTTGACACAAAACACGACAAGTACTGTACTTGGGTGGTCCAACACGACACGATTTTTATGGTTAATGGGTAATACTCCCCCGAATCTTTTTAATTGTCTCATTTCTTTATTTGGCAAATTCATATCAATTGTTCCATTTCCTTTTTTGTCCATTTTTTTTACCTAAATACCCAAACTTTTACTACTCCCAATACCAATCACCACCTTTATAAACCCTTAATTTAATCAATTAAAATACCCAACTACCACATTTTTAATGGACCCCACACTACCTTTAATAACCGTGAAAACCCAAATGAGACATTTAAAATGATTCGAAAGGAGCATAAAACAGTGTTGAGTCTTCTCTCTTGGCTTTATGTACTGCTCTGCCCTGTGCCCACTCCTTTGATGCGCTTATTTTGCTCAATCAAAGAGAGAAAGAGAGAGCCCCACCCCTCATTAATGCATTTAGACTTTTCAATTCTTACACTCTTGCAGGTAAGGAAGGTTCCATGTGCTACCACTCAAATCTTTACCAATTACCATTAATACTCAGAGGTGACTGGTAAGCCAAATTAGTAAGTCTAAAACAGTTTACTACCTTTTCTTGCTTCATCATTTATTTTCTTGCTAAATTCCAAGGATTTATTCTCATTTGTTTCAGTGTTTTGATTTGAAATCACAACAAATTCCCAAATATGTGGTTACAAATTTACAGCATTTCTGGTCTTTTCTTTTGTGACCAGGTGTTTGATGATTTGCTTAACAGAACCTGATTTTGGGTTTCTGGCTTACTTTATGAAATTCAGTGCTTTAAGGTGTAATCATAAGCATTTCAAATGGGTATGTGTAATTATTGGACCCTCTACTTTATGCTCTCAATCTCTTTTAGCTTTTACATTATGGGTAGCTTTCAATTGCAATCCTCACAAGTTCAAGTTCTTCTACAATTAAGAAAGCTTTTGGAGTACCCAATTGAATTGGAAGTGTGGAATAATGACAAGCAAAATATCTGTTTCATGTCTTCCTCCACCAAAATGAATGTTACTTGTGAAAATGATGTTGTTACTGAGCTTAGGATTATGGGTAGTAAGCCTTCTAAAGAACCCATCTTTTTTGGGTATGCAATTCCAAATCTGACTTTGTCACAGAGATTTTCAATGGATTCCTTTGTTGCAACTTTAGCTAGGCTAGGAAGTTTAAGGGCTCTTAGTTTAGTTTCTTTAGGCATTTGGGGCCCACTTCCTGATAAAATTAATAGGTTATCTTCATTGGAGTTTCTTGACCTAAGCTCTAATTTTTTGTATGGTTCTGTTCCACCAAGAATTGCTACAATGGTGAAACTTCAAACACTTAGACTTGATGGTAACTTCTTTAATGAAAGTATTCCTGATTGGTTAAACTCTTTATCCAATCTTTCAATCTTAAGCTTGTCTAATAATCAGCTAAAGGGTCCATTTCCTGCTTCGATTGGGAAAATCAACAGTTTGCATACACTTGCATTGTCAAACAACAGGATTTCTGGGGATTTGCCTGATTTACGTAGTTTAAATGGTCTTAAAGTATTGGATTTGAGTAGAAATGAATTCGACTCAAAACTTCCCAATTTGCCTGATGGTCTGTTAATGGCATTACTGAATAATAATTCGTTCACCGGTGAAATATCACCGCAAGAATTCAGGAATTTGAATCGCTTACAGCATCTCGATTTATCACTTAATCATCTACAAGGAAGAATACCCATCATTATTTTCTCATTGCCTAATATTGCTTACCTGAATTTGGCATCAAATGAGTTTAGTGGATCACTCCCTCCTCATTTGGTATGTGGGGAGAAACTCGGGTTTGTTGGCTTGTCGAATAACAGATTAACTGGTGAGATTCCGAGTTGTTTAAGCAAAGTTACCGCGCAGTTTTATGGGAATTGTTTGACAGCTGCTGGTGTACAAAACCAGCATCCACTGTCATCTTGTACGCGCCAGAAGAAGAAAATTTCGACAGCCAAAAGCGCATTAACTTTAGTCGGTTTGATTGGAGGAACTGTTGTTGTAATGGGAATTCTAGCCGTTGTATTTCTAGTGATTTTTCGAAGATACTGTCGAAGAGGCTTTCGAGAGCAGAATCTGTTGCAGAAGAATGGTGTGGAAAGTAGTGCAACTGGAGTCACTTCAGAGATTCTAGCAAATGCAAGTAGGTTGAATTTGATTTCCTAGAATTCTGATTTGAAAATGTACTCAAATTTCTTGTTGATTTTATGTTTCTCTTTATTTGTCTCAGGGTATATATCTGAAGCAGCAAAATCTGGTACACAAGAACTACCGGCTTGTCGAATATTTACCTTGGAAGAGCTTAAAGAAGCAACCAAAAACTTTGATATGTCTTCTTTGTTGGGGGAAGGTTTTAGAGGCAAGGTATTGTATTTTCAATACTCAGTGATTTTCTTCATTCATCCCGTCCAATGTAACATAATTCGCTTTTTGAATTTGCTATTCGCTCAAAATGACACTATAATAGCCCAAAACTGACCATGATTTTTTTTTATTCACGATTTGCAAGGAGACTAGTGAATCATGTCACAGTGATCCCGTCACATATACTCCCATGTCCTTTTGAATTTGCTACATTATACAAATCGAAGTAAGAGCTTTATGTCATTGTGTAATCAATGACTCGCGAATCTCGTTTTTGATAGTTATAATAGTATGGCAAGTTACCCAACAAAGGAAAAACTGAAGTTATAAAAATGCCAATGGAAATTTCACTCTTCCCTTAAACTTTGCTGAAAATCAGTTGAGCTAAAGTGACATTTTTAGTCCTTAATTTCCATGGCTTTGACAGATGTATCGAGGAACGTTACAGAATGGAACTGTGGTAGCAATAAGGTGTCTATCTCTGTCGAATAAATACACCACTCGGAATCTCAAGCTTCGGCTGGACCTTTTGGCCAAGTTTCGGCACCCCCATTTGGTTTGTCTTCTGGGGCACTGCATTGACAATGAGGCAAAGGCTGATTCCGATGGAAACAAGGTTTATTTGGTTTATGAATATGTGCCTAATGGGAACTTCCGTTCTCATATGTCTGGTTAGTGTTCCCTATATTTTCATATTCTTCTGTCAATGATGTTCGTTGGACCATAACCATCGTAACAAATGACACAATCCCAGATCATCGTCAAGTTCGAGCTCTCAAATGGTCCGAGCGATTAGTGATTCTCATCGATATTGCTAAGGCTGTACAGTTCCTTCACACTGGAGTCATACCCGGTTTTTTCAATAACCGATTGAGAACCAATAATATATTGCTCGATGAACATCGAAGGGCAAAACTCGGTGATTATGGTTTGTCAATCATCAATGATGATGATGAATTTGGAGTGAGTTCATTTTACATATTCTAATCTACACTTTGTTTTTCAACCCTTAAGTGGCTGATTATAACACTTTGTAATTGGTTTTTCAGGGAAAGGTAACAAATGCCAAATCATGGTAAGAGCAAGTCCCTTGAGCTAGTTAAAATCTAATTCGTAGTAATTTATATTTAATGGTTTCAGATTATAGTGAATTATATTATAATGGTTCGTTGAATCATGTGCGCGTTTATGTTACTTAAAGCTCTAAATATGTAAAGTTGTAGATGATGTATGCTATTAAGGGTTAGTCTTCACTTACAAAGATAAGATTACGTACATATAACCTCCAAATCCCGCCTTTGGGTAATGGTGTGTTGTAGTTATTTCTGCTGTTTCTGTATTGCAGGCAAATGAAGCTTCTTGAGGATGACATTTATTGCTTCGGATTTATACTTTTGGAATCTATCATTGGACCGTCGGTCGCTGCCAAAAAGAAGGCAGTTCTGCTGAAGGAAATGGTAATTTTCTTATATTATATTGACAGCAGTTTGTACCGAAATCATGTTTTGTTCTGTAATCGAATGTCGAAACTTCGCAACAGGCAACGCTTGGAACTGAGGAAGGTCAGAGAAGAGTTATCGACCCGATCGTACTGTCTACCTCGTCAAAAGAATCATTGTCAACAGTCATCTCAATAACCAACAAGTGCGTTTCATCTGAAACATCAACACGTCCTTCATTCGAGGATGTGCTGTGGAATCTCCAGTACGCAGCTCAGCTACAAGGAACTGCGGATGGTGACCCAAGATTTGGCTCTCCGGCACATGTATGAGCTATTTCCTGCAAAACTGGTGCTTATCGAATTGGTGAAAAACTGAGTCGGGAAAGAACAAGGCACATACTTATGTTTACTGTAAATGTATTGGCCGTTAGCCCGAGAGAAAAGAGCAGACTCTCTCCACTTGCAGTTCTAATTCACATGCTCCATGAGTTGTTGAAAATATGTAATACATGTTTTTGATTGGAACTGCTTTGAAACATGTATATCTTGCCCAATATTCTTATCCTTCAACTAGTTCTAATGTTGTTTATCCACAAAAATGCTCAATTATCTACAATCGGCATTCTAGCCGAACAAAAGGTAACAGCAGTTAACTCGTATACTGCTGCCTGTCTTAGAAAATGAAGTTCGAGATAGGTTTTTATACTCATCACATTTACATCATAGCAAAGAGAATTAAGAGTCGAAATAACGTTCAAGTTTTGTACTCAAGGTATCCTGAAACTCGTTGTCAATGTCTTGGAAGAATGAACTGCATTTATATGCTGGAGGTGTAGAGCAGCTAGCAGTCCTTTCCAGTTATCTCCTGGTGCATCCCCCACCTGAAAGTTGATGAGCTTATTCTGGTTCTGGTAGTAGGCCTCAAGAAATTGCATCTATTGTGAAGTAAAACATATATTAGTATTTGTGTCTACAAAATTTTATGAAGTTCACCACCACACCAGGCTCTTCTGACAGCTTATAACACAAAACTCAGATCAACTTTACCAGTCATTTTTGATTATGATCCAAAATACACGATGCTTCACGAAGCCAAATGCAACATCTTTTAATATCCGTACAATAATATTGATTACGCTTTTTTTTAGTATCAATTGCAATTTTTAACTCCATTTTACAACATTCGTGCAGGCACAGCTTTAACTACTAAAATTATATTAGAAGTATGTGATTAAAATTTCTATATTTGCTGCATCAGTGGCAGTGCTTAATTGCACAAAAGCTAAATTCCAGACAAGCATAATAGATCGAAATAGGAAGTCACCTGCTCTCTGTAGAATGCATTGACCTTAAACTCGGAATTTTCATTGGTCTTGTTAAGATTCGATTTGTTTCTGCCACAAGGTGCAGTTGAATCAGCAAGAGAACCAGCTATCTCAAAATGGTCCTCAGAGCATTTAAAATTCACAACTAGGTCAATATCAACCAGTTCGTCAAGGATCTCCTACAACAAATGGATCATATTTATCAGAATTATATAAGAAATATGTTGCCTAATTTTTGAAATTGAGGCCTTTGGAGATACCCAGACTAGCTGTATTATCTTTATTAACTAATGGTGAGAAGATGGAACTGTAACAATCAATAGAAACAAAAACGAAATGTTCCACCAAAGAAACCAAGACTATATGCATCCTAGTCACTAGAAGGTGTGGAGGATGTAAATGCAAGAATCAATATAACCAAAAGAGATATGTTCCAATCTGGATCTTACTCAAAATAGAATAATCCCCCAAAAGAACACGTGAATTCAGATGGCTTTGGTCTACTAAAATGAGAGTACGTGCATAAATATAGCAAAAACCATCAGAGCATATAGAAATGATGAAAGCTTACAGCCTGGAGGCGTGTCCGAGGAATTCCATCCAAAATAAATCCATTTTCACCTCTGTAATGTCCATCTTCAAGTCTTTTTGACAGCAAGCCGAAGATTATGCTTTCAGGAACAGGCTTCCCACAATTAACTGCATCAGCAATCTACAGCAATAAGCAAAAAGACACAAACTGATAAGCCTTCCAAAAAAGGAAATGAAATAAGCATTCTATGAGACCATTCTACAATCATTAGCACACCCTTTCCACCATGTGCGATCTGTGTCCAGCCATGAAGCCCATGACAGCAGCATTGAAATAATCATGATAACAGTGTGCGATATATGTTTTGGTCAATACAATGTGGCTCCTTATGGTATTCACAAATATTGTGGCTACTTTTTGCCAGACCATCCATAAAATGTAGGCCTAATTGTCATTCTAGATTGTTCTTAATTCAACTGGAGCTAGATTTTCTTCAAAATATATAATAATTGATATGAAAAGGCAGTATAAGTAGGCAAAAAACAAAAATTATGTTTCTAGTATTAAGGTTTTGGCTTAGTTGTTGTCAATAATTTACACGTTGATTATTGAGAAAAGATATATGCAGCCATAGGACTGAATATAAAACGCTAAACATGGATATATTAAGTAATAAATAAGAGTCAATAACATCATATTTTGCATAGTTTGTCACAATTCCTAAAACAATACCATTTTAGAAATATATTTAATGCGTATATGCAACCCTATACAACAAAATCCTTAATCAAGAGGTACAAAGATGTTCGAAAATTTTTCTCTTAACAATCTTTCGTTGGGCCATAGATTTTTTTTGGGTTTTGCATTATAATGAACTATATTAAAATGGATCATGAAATCATGTATAAAGTTGCAGATGATGTTTGTAACCAAGTTTCAATCGAAAACAACCCATGTTATCACTAACAAGTGAAGGGTTGCATACATTTAACCCCTCAAACTCCTAAGTGGAAGCCAATTAGTAATATTAATGAAATATTGTTGTTGTTGAGGAACCTTTGTTCTTCAAAGCTGGTAGGAATGTTGGACAATATTTGAACGACGTTAGACTTCTTTTTGACACTATCATTGGTTTATTTTTCCAACTTGCTCTTCATTTTCATCTCTCAATCTTTTTAAGTACTCTGGTTCCGTATTCGTTGTGAATCAAACTAAAGAGCATAAACTAAGAGCAAAACAAAATCTTGTAGAATATTGTGGCTTTGCAAGTATACTGATGAACTAGACGCAATGTAAATAACAAGAACACCTAACTTAACGAGCTACATCATCCCCTAGGTTAGTGTTTTTATTTAGCATGTAAAGGATATGTGAAGCTATTAGCTCAATCAAGATACATATGAAGGTATTACACAAAAGAAATACTTATGGAGTGAAGAATAAAGTGAAGGGAGAGAGATTTCATAAGAGCATGGAGACTAGAGAGAAAATGTGAAGCTTCAAAGATGCTCGTTTAAGTGGTCCGCTTGAGTTGATTTTGGTTTGTCAGAGCAATTGGTGAGGGTAAGCTTCTAGAGTGGCAATGAAACACGGCTCCTTCGAGCAGCCTTATTGCTTGTTCGAGCATCTAGACTACCTCCCATTGCTCCTTAAACAACGTACACACAATGGCAAAGTCAATAAAGCACTCTCCTCTTCTTAAGCTTTGACAACAACTACACGATGTATCATTAGGCACCCTTCTCAAGCTCACAGCTCACCAAACTCCATACTCATCAAACGGGCTATTACCCTATAAGGCCATGAACAAAGCACATGTTCAAGTGAAGCTAAGAAAGGCTTAAACCAATTCCAAACACTCTTCTCCATAAAGCATGGGAATGTTTCCATGGACAAGGTTCCAAACAAATGAGCCAAGAACAATTTTGACCCAAGTCACATTGACAACAATCTCCACCTTGAAGTCAAACAAATTAAACCTCTTATTAGATCGAAATACTTAACAACATTTTGCTCACAAAGTCGTAGGCAATAACACATATGCACCATAAGATCCTATGCACACACAAATGCCCTAAAGGGAGGCGAAATTGGAATATGTATCAAAATTTGCAAAATCAACCAAGCTCAACCAATACATGAGCTTGTTGATCGGGAAAGTGTACTACTTAACAAATTACTCAATCTCAAATGTCTCAATGTGGTTTCATCAAAAAAAACTGCTTGAAGATGTGGAGATGAATGAATGACGAACTAATGAGTATGGTGCCAAAACAAAGTGTAAATAATAATGGTCCCAATCATAAACACTATTGGACCGTTCACCACCATAACAACTCTATCTTCACTAATGTACATGTCGAACTAATGAGAATAGTGCCAAAACAAAGTGCAAATAATGATGGTCCCAAACATAAACACTAATGGATTGGTCACCACCATCACAACTCTAACTTCACCAATGTACCATAAATCATTTATAATCAAAAGTACTAAGGGACACTAAATTACTCTAAATTTTGGGACATGAAAGACTCTGGAGTCTATACCCAAATTCTAACTCTTGTACTAAAATGTGACAACGGAGCACCAATTTTATCATAATCATCAATTTGATCCACAAAACATAATTAACAGAAACAAAACTAGCATCAGCATAACTAGTCTTGGACTTGTGATTCATTTAAAAATAGAACCCTTAATTAAAAATAATTACCAAGTCATGAATCTTGTAAAATTGCTCTAAAAGACGCTATTACATAAGTCTTACTTTTTACAAAAAAACTTTGCTAGCTCCATTATAGGACTTTCGCGATAGGTGAGAATTAAAACAAATTCTTTTAAATCAAGGGTAGGAACTAGCTAAGATCGTATTAGATATTGTAGCACTGACAGTGTACTAATGAACTTGGCATTTACGCAAGTAATAAGATGAAATGCAATGAAAATAACAAACACCTAATCTAAGAAGGTACATTAATTTGTCAACATCCTCCCTAGACTAGTGTATTATGTGTTTAGACTTTAGAGAGAATATGTAAGCTACTAGCTCAATCAAGATAAATATGAAGGTACTACACTAAGTATATACTAATGGAGTAAAAGTATAGAGAGAGATTACATAAGAGTAAGGAGACTAGAGAGGATGTGAAGCTCAAGCACTAAGCATGAGCAAACAAATGTCCATATTTATATACTTATCAGAGAATAAGCAAGAAGGGACAAACTAATGAAGTGTTCCTAAGAGGGAAACTGGGAAAGCTTGTAGAGTGACGAGGTTTGAGCAGGCTGTGGTTTGTCCAAGCAATATGCAAGGGAAAGCTTTTAGTGTAGCGTTAAAGCAAGGGTCCCTCGAACAGCCTTATGGCTTGTTATGGCAATATCTGGACAGCCTCCCGATGCTCCTCAAATCACATACACGTAATACGTAAAGCACTCTCCTCTTCCCAAGCTTTGACAAGTGACAACAACTACCTAATGTAACTTGGGCACCCTTCTCAAACTCACCAAACTACATTCTCATCAAATGGGTTATTACCCTAACAAGCCATCCACAAATCACTTGACCGTAAAGCAAATGTTCAAGTCAAGCGTTACAATCAAAAAGTTTTACACATGGAAAACATCCTGACGCCAACCAAACATGGCCATACACAATTTAAATTGTAAGGGAGTTATGGTGAATGTGCACTCGGATTCATAGCGCAAAATACAATATCGAACACAGTTGTGGAAACTATTGCGAAACATTTTATATGCTCAATATGGATGGTTGCGGTTGTCTCTGTACATTTCAGTTGCGATAAGCTAAAAACCTTTATAATTGTGAATTGTATATATCCACGATAATCTATATACTCTAACAAGTTACAACAATACATAGCAATAACTACGAAACACTTTATCCAACTCCATAGGTCGACTTTCTATTGTGTGTAGGAGTATCATGCAACTATTAAAAATTAATTTTGAAAAGCACCATTCCTCTTTCTTTTCAATAAAAAAAAAACTAATTTAATTTATATCATCCCTCTTGAAAACAGGATTAGATTCTTAATTGCCAGAGAAAAATAGCATTCCTAATTTTCTCAAACACATTTAATTTTTAATCCAATGGTTTGATTCCGGTGGAGAGAAGCGGAAAAAAGATTTACGCATTTATATATATTTATTTCGCAATTGCTATCCAGAAAGAAAATGATAGTATAATTTTAATTGAGAAAAGGATTAAGGACATGCACCTTCCTATAGAGGGGGAGAATGAGGGTTGAGATCTTGACGAAGGAGAGTAGAAATGGAGATACGAGGAACTTGAAGAAGTTTAGAGACCATATGAGCATAGATATGCTTCTTAGCGTTAGGATTACCGATGAACACCCACTGTACTCCTCTGATAGGACTTAGATTATCTGTGTCTACCGCCGCTTCAGATTCCAGCGACTGTCCGTAATCGTAATCGCCGTCGTAGTCCAACTGTAGCTTAGCAGTTGCTGTTGCTGCAGCTGCCGTGGCGAAGTGGAGTGACCGAACAATGGCGAAAGACGATGTTAGATTGCGGATTCCGGCAGTGGAAGTGGTGGCGATGCGGTTGAGAGCAGCCATGAGAGCGATGATCGGAATTTTGAGTCTGTAAGTGCTCCGGGAGGAAGAGGAGCGTAGCCTTAGCCTATGATGATTTTTATTACTCTACTGAAAAATCATCGTTTGGCCTCATCATGTTTGGGCAACACATTATAAATGTCGCCTAAAACAGCGCTTTGGGCTACACATAATGATGTGACGCCTAATGTCAAATGGTGACAAACTGACATGACATCGCCTCTATGTGTCCTAATTTTATAGGGGTTTTAAAAAATTATTTTATCACTTTTTTATTTTGTTTATTTTAAATTTTTAATTGTATATATTTTGTTTTTTTTATGGTTATTTGAATATGATGGTTATTGTTTAGGATTTTTTTACGCATTAAATGTGTAGCACAAGGTTCAGTTATTGTGTGAGTTTGCCTTTTTTTTTTCAACTTTGTGTTATTTGTGTAAAATTGGTTCTTTAAGTGTCTTTAGCACATTGTTAACGGTTAAGTATTCACAAGGTGACGTTAAAATGGTGTATACTAAAAAAAATATGGAAGAAAAATAAAATTGTTAATTAAAGTATTTAGATAATTGTTAAAATTAAATTACTGATATGCTGTTTCGGGGTATTCATATACACACCGAATTGGATCAATTGCATCCGACCTATTCCATGAGTAATACAAATATAAGATTTCGAATTAAAGTTGGGTAATGTTATTATAAAATTAAACCATTTAAACAAAACATTACATAACTATGTTTGTTCTTATATATATATTAGGTGCAATGTGAAGTAAAACGAGAGTGAGTGGTGAATAATAGCAAACGCTTAATCGGCAAAGTAAAAAAGGCGAGGAAGTAAAAAAAAAAATTATTTTCTTTTTAGAAAAATTATAAAAATTTATGTCTGACGATGATCACATCACATGAAATCTTTTGAGTCTCCGACCCTAATATTTCAAGAATGCATTTTGGTTCAAATTAGATTTAATTTTGAGTTTGGACCAGTGTACTACCTTAATGTCTGTTCTATTAGGTATGATTTTGTCAAACTTGTCCATTTTCACATGGACCTACAAGGCAATAATAATCTCTAATTTAAATTACGCTTTCGATCTGATTTTAATGTTCTAACTTTTATATGTTATTTTAACAATTTATATATTGAACTATATATATCTAAAAAAATATTAGTGAGATCATTGCGAAAAAAGGAAGAGTATATCAAATATACATGGGGACAAATTAAAATAGATAGTAGGCAAATTGATAAGGACAATAGAAGTGTTTAAAATAAATCTAATGATTCGATATTCATCTGAATTTGTAACAGATTTCAATGTGACCCTATATAAAAAATAAATTTAATTATAATGTAAAACCAATATAGTTAAAAAAAACACAATTTTAAACGGACCCCAATCATCTAACCCGATAACCCGATTGAACATAAAGTCAAATGAGTATTTCTTTGTTTAAGTGACAACAAGAGTGGGGAGTGGCACTTGCAATCACGAAGTGCAGGAATAAAAAATCAATCAGAACCTACAGGCAAGGCAGCAACCAGCCAACAATAATCAGATTAATCGAAGAATCCTCTCAAGATCTAGAGAAGAGAACCACAGAAATGGGTGGTAATTAACCACAATTTCCTGCAATCTTTCTTACTTGTTCTTCACTTTGAATGATGATTTTTGATAAGAAATAATGGCAGGTAAACGCGGTGTTTCAAATGGGTCAAAACGGAGCAAATGGTTGTCCCAGAATCCCAGCAAAAGATGGGGAGAGTTGTTCTTCCTTCTTTATACTCCTTTTTGGTTAACTCTCTGCCTCGGCATTGTCGTCCCTTTCAAATTATATGAGGTTTTTACTTTTCTATTGCTTAATGTAGTCGATTTTAGGAGCAGATTGTAGAAATTTGATAACATGTTTCTGGGTAACTTTCTTTATATGGTTAAATTAACGGGTAATCGGTTATGGAGTCATTAATTTGGATTTGAGTTATAATAATTGAATGAATGTTTTGATTTGATTCATCATTCTGTGCTAATCAACAGAATTTCAAAGAGTTGGAGTACTTGCTTTTGGCTATGATTTCAGCTGTACCATCATTTGTTATTCCATTGCTTTTTGTTGGCAAGGTAATTTCTTGTGTTCAACTACATCTATAATTATATAGTCCTTTTCTTTCTCCTTCCATTGTTTTTAGATCCACATATGTATCTATTCCATTCCATTTCATTACCTCAATGCCGTTAAGGTGGGGTTTTAGAGTCAAATGTACTCGGTCTTACCCTTGTTAGTGATAATATGGTATGCTTATATACCAATCTGTGACATGGATGTGTCCAAATATCCTACTTGGGTTTTGTGAAATTTCCATGTTTAGTCTAAAAAGAAAGGTGGATTGATGACTTGTACGGTATACTGGGTTGATGACTATGACTCTGTGTCGAAAAAGAAATGTTGAAGTGCCATATTATCTTGTCCGGGTTCCTACAATCTGGCATGAGTATTGAAGCTAAAAACGAAGTATTCGAGTAACTTAGGGTATATATGGAGTATCTACATATTGTAAGTTTTTGAACTTTATTAAGACACAATATGCATTTAATCTAGAAGTGTAACAATACAATGCACTGATGGCAGAATAAAGGTTCAACCTGCAAATGTTTTTATTAATTTAGCTTATAAATGTATGTATGATAACCTAGTCATAAACTTTAAAAGTTTAACCTCGTAAAAAATCATTCCCCTGAATCAACACAAACACTGCTGAATTAATGATATGTTGGATGGAGGGAAAGAAAGTGAAGGAAAATGAAAGGATCTTATTTATTTCGTTTGAATTCCTAAAAGGGAGGAAGATAAATGGAGAGGAAAACTCCTTCAAATTCTGTGATTTAGTTGTTTATGTGATTTATTTGACTCTCCTTTATAAACTATTAAGTTTGTTGAATTGATTATTTTATTTTTTGATTTTTTTCCTAGGCTGATAAAGGCACTCCATTGAAGGATCGTTATTGGGTGAAGGTTAGATTTGTTTTGCTAAAAAATGCTTACAGTTTGTTTCTTATTCGATGAGATGAGCATTTTAAAATGGGCATTCATCGATTGTTTGTTAGATATCATCAAAACCAGGGGTCATATATTAATGTTTCCAGGATTTTGACTATTCCAGAATCCAGATGTAGAAGCCTTTTGAAAATTTGATCTATCTTCCATTAGACTTGCTTCAATAGGGTTGTAATCATATTTATGTTCTATATTGGTTTTTGTATTGTCGATGGTAAAGGTTTTATGCATTTACAGAAAATAATTTCTTGAATTAAAAAATATAGTGTTGCATTATAATGTACCTGAGTAAGCTTGTTGGTGTCGTAGAACATTGTTTTGACATCCTACCCAATCTTGAGAAATTAGTGTCTCAGTGTAACATAATTCGCTTTTTGAATTTGCGATTCGCTCAAAATTACCCTAAAATAGCCCAAAACCTACCATAATTCGCTTATTTTGATTCGCGATTCGCAAGGAGATTAGTGAATCATGTGACAATCTCTTTAATTATATTTTTATTAGAGGCATCTTCATTAGCTTTGCCTTCTGTTAATTTATGATTGTGCTACTTTGCAATAGTGGATTGTAGATTTATTCAAGTGCTCTTAGATTCTTTTTGGTGCCTATGCAATAGATATTGCCTTTTCGTTGCATGATATTTATGTATTTCGTACAGGATGGGTGAATTTTAAACTGAAAAATGTTGTTGACCTATTTTACTGATTTTCTAGGTTATTTATCAAATTGGGTGATTTTTTTGGGCAAAACATTTATATTACCATTAATAGTGAGAAGTTACAAGGGTATCCCTCATTAGGGACGAACACAAACCAATAGACTACAAGAGCATTAAAAACAAGCAACCAATAAGACCAAACAAACTAGCCCAAAGGCCCCAAACTACTAAGGCCTAAAAAACAAAGGAATCAATCAACCAAAAACCAAGACCTACGAAAACCTAGCAGGTCCAAAACCCCATCACCCACTCCTCAGATAACCTAGCAGGAACCTCAACCAATAGGGAAGTCTCAGCACATCATGACAGGCTTCACAGCAGACACACAACTATCACAACAGACCTACGAAAACCTCACTAAACACACCGACACTGGACCGCCAAAACACCACCTCACAACCTGACAGCAGGTCCAAAACCCCAAGCACCAGCCCAGCATGACCCGACCAATGTCCCACGCAGCACCCATCTACTGCCAGAGAAAAGACAGAAGCCAGAACCAGATCCGCAAAGCACAACAGATCTGCCCTCCCTGCACAGCAAACCAACAGAAACCTGAATAGTAGCTGGACTCCAAATACTCCATAAGCAATGCTGCAGCAGAACCTGTCTTCCAGTAGCCCCAAAATCACACAAGCCAAAACACCAAGGCAAACAACACATAACGACCAAACCACACAGAAAAACGGAATATTCCTCACTGGATATCAAACATCAGAAACCCAGCAGCAACCATTCATCAGAAAGCTTAGCAGAAACAGCAAACAAGTATTTGACTGATGTTGCATTTTTATATTTGTGTTATTTTCCCCCTGAGTGTAGTACTTTAGTTTTCATAAGGTCTTTGCTGCTGTTTATTCAATTTTTCCAAGCAAAAAGCCATATCTCCATTGCAATCTAAGCTCTGCATCTTGTGACATATTCAACGGTGCAAATTCTTGATTTGACAGGCCAGTATCTGGATTGTGCTTTTTTAGTTATGTGGGAAATTACTTTTGGACCCACTACTTCTTCAAAGTATTGGGAGCTTCATATACCTTCCCATCATGGAGAATGAATGATGTGAGTGACACTGATTTATACGTTGAATCATATTCACTCGCCAATGCTGAAGCTGGATTGTATATCATTTCTTTGTTGGTGTAGGTGCCACATACAACTTTCCTGTTGACTCATGTATGTTTCCTCCTCTACCATGTTGCTTCAAATATGACACTTCGAAGATTACGCTATGCTCTTGCTGATGTACCTGAAAAAATTCGATGGTTGATGGAGGGTGCATGGATACTAGCACTATCGTACTTTATTGCTTACTTGGAGACTATAGCAATTGCGAACGTATGTTGACTTTTTGAATACTTTTTTCTATTACACTATTAATGTTTATTAATTTTTCATTCCATATCATCTGTCTAGTAAAATGACAATGCACTAGTTTTGTTTGTTTCATATATTAATGCACTTTTCTTGTCTGCATAATCTTGTGCATGATTATAAAACCATCTAACAGATGATTATAAAACCATCTGTCTAGTAAGTGTCTGTTTTTGTGCACCTAATTTAGGTCAATCTTTTTATGTTGACTTAAGTGTGTCCTAAATATGACCTGTTGGAAAATCCCAATTAAAGGGCACATAGTTGCACCTTAAAAATCATTGCCAAACATGGGCCAACTTTTGTTCTCGGGCAGTGGCACAATTCGTTGATTCTTTCAGTTCTTTTTATCAAAATCTGTAGTCGTGCCGTTAGAATGTTTTCTTTATGTTTTAAATTTGTGCTTCGTGAGGTCTGATAGGCATGGTACTCTGCACGCAGCGCATAACCTTATTAATGCTCGAGCGACTTAAGAATTTGCTGATACCTCCGTTATTTATTAATAGCTACACTTCACCCTTTTATGTGAGAGTTTTTAGAGCGAAGTGTAGCTATTATTACTAAATAACAGAGGTAATATGTATTTCATGCTGAGTAATGAACTCATTTGTCGCTGTGATCCACATATGATATCTAAAATGTATCAATGTCTCTTATGCAGTTTGTGTGAATAACTACTGTATCCTGAAAGGATTTACGGTTCACTCTGATGGGTATTAGATGCTTATTTTTTTCAACATGTGCAGTTTCCATACTACGACTTTGTAGACCGAGATGCCATGTACAGAGTTGGATGCTTGTTCTATGCAATCTACTTCATCGTAAGCTTCCCAATGTTTCTAAGGTGAGCCAATTGCATGTTGCATTTTGTGGAGCATTTGTCGACATTTAGCCATCTGAGCGCAAGTATCTCAATGCTAATCATGTCTTCTCTTGTGTCATCTCGTCTTTGAACGCTATTTTTACAACTTCAGAATTGACGAGAAACCTGGTGACAAATGGGATTTAGCAAGGGTTGCCGTTGATGCTCTAGGCGCTGCAATGCTTGTTACGATAATACTAGATTTGTGGCGCATTTACTTGGGACCTATAGTTCCACTTCCTGAGGAAAAGCAGTGTGCTCAAATCGGGATGCCTTGGTTTTCGTAACATCCTATTTCTGCTTGACATCATGTTGTTGTCCACAATTTCTGGGGTCAAACAAGAATAAGAAGAAAATGTTGTACAACTCGGATTTCCCCCCTTTCTCTTATAATTATTCTCTTTGGTGGCAAATTTCTTCTTTATTTTAGGGTTCAAATCCATTTGTGAACTTGCTAAGCTCGTGTGGAGAAATCATCTTGAACAATTGATAATTTATTGAAACACGCTGATATCTGAGCTTGTTTTAGTTGCATTGCTCATCCCCCACTCGATCTTGACGATATAGAGATGTTGGTAATGGGCAATAACTCTTGCATTGAAGTCTTAGGAATAGGGCTAGTAGAACTAATGTTTAGTTCGGAAAATGCATTGGTCCTTACTCCTTACGGGCGTTTTATATGCTCCCGAAATAGTGAAGACTACGTGCTATCTAATAGATTGAGATTTAAGCTTGTATTTGAGACTATTCAATGTATTGTATAGAAAGAGGGGAAATTTTAGGTACATTTTATTTTATAATGCAAAAAATTTGTTTTAGCCTTTACTTTGTGATGACAATGTTTTTGTTTTGACTATTAATGTGAAGTTTCCTTTCTTTGGCAATCTCATTTTGGGGAAGTGAATTTTCATAAGATGGGAATTGTGCCTAAACATGATCTAATTCCAACATTTGTATGTCATGACAAATCATGCAAGACTTGCATGTTAAACATGATCACAAGAACTCCTCATAAGAAAGTTGTAAGAAATTCAATATGCTTAATTTTAGTTCATATGTGATCTTTATAGTACTCTATGAGTAAATAATAATATGTGATTTTAACATTTAAAAGTGGGGATTTAATCTCTAAAGTTAATTCGGCGCATATTTGCTTTGGGATATTTAATTTTTTTCCTTTAGTTTTTTTTATTTTTAAACTTAGCTGTTAGAAAAAGGAAATACACTTTTTTATTTTTTTAAATGATAATTGAGTTATTAAGCTCATATATAAGACGCGTCTCACAGTAAAATCAAATTAATGTGACACAAATCAATGTCAATTTAGTTTCCGATTTGGTTTGGTTCGTTTTAAGTCGGTGCACATCCTATTCCCTATTTCATATACCCTACTAATCACTCTGTCTTTATGGATTTGCTAACATTTTTATTTTGATTTATTTCTTTTACTTTGTAACCTGTCTATCTTAAGTAAAATATTCACAAGTTTTTAATCTTTATTCACACATCTTTTAAATGTTCTTCATTTTATTTTTATTTAAAATAATATAATTTTAATATCCTCATCACTATCTTGGTTTTTTTCCAAGTCATTTCCATTTATATAAATATCATGGCATATTATGTGGTACTACTATAGAAGTATACTAGATAGTGCCCGTGCGATGCACGGTTTTATTAAATTTACTGACATATCATTTAAAAAATCAAATTTTAAGAAATAAATTTTACATTATTATAGTTATATCTCATTTCGTTTTGAATAGTTGTATACATTACATACCTTGTTGATTTGTATCATACTTTGCATTGTGCGTAGATGATTGTGAAAACTTAGTTATAGATTTAACATAAATATTTATGTAAAAATGTAACCAATTTCATTATTATAAATAAAAAAAATCCTCATAAAAGTATATTATCTTTTAACCAATTTAAAATATCCAATACACTTAAATAATACTTATTTTATAGATCTCTAATACGTTAAATGATGTGACTTACAATGTATAACATCAATATGAATAACATTATAGTCATAATTAAAAAGCAATTAAATCAAATTTATTAATTAGTGATAATGTCATCATTGAGTTTTGAAGAGAAGTTTTTTGTTGCAGTTGTGACACATAAGTCATACTCCCTTCTATTCACCCTACTTGTCCCATATACCTTTTGCACATATGCCAAGACAATATTTTAACATTAAATATCTTTAATTGTGCATGATTAAAAAATTATAAAAATTTGATATTAATAATCTTTGCATTGAGACGAATAAAATAAGATCTCATATGATCATATTTTAACTTATAGATTAAGAGCATGATACAAATTAAGAGTGATTAGTGAATAGTAACCAAAAAGTAAATGGGACAAGTAGGAAGAATAGGAGGGAGTATTAATTAGAGATTATGTTAGCATGTTTTGTTTGAGTAATAGTTATAAATATTTAACGCCCAACAAAATGTTGAAACCGAATTCACAATTCCCGCTCGTTTTTGTCATTGCCGCCAAAACTTGCCCTAAATTTTCTCAATCGTAGGTTGGTGAAGGTGACTGTGGAAGCCATGAATACGAGAGATGTAACTTTGATATCATCTGCTACTCTCATCGGTGCTTTAGCATCCGCATTTGTTCTTCGCTTCTTCTTCGACAATCGTAAACAGCATCAATCTTCCTCTAAATCAGTTCAACTTCCTTCTACTCGCTCTCCTTTCGATCCTTCCAAACGCCTAGGGTTTGTTTTCTTCTCCCCCTTTTTTTTGAATATTTTACTTGTTGATTAGTAATTTTGCTATTTATTTATTATTTGTTGATGATCTCGAACCCTAAATGTCATAGCTACTTATCTTGGGATGACTATTTTATGGCAATCGCTTTCCTCTCAGCTCAACGCTCCAAAGATCCTAATCGCCAGGTGTTTATCACTTTCCCTCATATCTAATTTGAATAGACAAAATTTCTGCATGTTTACTTGAATTCATTTGTGAAACTTTCAAATAATTGAACAAAGTTTATGGGACTATGGAAGTAGAGTGTTCAAAATAGACCCGATAAGATCGTAGCCGACTTGACCAAACTTCAAAATGAATTTTAAATTTATATAAAAACCAACATGGACGCAAAACCGATGTTGAATTGACCCGAAATACTTAACCGAAATCGACCCAATAATGAATACCTCTAGAAGTGTTTGTCAATTGGATTAATGACTGTTAGCTTTGACTTGTTTGTCTAGATGTTAGTATTGATTTTTTGTTAGCCGTCGAGCTAGCTATCAACCTAGATGTATACAGAATTAGTTAATTGGTTGTTGGTCATTGAATTAACCAACAAGTTATCCAAAATGCTTTGAATTAACAGTATGCAATTTGATCAATTTGCGTATACTTGAAGCTTACAGTTGACGTTGGCAATTGTTGCTATAGGTTGGTGCTTGTTTGGTTAGCCAAAATGGTGTAATTCTTGGTAAGATATCATCCTAAAATTCATGATTTTTATCAATGTAAGAACATAGATTTTACAAGTACATGAGGTTCATGAACTGCGCATAATATGCTCTTTAGTCAGGCATTGGCTATAATGGATTCCCTCGAGGATGTTCAGATGACAAGCTTCCATGGGCAAAGGTCAGTCTCTTCTTGTTTGGAAGCTAATTTGAAAAGCTGTCTAAATCTTTCTATTGTTTTAACATTTTTTTCTTTGAACTTCAGAAATCGAAAAATGAAGATCCTTTGGAGACCAAGTATCCGTGAGTGGTGCAATCTCCCAGATCGTTAGAAATTCATTTTAACATGGTTGAACTTTTCTTAACTTTCTTTTGTGTCAGTTATGTTTGTCACGCGGAAGTGAATGCAATTCTCAACACTAATCATGCATCAGCTGCAGGACAGGTAAATTAGAATAGCCTTTGTCATATTGACATTCAGATAAAACATGAGTAAATTCCCTTAAGACCATTTTGCATTCCGGTTTTTGTTTTCTGACCTACATATTTGTCATTGTAACAGTTACTTTTCTTTTCAACCTTGCAGAAACTTTATGTTACAATGTTCCCATGCAATGAATGTGCTAAAATAATTATTCAGGTAGTCTTACCCTACTTTCAGAATGTAGTAGTAGTTATATGTATGCTGTGACCTTTTGATGCCTGCAAGCTTGTGGTGAATCACAACCGTTATGATACATCCAAACTTGTACACACATTAGAATTTAGAATTTTCCTCTAACACAATTGTGATCAAACGATGCAAATTTGAGAAAGGTTGGTGATTTTTTTCAAATACATTGCTTTATAACAGTAAAAAGAAAAAAAATATTGAACTTCCATTTAGTGGTATTTGGTATCATGGGATTCAGCCAATTTTTTTGATCATCGGTAAAAATGGAAAAATCATTTGTCTTTTGAAGTGCTGATCAATGATCTAAGAAGTGCGACAGTTTGAATTGTCTTGCTTCATGGTTCAATGTTTTCTTCCAATTTGCTTAGTCCTTTTGTGAGAATTAAACACTGTTTATCCAAAATTATTTATGTGGACACATGAAAGTTATTATGCATGTACTCTGGCGACTGGTCTTTAAACCAGACTCTCATTTTCTTTTTTTTGTATGGATAATAATTTACGAGCTCATATACTCCAAATATTTTTCATGGCAGTCCGGTGTTTCTGAAGTTATTTACTTTGTAGAGAAGAGGCTTCCAAATTCTGACAAATGCTATTTTGCTTCTCATAAATTACTCTCGTTGGCTGGTGTAAAGGCAAGCTTTTTTCCCTCTTTAGCAATAATTTTTGACTGTTTATGACCAAGCTCCTATCTTTTTGCCGTCCTTATTTTCATCTTAAGACCAAGGTAGCAAATTATATGACTAATTTCAATTATGTATAAATAGTTCTTGATAAACAAATAGTGATGGTTTAATTTTGATTAGAAGGAAATTGATTAAATCTCCAATCTTTTTTCCGTCCTTATTTTCATCTTAAGACCAAGGTAGCAAGATTGGATGACTCATTTTGATTATGAATAAGCAGTTCTTGATAAACAAATAGTGATGGTTTAATTTTCATAGGGAAACTCTGATTAAATCTCCCTTCAAAGATAGGATCTATACTCGATTTTTTTGTCGCTCTTCTTGCTTAAACCAGGCTTGATCATATGCGGAAAGTAGATACAAATTAACAGTTTTTCCAGAGTCTTGGCTGTTTCAGTTACTGACTGGCTTTTAATACAGGTCAGGAAACATCAACCACAAATGGGTCAGATCAATATAAAATTTGAAGAGCCCTAAAGAATTGTTGAATGTTGCCATTTGCTGCCCTTATTTTGTCATTCTTGCAACTCGAATTAGTTTGATTGTAGGACGCTGGCGACACTTATTTTCTTCCTCACTTCGTATTTGCATATTTATTTCCAACTGAATTCGACTTTCAGTGTTGTTCTTCTGATGAAAAGAATGTATACGAAACAAGGAAAATTTATGTGTAAGCCTGAATATAGGAACAGAATCTATGGTTGAAATATCATACTTCTCTTTCTGCATTTCTGTTACCAACGCATGAAAGTGCTGTATTACTTTATGTAAAATTAGGTTTCATAATGGTAAACTTTTCACTATAGAGGTCCTCTTGAACCTTGTTGTGATGTTGGCTAATGTTTAATTTATACAAATGATTTCATACATAGGCATCAAATCAAGATTATACATACTACACCAGTGTATAAGTATGAACCTTTCAGTGTAATGTTGTTGAACTATGTTATGTGTAAAGTGCACACTCTTGCAAGGGAAAATCGATCATTTGGTGGAATAACTAAAAACATGGCCCATGGAATTGAGAAAAACAGCTTCAGAGACTGCTTGTTGAAAATCATTTCGTGGGTAAGCTACCAATATTAGAATTCTAATTGATCATTTCAACTATCAATTAAAATTCGAAAATAAATGCTTATAAGAGTTGAAAATATTAGACTTCAAAATCAACATTAAAAAGAGAACATAAAATATTGTACAAACATTGGGAATTATGAGTTAGACTCGTAATTAAGAGCATTTTCTTTTAAATTTGATTCTCACTATCTATAGGAAGAATTTATTCTATTCTCTGTCAGTAGGAGTTATCTAGTTACCCAAATAAAACATAATATAAGTATATATCGAGCATTGGAAAAACTTTGCACCCGATAGAGTTAATCTTGAACCCAACAGGCAACAGGATTATAAAAATGCCAACATAAGGATGCTTAATTACCAGGTTCTTCAACTCTACTTTCTTCTCTCAGTGAAAGCCGAGAAACACCTCAACGAAAATCCCAATCTCAATTTAGGGCCTCGAGTTACTTACATTCGCAGCAGAGAGCTCATGGACAAGACAATGATGCCTGACCCCAAACATGCATTGAATGATTTAATAGACAACGATAACGTTTGCTCCAATTATCTTCTGTTTGCAACAATTTGAGTACTGCAAGTCCTAGAGCATGAACTTAATCGCCAGAACTTGACTAGACATCGAAAGACTACCAAAACAAGGGGTGTATATGCATTCCTTTCCTAAACTATATAAAACACTTACAGATCAGGTATAATGATTATCAATGTCATTTTTGGTACATTTAAGCTACACAGTATGGGTATTGTTTCTTCAGTTTTGCAGGGTTTTTTTTTCAAAACATCGAGATTTCAGCTCTAGAACAGTGTTTAGAGTTTGTCCGATTCGGAATTTCTCCCCCTCAAATAAAATAAGCCCGAGTTAGATGTCATTTTCTTGCCCTTGTGATGCTTACCCTTTGTTTTCCGTTTCTTGCCACCGGAGAATAATTTTGCCATTAGTGCCATAAAACCAAAGAAACAAACCACCCAGAGAACAACCACCCAAATTCTGAAGGAGCTGAATAACTGGTCCGATGCAGGAGGTTTCAGTGAATCCCGATAATCAATACTATCGCTGGAGATACTCTTTGTGGAATCCCTGTCAATAATCTTGCGGAATTTTCTAAATATTTTTTCCTTGTTCCCCGCAACTAGTTCCATTGTAGCTCTTGTTTGGGGATCAGGGCAATGTCTTCGCTTATGATGGAGATAAAGAGCTTCATTTAATGTTCTTGCACATTCTATGCTAAGCAAATCTCGATTGTATGCATCATCATCAGTTTTATCAAGACTTAATGGGTCAGGAGGATCGGGAAACTTAGCCCAGCATTTGTTTACTAAGTCGGTATTCCTCCATATAGCCTTGTCAAAGCTCCAGTTTCCAACCTTAAATAGCAATCCATAGTGGAAAACCTTGTAATTCACACCAGGTTGGGGAACATAACCTGGATACATCATTATTGAGTTATCTATCCCATGCCGTAAGTTCAGCTGCAAAAAATATATTGAAAAATAGGGTCAAAAAGAGACTATCTAAGTAGTCAAGTCCCAAATACATGCTCAATATGCTTTATAAATTAGGTTGCAAGGTCATAAGTTCTAATCTGACCAAATGAAAGGCACTTGAGGGGGTTTCTCGTTCCATCTACGCTGCTACCAAGTGCTTGGGACTCTGGGTTGGGCCCTAAGTAAGGGCCGCACAAGCATATCCCTTTTACCTTACAACATTTTATTACCCAAGTGTCATTAGCTTCCAGTTAGGCCCGGTTTGGGAAGGTCATATGTACTCAACCTTACTCTTATAAAAAAGGTCCTATCAACCCTTGCTAGTAATCATCGTCAACAACATCACATACTTACATAAACAAAAAGTGCAAATTATTTAATAAGGCATTATAATATAGTCTATTATAATCAAATAAAAAAACAAACGATGAACCTTTCCCTCCAATTTACTATAGTCCATTATAGTCCACCTTCTCTAACAGAAAAAATTTGGACGCAAGAAAGTTTGAAGAAAATGCAGAGATTTGCATGTATGGTATACAGATTCGCATGCAAATCAGTACAGATCCTTTTCAGGAGCTGAACTATCAAATGAGTATTATATTCATCTAATGAAATTAAGATCACAGTATCCGCTCTTCACCCAGTATCTAATGAAAACAAGGCAAGAATGAATCCTACCCCAAAGTGCCAGTCAAAACAATAACAAAGTTCTGCCAAAACAAGTTTCATGCAGTGGTACAACTGTTCACACTTCACAATAGTAGGTGACAAGCATTATGGCTTATGGAGAACCAAAACACAGAACATGGAAACCACTGTCCCAAAAGGAAAGTCAGCTAATTCCAGAGGAAACTTCATCCAAAATTAACCGAACTCAAATCTAATGACATCAAAATACACTGCTACATAAAACATACCTCTGCTGCCCCGAAACTGTAACCATACATCTCACTGATCCAGCCAGATTGATAGATATCTCCAGTGATATTGGTGGCATAGTGTTCTGTATCAGCTCGTACCTCCTCGGTTTTAAGCAGCCAATACAGAGAAAATTTCCGAAGATCATCTATGTGCATGATTATAACACCTCCAACCTTGTCACAAGCTTCAGGATTCCTTGTGTGGAGCTTTGCAAGTATATTGTCACAGCCAATCAGGTAACTGAAAACCAGATTGAAATCAGCATGTATATTATAATCGCTATGAAGTCTCACCAGCTAATAAAAATGATTTACTGAAACTAAATGAAAATTTTGTTGCCTAACCCGTATGGAGCTGAAACTGGATGGCCACGGGCTGCTTTATATTCCCATGGAGTGATTGGACCTCTCATAATCATATCAGCATCCAAAATAACAATATATTCTGCATCTATCTGTGCATGATGAATCCAATGAAGAACTCCAGCTGGTTTGTTAATTGCAGGATACCTTAAAAGGCAAGACTTATGTCAGATGAAGTCTCTTATACAGATATTTAATTCGACGAGTTCACCATCAGTTCAATCTGAATCATGAAGGGTCACTGGACAGCTGGCTAACTAAATGTTTGATGCCAAAAGCAAAACAGTTTAATCTTTTGGATGTCACAAGTCACAACAGTCTGAACCAAGAAGTGTTGCTAGTCAGCTGGTCACTTTATATTTTGCTCTTGATGTTTTATGCAGTCGCTTTAATAGGCTGCAGGAGCATTCATCCGTATGTAAATTGGCTAGATGATTTTTTTTTTTGATTAAAAAAATGGCTAGTCACCTAAAACTGGTGAATGGAAGAATATCAAAGTACCCAATAACTACATGCAATTATCCAAGTATCACATTTTTATACAAACAGAGAGAACCATAACTTAGCAATAGGCTATGTATTGGTGGACTACTGGCATTTTAAGCATGCAAGCTGTAGACAAGGTTCAAATATATATTCATATTTCATGATGTCTTTTGATCTCCCCTTGACATAGATTATCCATCTCATGTACTCCAATTGTTATCTTTCTATAGGTCCATCATTCAATAAACACTTCTTTACATCACAAACACTTGTCAAGTATTATAGTACAAACTAAAAAAATTAGCTTATTTCCAATTAACAAAAGCATTCCATCCAAAATTAATCCACCATGTCATATAAATGCTTCATGAACCAAAAGAACGGCATCCAATAGAAGAGAGATTGAAGAAAAAACAATATTACCGATCACCAGTTAAAGGATGTACGCTCATGGAAGGAACATAGTGAGTTGGAGCTAGATCATGGCCTTTGTAGTTCTTCAGATCTTCATCTGTACAGCTGAGAAGCCGAGTGATATTGCCAGGCTGCCCACTTAGACGAAAGCTGTGCATAAGGCCCACAGTTTGCCAATCAAAATAAGGGGTGCATTCAGTAGAAAAGACCGTGTGAATTTTCGGGAACGATTTTCCAGCTTCACCAACCATCTCCTGCTCCATCTGCACCTTTTCACTTAGCCAGTTAATCTCACCAGGAACTTTTGGACGAGTTAGCTCCGCGAATGTGTTACTCTTCAGGAAACTCAGATATTTTGTCCATTTTGGCTTAGGACACCCTTGTGCAATGTGATGTAGCAGCAGAGCTTCATTTAGCGTATTAATGCACTCTAAGCTCAGCATTAGGCCTCGCCTTTTGCCTGGATGAGGTTCCAAAATCTTCACCTGAAGGAAACAGAAAAAATAAGCAGAGATTACAGGATAATAACCATATCATTATGGTCGTCACTCAGGAAGTGATTCTCTTCTGATTTAGATCTTGATAGAAAAACACAAAACAGAGGCCACGGAAAACTTCTCTTGTATTCTGAGTTCTGACCTATTTAAATTGACATACAGTTTGGAAACGTTAATTTTCATGCGTTTCTATCCATAAACACAACATCCAATTTTCTAGTTAACAATCTGTATTGTATAATCATTAAAATCTAGTACTCCATCAACCATTCTCTTTATCATATCCATCTTCAGCTTTTTCAGTAACGAAGTTTGAACTTTGAACATGATTCAATATACTTGTATAATCCAGAAAGACCTAGTCAGAAAACTGACGGCCACAAGGTTTGACAGGGGGACTCGGCACCTCTCAGAAGTCAGAACTGGCAGTTCCAACCCTGAACCACAAACTATGCCTGAAATGAGGACAAAGTGATTCACTCTTAGCTATAGAGAGTCCGTCTGAATCCAATTGTCAATCAGACAGCTAAACTTTGTCCGAATTCCATTTTTACATTGATGGAGACAACTTTTAAAAAATTAATACACATGATTTAGTCAAGTAAAAGAGGTACAAATATGTGCAAAATCTCGGTTGCAGACGTGCAGTAATGATTGTGGTAACAGACAGAAAACCAAGCAATGTGAATGGTTTCACTGTTGTCATGAAATATTGTGGTCCCCGGTTACCACATAAACCTTTTTAATGAGGTCTCGATGGCGATAAATTCGCACTCAATGTCAGTAAATTAATCAACTCTCAGACAACAGTGAGTGAAATATGTAAACAGTAAAAAAAACAAGGTCATATCATATCATAAAGGTTTCCAAAACCGATATTATTCGTATCGTAAAGGAGTAAAGATACCATGTTTTAGGCCGTTTCAAGCGATATTTTCATGGTTTAGGCCGAAATTATGCGATATGATAACCACATCACCCCGTTACCTTATTACCGTGTCCGTTACCGCACCCATGAGTGTTACCGTATTTTTGCACCATGCTATCATCACGGATGCTATGAGACTATTAACTAGGCTAGCCTTGAGAATGATGATAACATGCTACCATGAGCCTCCTCGGAGGATGGTTGTGACTCTATTGGTAGTTCGAGTATGGAAACAAATGATCCCCAAGTTAAGGAACCTTTTTTCCAGGTAAAGCTGAAGGATATGAGAATTTTATCTCGTGGGATGACTCGGATTCCTTGTTTATTGCCAAGAAAGAGTCTTTAAAAATAGAGGGTGGAAAGGAACTTTCTCGAGGCTCGTAATTTGGGCTACTACTTAATAAGCATGGATGAGAACTGAAAAATTATATTTTTCAACCAAAAGAAGCATGGTTCTAATTTATTTTTTTAAGTATAAATGCCAAGTATCCAAAGATTATATGGGAATGATATCTAGTACTACCATCGATAAACATCCATCTTCCAAGTCTTTTGTGGGGGTGTGTGCGAGCCCTCGCTTGTAGAATGCTAATCCTAAAGGAGTCACATTTCAAACCTTAGGGACTCACAAAAGAATCCAATCATGAAAACCATTTGTGGGAAGCAATGATATCCATTCCACCTCTAATGTGGGAAGCTAAATCGAGAAGGAAATGCATGGAAACTATATTAATGGATAATAATCTTTTCTAGAAAATGGAAACCGACAAATATGATGACAACAGAAGGATGATCAAGATGATGAAGAGAAAGTTATGTTGTTTGTCCAAGAAAGAACCAACGATGGAAGAAATTCTCATCAAGAATTCATTTTCTTTAAATAAAAACATGGCACCAAGATTAGCAAGGCTTCTTTCACAAGAATAGAACATGGAGGAAGCAAACTTTCCCTCAGTTGCCTATGAAAAGTTGCAATCAATCAAAAGGAAAACCTATCTTATTTAGTTTAAGTTGTCAACCATTGTCAAAAACAAATAAAAACATTTCATTACCAGATGACATTAGTCAAAAAAAATAAAAAACCAAACCCAAACCCAAGATTGTGAGTGAGCAAAGCTAGTAATTAAATATAGCTCTTATCAAAAAAAAAACAATTGCTCCTTCTTTGTTTGATTGCTTATTTTGATCCCATAGTAGAAAGTAGGTGGAGTCAATTAGCACCTTTTGCCTCATTACTTTTAAAATAAGAGGTGCATTCACTTAAATCCAATCAATTCTTGAAACCCTGACTTAACGCAGATTTCACTAGTGAAAAGCTATGCAACATTCCATTACACCAATGCCATTAAGCAAATCCCACTTAGGCTCTTATCTAGGTGAAATGTAAGGGTAAGATGAATGCAGCATAACTATTGTAAAAATAAATACACTCCTGATAGCAAACACTATATGCAACTTCACATAAATAAGAAGTGCATATAATTTAACAAGTCATTTTTAGTATAGTCCTTTATGATTCAAAAACCAAAGAATTATAAATCTTTGGTTCTATCCATAACCAATGGAAATGTATGTACAGTATTACAAATATCGATTCAGATCTTTTAGCAAGTATTTTCATCAGAATCACGATAATTCAGTGTACAAAAAAATTTAGTTCATAATAAGATTCCTATATCTCTCCTATCGTTGTAGGAAATTTAACATCACAGGTTAAGATACATTATACAAATGTCAATTATTCCCCCAACTAATATTGTCATGAGCATTTCACAGAGGATATCACGAGGACACACGTCTACGTTACCAGCAAGAACAAAAGAAAAAGATACGTAATTTTCTGTCCAAATTCAAATATCTTCAATGCTGGTTAATTTAATAAACACTTCAATCAGTGACTAAAAAAGATATGTTCATCAACTTGGTATATTCAATAGTACCTCTCTAGGATAAGGTGGTTCAGGAAAGAGCCGTCCACAGTCATAAACAATTCCATCTTTATGGTGATCTAGTTTAGTGAAAGACCAGTTACCAACAGTAAATGGTAAACCATAATGCAACAGAATGGGCTCGGCACCCTCTCTTGGAACATAACCTGGATAGATCATCAGGTCATCAGTAATTTTATGACGAAGTCCAACCTGATGAAGAAAAGGGATAGTATCATCACCACAAAAAAACAATTGGTCAACTGTCAAGAGTATAGAAAGCATTAAAATGAGTTCGACATACTTCTGCAGCACCAAATGAATATCCATACATTTCACTAATCCAGCCTGTTCCATATATATCACCAGTTATATTTGTTGCCCAGTGTGCCCTATCTTCACGCACTTCTTCGGTTTTAGAGAGCCAAAAAGGAGCCATGGCTCTAAGATCCTCTATATGGAAAGCCAATAATCCTCCAACCTTGTCACAAAACTCCGGGTTCTTTGTGTGCAATTTGGCAAGGATATTGTCGCATCCAATCAAATACCTGGAATTATGTATCAAGTGGACATATACATAAGCTATAAAGCAAAAGAGCTTAGCTTTAAGGGGAAACCTATAATTTAGGAGCATCGAGAGATATGATGAACAAGCAATAGTTTCCGACTTCTTGATACAACATTAATCTAGTTTTTTTTTTTCACAGCAAAAAGCTTCTTTTTAAGTCATAAGAACCAAAATGCACTAATACATTGAAAACTATTACTATTAGCACTCTGATAGTAGGAAATGCCAGATGATTGTGCAAGAACAAAGGAGTAGTCTTACACCTCCTTAATACCTGTGCACTCTCACCTTCTGAAACTAGTCCGCGTCTTATGTATTAAAGAAGCATAAATACTGATCCAAAAGCTTAACTAAGAATGTGTGACGTAATTGGAAGTAGAGAATTACAGTTGGTAGATAGCTAATAAACATAGTGCATAACCTGTTTCATTTTTTTTGAAATAGGGGGAATATGAGTGAATTGATCTACTAAAAGGCTAATGATACAACCCAACATTATTGCTTCTATTCGCATTTACTCTCATCTAGCCTGCTTTTCAGTACTTCTAACTACATGGTTTGCAACACTTGATAAACACAACAACCAACAAAACAGAGCAATCAATAACAACTAGTTATATAACTGCAACCTCTATGAAAATCCACCTAACTAATAAACAAAATCTAAACAATAAAAGAACCTTTGTCAAGCCTCAACAATACAAGAATAGTTAAGTGCGGACACATGAGAAACATCCATACCCATAATATTGAGCAACAGGCCTGCCTTTCTCGACACCTAATTCCCATGGAATAATTGGACCTCGAATGATCATGTCAGCGTCTAAGACCAGAACCCAATCAACATTTTTTGCATCCTCGCTATGCTCGAGCCAATGCAAAACCCCAGCAGGCTTGTTAATGGCCGGGGTACCTAAAAAACATCATAAATACTTTTCCCTTAAATTAACTATCAAATTCCACTAAAAATAATGGAAAACCAAAAGAGAAAACGGAATTAACACAAAAACACAAAAAATGCCCTTCATATTTATGTAAAGTTGCAAATGAAATCTTCGCTATCACTGTTAACCCACAAGGCTAAAGTTGCTACATTTGAATCTAACCCCTTAAACCCCAACTAGGTGGAAGAAGCCATCAAAGAGAATGTTGGTGAAATAACAATGGCCTGATATTCAAGATCATCACGAGTGAACTATTAGCCTAAGATGTTAACAATGATGGCTAATAACATATAGTAAGAATTGCAAAAAAAAAAAAAAAAAAAAAAGAGGTATATTGTTTATACCAATCTCCAGTTTTTGGATGCTTGCTCATAGAAGGGACCTCCATTGTAGGAGCCAAATGGAACCCTTTATAGTGTTCCTTCTCTTCATCTGTACAACTTAGAAGTCGGGTAATGGGTCCCGGGTGACCCGATTTCCTGTAACTGTGCATTATCCCAACAGTCTGCCAATCGAAGTAATTGTTGCATTCTGTGGAAAACAATGTGTGCATCCTCCATGGAGCTTCACCCACGACTCTTCTAGAATCTTCTGAAAAGCCGATTTGAATTGTAGCTAATCCCAAAAACACTAAAAAGATCACCAAATTCTCCATTGGAAACCTAAATTAGATATTGACAATTGATCGAGATCTCTGTTTATCATACTCATTCATTGAATAAGTCAACATTCAGACATGCAAGTTAGTAGAATAATTCAATAAACAATACCTAAATTCCATCAATTGTCAATTAAATAATTAGGGTTTTGTTTTGTATAACAACTAACACAATGATTGATTGAAATTCAGGGATTGGACAAAGTGTTGGTACCCTTAACGAGCTGATTATCGTCGTATACTCGTATTTATCAGAAAAAAATGCAATTCAAATATTTATTTCATGGTTGAAAACGATGTATTCTGAAGTTGACTTTGGCAAATCGAAATCAAGTATGAATTACTACTGAAGATTGACCAGGGATACCCATTACTCATGCATTCATCTCTTTCACAAATCTACAAACTATAATCAATGATAATTAATTAGTACTACACATAATACACCTTATTCTATCATATCTTATTATACCACCCCCATAGTCAAATCGGGAGGTTTATAGGCACTGAGATCGCTGTTATTAAAATCACGATTTTAATCTATAATTTTACGACTTTATAATCAAGAAACAAACGAGTGATTCAAATCGTAGGTATTATCGTAAGTTGGTAATATCTTACTATCCTAATTAATATAAAATTAGTAGAGGTAGAATTTATTACGTGATTCTACGATCTTGTGATTTAATGATTCGATTTTACGTATTTATTCTTAATTTTTATTTGTTTTTCTTATGTACCATATTTCATTAATTTTTCTTACAATTTAGCGATCAATTGTCATAATTTTAAATAAATAAGTTTCTTCATCGGTGTGAAGATTTAAACTAATTATTAAATATTTTTCTATTTTATCTTAAAGGTGAAGTGTATAAAACTTTAATCAATAAACTTCAATTTTTGAGATGAATAAATAGGACTATATAGCCAAATTATGTTTATTCTAGGACTATATAGCCAATTTGAAGTGTATAATACTTTAATCAATAAACTAAAGATTTAAACTAATTATTAAATATTTTTCTATTTCATCTTACGATTATACGGTTCGATTTATAGGTCTGAATGATTCCAAGTATAATCCCGATTTTAACAACTTAAGCTGAGATCGAAACAAAAATCGTCAAAAAGAATTTTAGAAAGTCTTTTGGTAAAGGTATCGGCTATTTGAAACGAGATGTAACATGAAGAACAAAAATTTCACCACATTGGACCTTTTCACGTTTTCACGAACAAAGTGAATGTCCATTTCAATATGTTTTGTGCGTTGATGATAAACAGGATTGCCGGAAAGTTAAACAACATTTACCTTATCACAATAAACTATGGTAGTTTTCGTAATAGGACAATGAAACTTAATTAGGTGGGATGGACCAAAACAGAAAATGTTGTAATTAAACGGAACGAAGAGAGTAGTTTAACGTTACGTTTTTCATACAAGAAATGGGATCAAATCTTCTAAATAACCACATAATTTTCTTGTTTAACGTTAGTTTTTCATACTTAACACCTCTTTTATTTTTTCCAACTCACGCCTGTGTCTGTGTGAGTTGTAAGGTTAATTTAGAGTTTTCCTTATTATCAAGATCTACTTTTTTTAACCTAAGTGCAAAATTCTTATGTCGTAAGCATTTTAGTTGAGTTTTCCGTGCTAAAGTCCTCTTTCTTATAAATATATATGTTGTACTAATTGACTAGATTTTTTTGTTGATTAAATCTTCGAGGTGGTGCCACTTTAGTAGTTGGGATGGTGATGTTGGTTTATATAGTCGTTCGAGTGAATAAAAGACGTATAAGAGGAATCAATAAATTTTCATTTCTTTGGAGTAAAGGAATGTTGCAGGTTCATCCGGCTTATTGCAAAATCAAATCACATGCCAATCTTTTAAATATATGAATATGTATTATTTTTAGTTTTAAATATATTTTTGGCAATTTAATGTTCGTAATAACCTTAAAGTAGAAGATTTTGAGTTGACCCAAGATCGAGTGTTCATGAGCAGGTTGCATTGGTTCTCAAAACACTTGGGTTTAAGTTTATAATTGGTCATTTTAAGGAATCACTTCAAATTATTGATGATCAATCCAAAATTATAGTTGGTTGCTTTAAGATTATAAATGTTCATTTTAAGCGTAGAAGTATACATTTGAACCATGATCTCAACATAAATCGTCTCATTAAAGAATTTGTTAAGATTGTCTTTCGGAAAAAATATTTTTTTATTTACAAAACACTAAATCTAAGCCAATTAAAATTTATATTTGCAAAACATTAAATTTACATAAATTTAAGCCAATTAAATTCACAAATAAATTTTTCAAAAAAAAAAATTTCACAAATAAATTTTTTGTTTTACTACTTTTGATGCTCATTACCCAAAAACAAAGAGGAAAAAAAGAAGTAGAACTTGACCCACAGGCCACAAATTTCTTCAGCCTGAACCAAATCGAACATCGAGCTTCTTTTCTCTCTACCAAATCCCTAAGAACGCGGTAAGAAATTGGAGTAGAAGATTCATCTTTCTGTTAAGGGTTGCCAAATATTGATCGATTAAGTACATAGAGGAAGGGGTTTGATGGCCTGGAGACAACTTCGTAGGCAGGTTAGTGAATCGACCTTATTCGAAATGTTTGATAATCAAATGTTGAATTTGTATTTAAGTTTTGTATTTTATTGATTCAATTCCTGTGGAAATTCTGGTTATTACTGTTTTTAATTAGTTATAATGCTCTGATGCGGTTTTTATTTTTACTCATTTGTGGGTGTTGGTTAATGTTTTCAGTTTTTGAGTGTTGAATATTTGTTGTAATTCCGTGTTAATTGGAAATTGATTTAGGGTTTTATTTGAAATTTTGAGCTGAGGTTGACTGTAAAAATGATGATTTGGGCTGTTAGAGTATTTTTCTGCTAGGTTATGACTTAAGTGTTCGGAAATCAATAGCTTATCAATTTCATTGTGGTAATTGAAGGTTTGAGATTGAGACTATTAATTGTTGTGAAGTTGCCAAATGAAGTGGCTTAGTAAAGGACTGCATAGGTTTGATTGTACTCCTCTATTTTTCAAAAAGATGTGGGTAGCTATTGCGGTAATGGTCAAGGTGATGCGGTGATGAGAGTGATGAGTTTTGTAATGCCAACTATTGGCCAAAATAATGAGATGCTCCCTCTGTCTTCAAGAAGTTTCAAGAGATTACAACTGTCCACCTTTATACGCATTTCAAGATATGGCGGGGACACGTAAATTGTGTGGATAAGATTAAAAGGAAGAGAAGATGAGAGAATATGTGTGGATAAGATTAAAAGTAAGGGAAACGGTAGATAATATGTATGGATAAAAATTAAAGAAAGTGATGGAACCATCACTCAAAATAAAAATGTGGTAAACTTAAAGAGATGGATTAAAATGAATAGTATTGTAATCTCTTGGGGATTGGGGTATCACTTGAACCATCCTAAAATGCTGTCTCTTGAATCATCCTAAAATGCTGTATTTTTACACCTTTGTGATGTGGATAGTATGAGTTTGGAAGATTTGAAAACTTTTATGACTTGATTGATACTAATTGGTGTAGCCTTGTTATGCTCCAAAATTGTGTGCACATTGTGTTTATAAATATCAATCACCTGTAAAACATGAAAAAGGTGTTTGAAGTGATAGAAGATGGGTGCCACTTTATTCAGGTTTTTTTTTTCCAACTGTTTTGTTCTGGCTTGGCAGGTGGCAAGAAAGGAACATGAGCTTGCACGATTGAGTACAGAATCGTCTCAGTTTTATTCAACTTTGGAACGACTGCATAATGTTGGAAGTGAAATATCTGTGCCATTTAGGTTCCATTCAACTTTGCGACGACTAAGTGATAGCAGAGGTGAAATTTCCGAGTTACATAGGCGCTATTTGACTGGAAGCCATCTACACAATGCTATGTCATCTAGGCTCTATTCAACAACATGGAGGTTGCCTCATCCTAGAGGTAATTTAGATGTTCTACTTGAAGTCACTAGTTTGCTTGAAATTGTGTTTATTTGGAATTTTTTAGCCTTTTCACCTAAGTCGTGGTTTAGTTATAAGGTTTGTGGTTTGTTCATGGCTTGTAAGTTGATTTCTTAAACTCATTACATTTTTTCCTCATGTTCATTGTGCTTAAATGGTTCGAAGGAAATGGTTTTGAATCAATTGGCAATAATCATTTGAAGTTCATCAAGGAATGAGAATAGGATGAGTTTTATTTGATGTTTGTATCTTATTTGATCCTTTTCCTTCTTTTGTTGAATATTAGGCATGAGTACTATTGCTTGTTTATTCTTAAATGCATGTAGAATGGAACCTTTATATGATGTGTTTAGGATGGGATTAGTATAGAGGAATGAGGACTAACTAACAAAACTTCTCTTACTAGAGCTTTGTTAGTAATGAGACATTGTTAATATCAAATAGAAATTTTCTTCGAAGTGTTGATTTGGATTTTGACAAAGCAAATTTTATATATCGCAAGCGCACAGTTTACGTGTAGTCGCGGGTCGAACACAAGGAAGCACATTCATTAAATTGTTTGCTTTATGATTACAAGACACGGGTAAACAAAAGATTTGGTCAAGAAACTAGTACTACGATGCAAATAAGCTAATGCAAAAACAATAATAACATAGAGATAACGATGGTATGACAAGTTCTAGGGTGTCGCCGTGTCGGGCGTCACCTAATTCTAACATGGGAGTCAATTACTCTCATGATTGTATGAAATTGAGTCATCGGCATTATTAAACGTGATCTAATTAATCTCAAGCTTCCACTCTATAGATTAATATCGATTTAAGACCTTACTAGTGTTAATCCTCAAACTTTCGTTTTATTGGCTAAACTAGTAGGAATTTAACTTAAATATATCTCAATTCTAAAAATTAATCCTAATCTCAAACTTCCGTTTTATTGAATAGGTTAATAAAGATGTTTAAACTGAGATTCATTAAGCATAGATTTAATTATAGGCCCAAATTTCACACAATCAATCGATAAAATATCATCCCATGCTTCGAATTAGGGATTATACCCTAACCCTAGATAAGAAAACTACTCACTACGCATAATGATGAAGAACATGTGATAAACGATAAAAAAACCTTAATTAAAACACTAAACATGAAGATGATATGAAATTTCAATGCGCAAAGATAAAATGACAAAGCAATAAACAAGAAAACTTACTAATTGAGATGAACAAAAACTAAATTGCAAGGAAATTAAAGTGTAACAATTGAGTTCAACCACGAAAGCTCCCATGGAAGAACCAAAATTACAGAGAAAAAAACTGAAATTAACTAAAAATTGTTGGGAGCTCATTCAAACCTTTTCTTTTCCCATTATATATATATATATATATATATATATATATATATATATATATATATAGATTTAGGATCAAATGAGAAGGGGTCTCAAAATGAGAAGGGTGAGAAGGAATCTCATCCGTCTAGATCAAATATCAATGGTCTGGATTAGTGAGCTCCTTGCACGCGGTTCATTAGCTCCTTGCACGCGGTTCAGCATATTTTTTTACCCAGTTTTTTACATTTTATAAAGATACTATGTTCTTAGAAAAAGATACTATGTTATGAATAAAGGTTACTATGATTATGTATAGTTACTGTCTTCTCTTAATCTTAACAGAACATCGTAACTTTTTAAAATAAACATAGTAACCTTTAATCATAACATAGTATCATTTTCTAAAAACATAGTAACCTTAAATCATAACATAAAATGGAGAAAAAATCGACGAGAAAGATGATTTTCACCCGTTAGATTTTCACAAGATCAATGGCTATAAATCCTTCTCATCCTTCTCATTTTGAGACCCCTTCTCAATGGATCCCCCCCTATATATATATATATATATATATATATATATATATATATATATATATATGTATATATATATATGTATATGTATATATATATATATGTATATGTATATATATATATGTATATATATATATATATATATATATATATATATATATAATGGGAAAAGAAAAGGTTTGAATGAGCTCCCAACAATTTTTCTTCTTTTGCATTTTGGCTTGATAGGAGTGCAAATGTAAGCTTGTTTTTGCTAGAATTCTCATTTTGGCTTGATAGGAGTGCAAACACTCAAAATTTCTACATATTTATAAACACTTGGACTTTTCATTTTACACAGAGTGTCATGAATTATTTCAACCTAACACTTAGATATATTAGCATCATTCATTATGCCTCACAAAAATAGTGAAGGTCGATGATGCTATACGTACCTCCTTATTTTCAAGGTTGATGATGTTTGCATGGGGAGCGGTGATGCAAGTGTACCTACTCATTGGTAGTCTCTTATAGAGGGGATTGATCTTAAGGAGAGGAAGTGAAGGGTGAAGTTAGTTGGGTGGGTTGCAAAGCCATATCCTTGGATGAACATAGTAGAGGTTGGTTTCTTTGTGTTCAAAGAAGGGACCACTTTGGGTCACTGATTAAAAAAAGATTTTTAATGGCTGGAAACAAAGGATATTGCATGAAGGATTGGGAAAGTTGATTTATTGAAAACTCATCAAAATAAAATCAATAAAATATAGGCAAAATGCTGTTTTAAAATCAATAGATACTTCATTATTATTCAACAAGATTTGTGAATTACAATATTCATTTATAAAATAAAACCATACTACATAACATGCATTCTATTCCTCAATAAAACACAATACACTACCCGGGTTGAGCTTTAAAATGATTGGTAGACTATTCATACTAATAAGGTGCATCTTTGTTTCAAAGGAGTTCATTAGCTAAGAACTCCACAGTTAAGCGTGCTTGGTGGAGGAACAAGTGTAGGATGGGTGACCTTCTAGGGAGTTTTCCCGAGTACGCATGAGTAAGGCCAAAGTGCACTGAAAAAACTTATGTTGGTTTGTGGGGCCAAGTTTACAATCTACAATATTGAATTGAAAACCTAACTTTGCATTGCTTCAGTATGGTATTGGGATAGTATGAGGACCCAAATCACCAAACATGTGAATGAGTGTAGCATTTTCCAACAAGCTAAATCATCCTATCAACAACCCAGGGGTCTTTTACAGCCCTTGCCCTTTCCAACTCATTTTGGGAACACGTTTGCATGGACTTCATTGAAGGTTTACCCAACTCATGTAGGGAACACTTTTACTGTTTATTACCATTAATACCATTTTACCGCACCATTTTCTTATTTTGCTCATCCTTTTATCATTTTCGTATCTTCATGCTGAAATGGCTATTTCAGTTCATTCCACCTTTCCTGTAGTTCAGATCTGTGATTCCTGTTATATTTTCATAACACTGGCCAGTAGGTAGAGGTGTTGTTTCAAAGGCAGATTCTTAATGAAATCCAAGTTAATTAGGGGAGTACCTATGCTGTGCTTTCCTAGTTTTTATCTTTGTCAGAGAAATAGCGTCTTTGTTTAAAAAAATTACCTGGTGTTCTTTCCTGCCCAGTCTGTTATCAATTTTTGATATTTGTGTGCTTCCATTATGAGGAACATTCATCACCATTTGATTTTTTTTACAGAAAGGCTTGCAGGGAAGAGATTCCAGTCAAGCTATGCGGGGAGCCTAAGTCGCCGAGCAAGTGATCCAGAATCTGTAATAAGAGCTTTTGAAAATCAACCTGCTTTGCATAATAGCCCTGCTGCTGTTGCTGAGTATGTGAAAGCTCTGGTGAAGGTTGATAGATTGGACCAAAGCGAGTTGCTCCGGACATTGCAGAGAGGTTTGTTCTGGCTTTTCTATCTTTTTTAAATTTATAAACAGCTTGGTGAATCAGTGATTTCTTTTAAATTCTAACTTATTGTACAAGTTTACAACAGTACTCTTGCCATTGATGTCTAGGCAAGAGGACGTCCTCTCTCCTTTGCCACGATTATGGAATAAGACTTGGCCTGTTATCTCTTTAAGAAATAAAGTTTATCTCATGATAATTACTGTTGGTATATGGACAATGTTTGTGTTCTATTCTGTTCCCCGAGTGCCAAATAAGATAGTGGACGTCATATTTTTTGACTTGGCCATTATATGTGTCATTAATGACTATGTTACTCAGTATTTGGAACTCATCCAATGCGGGTATGTGTCCAAGAACTCAGATAATTTATGAAAATAATTCTTTTTTTTTTTGGTTTGAAATAAGTGTCACTTTCTAATTTAACTTTCCGGGTATTGTCTTTTAATGCTTTACCTTGATATTCTGTTGAAGAGCTTTTGTGCATGCTTTGAGGATCAACTCTTTGTTTTAAAAGAAATTTGAAAACACCTGAAAAGATGTAAAAGAAATGATAGCTGCTGTAGTGGACAAGACTTGGTTACTTCATTGGGTTGTTAAGTATCCTAGAACATCTGCTACTCATCCATCCAGCTTTTGTATTATTGGTGGAACAGTCAATCTCTGCAATAGTGTTTTCTGATTGTCATCTATTAGATGTCTCATTTTTTGTTTGCAGAAAATATTCTTTTGTGCTCATAAATATTTTTTCTTATCCGGGACATCTTTTGACTTATAGTAAGAGGCAACTATTTTGTTTACATCACTACCTCATCATGATGCAAAATGAATACAAATGCTTGTTTTTCTTTCAATCTCACTACTCTCGTCTCTTTTTTTGTCAAATGTTGCTAGTTCCCTCTGTTTTTGAAAGTCATTTGGTGGTTTTTGCTCAGTTTCAGTTATATATATATATATATATATATATATATATATATATATATATATATATATATATATATATATATAGGGTCAAGTTCCAGTGAGAACCAAGCTTATATGAGAACCGTGAGAACCAATCTCTCCGATAAAAATGTGTTACTTTTTCACAGAAAAGATGTTACTTTTGGACAAAAATATGTTACTTTTGTTTTTAAAAAAATCTGTTACTTATTAGCAAAAAAATGTTACTTTCAGAAAAAAATATAAATACAAAGTAACACATTTTTTTCGAAAAGTCACACCTTTTTATGTTAAAAGTAACACCTTTTTGTGAGTTTCTTTTCAGAATTTTTTTCTTAAAGTAACACATTTTTGCCTAAAAGTATCATCTTTTTTATTAAAAAAAAGTAACACATTTTTGCCTAATAGTAACATGTTTTTAGTCAAAAAGTAACACATTTTGGTCAGGCAGATTGGTTTTCACGGTTCTCATATAAGGATGGTTCTCACTGGAATTTCTTCCTATATATATATATATATATATAGGATTTGGATCATATGAAAACCAATTAAAATGGTGAAAACTGAAAACAGTGGTACATAAAAGCTCAAATGGAGTACATATTTGGATGGCAATTCTGTAAATAATTATACATTTGCTAAAAAGGGTACATATACGCTTAAAAGAGGTACATAATCAGATGGCATTTTTGTAAATAATATGAACTTTTTTCTTCACAAAATATAAGTACACGTTATAAGATAATATGTACCTCTTTTGCCACAATATGTATACCTCTGTCTGGTTTTCAGTTTTCACCACTTTAAGTGTTTTCACTTGATCCTACCCCTATATATATATATATATATATATATATATATATATATATATATGTCTCTTTTTATGCTGTCATCATTATGTCTCTCATGCTCAGTTAGATTATTGATGTCTTCAGGCATTGCTGCCACCAGTGGCCATACCTTTTCTGTGGAAGATAGCATGGGTGGGCTTTCTGCTTTCCCCAATGTGGGGAAATCTACAAAACCTGGATTACTTGGAACTGCTGGTGCTCCAATTCACATGGTTACTGCTGAAGGAGGGAATTTTAAAGAACAGTTGTGGCGTACATTTCGTACCATTGCATTGGCTTTTCTCCTAATTTCAGGAATTGGTGCACTAATTGAAGATAGAGGAATTAGTAAAGGTACAAAACCAAGCTCTCAGCATTGGTTGACAGGCAAAAGGGCTGTTTGAGTTTTCTTTCTTGTTTTGATTTATCTTTTTTATTGTTTTTTACTTTGTTTGGTAGAGTGGGCAAGGAGGTGGAAGTTACCTAATTGTTTTTTCACATTTCAGGGTTGGGTCTGAATGAAGAGGTACAGCCTAGTATGGAGTCTAACACGAAATTTAATGATGTAAAAGGTGTTGATGAAGCGAAAGCTGAGCTAGAGGAGATAGTTCACTATCTTCGAGATCCCAAGGTTTGTGCATATTAGATCTTGTGTATTATTGGATCTATTGTCCTTGCTATGAAATTATCTCATGATCTTGTTGAAAATGGTGAGTGTGTTTATGTTGGATTTGACGTTGCAATTGTTTCTCCTAATTAAGCCTTACATGTCTTCCTCATTACGATTGGTATGGACTGAAGATTATGAAATTGACATTGAAGAGAGAGAGAGTAGGTTAAAGTAGGGGGATAGAGTGAGTGAAAGCATTGCTGTGATGGAAAGCAAGCGAAAATGACAGGGGACAACACTCATCAAAACAAGATGAGCAAAAGTTATTTACTCCTGTGATCATTTTCCTGGGCTTCTATATCTCTTTTGGCTTGCACTTGTTGAAATTTTAACGTTCATACCGTTTTTCGCTTCCTCAAATAAATGAATGATGCTTTGAGTGGGAAACCTATGGAAGTCTTAAAGATCTGTTGCAAATTACAAATTTGGAGCGAGCATCGGTTTGCAGTGTGTACACTTAAAAATATAGTGCACAGATGTGGTATTAGTCCCGAATAGAAACAGTTTGCACAGTGCAAAAATGCGGTAACAGTCATGGTTGTGATAATGGACATGGTGATGCAATAACGGGGATAATCTGGTTACCGTACCGCCTAATATTGGCCTAAACCATGAAATATCTCGTGGAATGGCCTAAAATGCTGTTTTTTATAATTTTTTGATGCAGCATGCAGGTATACTAGTTCGGTAAATTAAAAACCTTTACAATACGACCAATACCATACAATGCAGTCTTACTTTTGCAATATGATCTGGGGGCTATTTTCCACTATGTTTACAGTTCATGTTAATTAAAATTCAGAATTTAGTTTCTTAGCTGTTACGACTCTTATCCCTACAGAGTCTTGATGTGCGGTTCTGGTATGTTATGTATTTCATCTTATGCCTTTTGTGGGCCGTGGGTGAGGAGGGGGTTTGATGACGTCACTTTGGTGCTATTTGTTACTGCTATATATTTTCTCATTGTACCATTGTGCTAGTTACATTTATGTTTGTCTTTATTATGATACTTGCATGGATAGTTATGTCTTATTGACACTTAATATTTACAGCGCTTCACTCGTTTGGGTGGTAAACTCCCAAAGGGTGTTTTGCTTGTTGGCCCTCCTGGTACTGGAAAAACTATGTTAGCCAGAGCTATTGCTGGAGAAGCAGGAGTGCCTTTCTTCTCTTGCAGTGGTAGTGAGTTTGAGGAGATGTTTGTTGGTGTTGGAGCAAGGAGGGTGAGAGACCTGTTTGCTGCCGCAAAGAAGCGATCACCTTGTATCATTTTTATTGATGAAATAGATGCAATAGGGGGAAGTCGTAACCCTAAGGATCAGCAATATATGAAAATGACATTGAACCAATTGCTTGTTGAGCTCGATGGCTTCAAACAAAGTGAAGGAATCATTGTGGTTGCAGCAACTAACTTTCCCGAGTCGTTGGACCATGCATTGGTTAGACCTGGACGGTTTGATCGACATGTTACAGTTCCCAATCCAGATGTTGAAGGACGCAGACAGATATTAGAAGTTCATATGGGTAAGGTATGCAACGATGTTTGTAAAATATCTGTTTCTACCTAAACTAAGTTGTTCACTTTCTTTGTGTTATTTCAAAAATGAAATTATTTTTACATAAAAACCTTGGGAGGTTGAAGAGATGGTAAACCATAAGTGGTCTTGAATATGTTAGCTTTTAAAATGTGAATTAAATACCTGACTCAATTGTAAAAATTGACCCAATCCAAACTGACTAAGCTGGAAAATTAATTTGTGAATCATGTTGATCATTTGTCTTAATAAGCTACTATCTAATAGACTTATATGCATGACCCAAATCAACTGGTAACAAAACTTCTACTAGGAGTGAACTATTTATTTTCATTGCCTGTTGATTCATCGCTAAAATGGAAATGCTTTTAGTCCGTTAGCTTCCCTTTCTTGACTTAATACTCTCTTTCTTTTACATTGGGGGTTACCTTTTCAAATTGTTGGTTGTCTTTTTGATATTTGGTGGTGATTACTTCTGTTTGAGTATCTGGATTCTGTTGTCTCTGTAATAATATCCAGAGGTTTACCAGCTTTTTGGTGTGATTTTTTCTGGTTTAGGCTTTGTGTTAGGTTGGCTCCAGCCTCCAGATAAGAAACTCGTGATTAAGTGTAATAAGTGAAAAATGAAAATACGCTTAGAATTATCTATAGAAAAGAAAATAAGTTCAGATGAATTCCAATGATAGCCATGAGGAATGAAAATAATTTCATATAAGGGCCAATAAGTTCCCTTAGTGTTCATTAAAAGATTATCAATAATACTATAATTTACTTCAAGCCAGGGTCAATAAGTTTGAAAATGGACTACAAAATTTATTATGAGCAAAATCAAAACTATTTAAAGTTTTTATACAGGCACAAGTAGAAGCGCAACTATTGGAATTCTTTTAAGGGCCTACATAAGTTTTCATACATTCAGTTCAGATGAGAGCTTTTAAGATAGATGGTTTTTCAGTTGAGAAACACAGAGCGGTATATGAAATTTTTTAGCGTACATTCTCTGGTTCTCATGAGTAATAGTGTGATGTAATCATGTGGCTTTCATCTTGTTGATTAATGTGAGTTGCTGTTGATACCTACACCATATCTTTGTTTTACTGTATACAGGTTCTAAAGGGAGATGATGTGGACCTCATGATTATAGCTCGAGGAACTCCAGGATTTTCTGGTGCTGATCTTGCTAATGTAGTCAATATAGCTGCACTGAAGGCTGCAATGGATGGGGCGAAGGCAGTGAGCATGTCTGATCTTGAGTATGCCAAAGATAGAATCTTAATGGGTAGCGAGCGTAAATCAGCTGTTATCTCTGAAGAAAATCGGAAAATGACAGCCTACCATGAGGGTGGTCATGCTCTTGTCGCTATGCATACTGATGGAGCCCTCCCTGTTCACAAAGCAACAATTGTCCCCCGTGGTCTCTCCCTTGGGATGGTTACCCAACTTCCTGAAAACGATCAAACAAGTATCTCGCGTAAACAAATGCTTGCCCGTCTTGACGTTTGCATGGGGGGTCGGGTTGCTGAGGAGCTCATCTTTGGGGAGAATGAAGTAACCTCTGGTGCATCATCTGATCTCGATCAAGCAACAAAACTTGCAAGATCAATGGTAACTAAGTATGGTATGAGCAGAGAGGTTGGGCTTGTGAGTCATGATTATGATGATAATGGACGTAGCATGAGCACCGAAACACGGCTCCTTATTGAGAAAGAGGTCAAGTTTTTACTCGAGCGAGCATACAACAACGCAAAAACCATTCTTACGACTCATAGCAAGGAGCTCCATGCTTTGGCTGATTCTTTGCTAAAGAACGAGACCTTGACGGGTCATCAAATTAAGGAGTTGCTTGCAAAAGTTAGCTCAGAGCAGAAGCAAGAGCAGCTAGAGCAGATAGTTACTAAGAGTAGTGAGCAGTCTAACACGGCCGCACCATCAAGCCCAAGCGCTGCCACATCAGCAGCAGCTGCAGCCGCCGCTGCAGCTGCAGCTGCGGCAACCGCAGCTGCGAAAGCGAAAGGGGCTGCTCCTGTGGGTTCTTAGCCTTTTGGACTTTTTCCTTATACATCAGGTTTTAATTAATGGGAATCAATGTGCATATATATAATTTAAAAATTTTCATCATTGGAAAATGATGTGTTTTCATGATCATTGGCAACGTTTCTTGTCTATATTTGCTGCTAATAATTTGATGATACTTCTGTATCATCAGTTCATCACTCAGATGGAAAAGTGGACTAGAGAAATATTTCTTCGTTCCTTTGAATTTACTACACTATATTTAAAAGCTTTTTACATTAATTTGCATGGTGCAGCAAATTCAAAGGACTAAAATATTAGCGGCATAACTGCATAAGCAAAGCTGACATGTTCAAGTAGTGTATTAATATAAAGATGGGTTGATCTTTTTTTTTCATAGTTGCAATGAACGATTCTACAATTCTATGTCTCATACGATTTCTCATTCAATTTTGTACACTTTATCAATGTAATATTTTAATCTTATCTCAATTGCATCGATCACTTGCTTCTAACGCTCTTTGAAGATCTCCTTGAGCTGAAGGACTCTTGGACGCACTCTCTTTTATGGGTATGAGTCGCCGTCGTCCTTCCCTCCTTAGACCCTGATTATAGTTTTCCTATGAGCGGGATACACTGGGTATGATGATGATGAGTTTTATTATCAAAATTAAAATCATAAACTTGAAAAAAGAATAATTGTAAGTTCAATATTTTTGATTATCTTCTTTATACCTTAAAAAGCTAGCTACTCGTGATCGGATAAACTAATGATGAAGCAAACAATAAACTGAGTGGAGTTTGTTTACCCATAAGGCCATTACCCATATCTGCTGCCAAACAGCAAGGCTACAAACAAGTCGAATCGATTGCAATGTACAGAGGCTAAAAAGTTTATTACATCTACAAAACAAGTTTTGTTCAGGTTCTAGTGTGCTCGTTTGCGGAGTTTAATGAGAAACCGGGAGGCAAGGACAACAAAGTACACAGGTGACAGGACTAACGAAAGAGATAGCTATTTTCAGCTCTAAGCCATACATATATCGTCATTTGAGAGGACATCGAAGAGTTACATTATAGTACACAGCAGACAATCTCAATCAACTAACACTGCAAATGTTGTTTGAGATCAACAGCTACCTAACTGCTAATTTCTCAATGCAAGAACAGTTTAATCGATAAAATACAAATACAATACTTCACAGAATACATGTCCGCAAACCCCTCAGTCGAATAAGAACTCTTTTGCCTCTCCCCTCACTTTAAGCTCGAAGAGTTTGTGGCTTCACCCCAATCTTTTTCCAGGAAACACTAGGCATAATTTGTTTCGTGTCAACACGATCTTTGTATTGAATTGCAAAATTTAGCACAGAATCCAGAAGTGAGTCGGATAAAAGGTGTGGTTGGAGACCAAGCTCAATGAGTTTAGTATGCTTAGCATTGTAGTAATGTTCCTCTGCCTCAACTCTTGGGTTTGGCACGGATATGGTTTCAACACTTAGACCAAGTTTTTCTCCCCGCTTTTGTTACGAGGGCAGCAAGATCTCTAACTGAAAACTGCTCCGTAAATTGATTGAAGACTCTGAATTCTCCGGGTTTAGCAGGATTTGCAATGGCTAACTCCACACACTGAACAGTATCTCTTATATCAAGATATCCCCTGGTCTGAATAAAATAGGGAAGAACATTCTCAAAAAGGTAAAAGTTATTTGTAAGCTACTATACGCCTTCTGAAGGCAAGCTAGAAAAGACTGTAAAGCGTATGCTCAACATTTTCTAATAAAAATACCTTCATAAACAATTGTATGTTTTTAGTCGGGAAGTTCATTGACAAGAAGCTAAGAAACGCTCATGTGATAAATATGAATGAAATATGATTTTAGAGTTGAAACAATTTGCTAGCTATTTCAAGCATCAGCCTATGTAAGTTAAAGATGTGCAAGAGATATTCCAGAATATTACCTGACCCCCTTTGCCATACACTGTAAGTGGATGACCGACAGCTGCCTGAACACAAAACCGATTTAGTGCTGTACCAAATACAGCATCATAGTCAAACCTGTTGGACAATTCTTCGTGCATTGCAGTTTCGTCTGTCCTCACACCATAAACGACACCTTGATTCAAATCAGTCGCTCGAATCCCCCAAGCCTTGCATGTGAAGGCTATGTTGTGTGAATCATGGACTTTGCTCAGATGATAGAAGGAGCTAGCCTGCTTGGGGTAAGGCAAAGTATCTGTTCTACCATTATGAGTAATTGTTATAAAACCTTCTTCAATATCAATATTTGGAGTTCCATATTCTCCCATAGTGCCCAACTTTACCAGGTGACATTCTTCTCCGAATTCCTTAATAGCAAACAGAACATTGAGAGTCCCTATAACGTTGTTCTGTTGAGTGTATACAGCTCTTGAACGATCAATCATAGAATATGGGGCAGATCGTTGTTCTCCAAAATGGACAACAGCATCAGGTTCAAATGACTTGAAGGTTTCTGCTAAGAACTCAAAGTCACAGATATCACCAACATGAAGCTGGATTGTTTTACCGGTCAAGGACTGCCAGCGGCGAATGCGGTTCTGAATTGAGGCAATAGGAGTCAAGGAATCAAGACCAAGCTGATGGTCAAAAAGTCGACGAACAAGGTTGTCAACAATCGCAACCTCGTAATTTTTATTGGATAGGTGAAGGGCTGTTGCCCAACCACAGTAACCATCTCCACCAATAACCATAACTCGCTTGCGACCAGATGTATTGCCATTGCTCTCTAAGGAACCAGTGCCCGATTGAGCTTTAGTATCCTGGTTAACAGGTAGGGTGGTCGCACGGACAACATTTAACTTTTTCAGGTTATCTCCTAGGTGAACAAGCTTTTTAATTGATGATTTTGACGTTTGTGGAGTAAAAGACACAGGAAACTTTGTTGATCCCATGTTCCAACATTTGGAGGAAAGTTTCTCACTTGGAGATACTTTCATGGAGCAAGAAGCTGAGAGTAGATGAGCCATGCTGACGATAGGAGTTTCACCAATGTGCAAAAGAAAACACCTACATTCGGAAACAAGATGCTATTTTAAGTACAACTAGTGCATATTTACGATGGATTGACTTTGTGGAACAAATATATACTCTCTTTCCCCCTCTCAATTTGTCTCATTTTCTATTTTGGGATGTCCCACTCATTTCACCTCATTTCCTTATTTGGAAATGGATCTTACCGGTTTCTTTTAATTTCATGCACACATTTCTACTTTCTTTCAATATCATCCACACAATTTAATTTAGGTCTTTTCATTTGACACCAAACTAAAAGAAAGAAGAAAAACCGACAAACCCATCGGAACAGAGCAATACTTCTTTTGCAATCAAACTATCCAAGTACCATACTTAATGCCATAAACAATAGTCAAGTTTCCAGAACCCATCAAAATAACTGGGATAAGCAGATTTTTATAAGAGACTATTTCTTATCCCTGTGGGTTCCTATGCTCTTCCAATTATCCCAATTAAGGCATTTTAGGAAATTATCTTTGATCAACAAATCTCAAAAGGTGACAACTTTTTCTCATTAACTTATAAATGTACTTGATAAGCGATTACTATTTTCAAACCGAGAAAGCAACCCATTCCACCCTGTGCCATTAAATGGCTCCCATTTATCGGGGTTCTGAGAGGGTCAAATGTATGCAATCTTACCTTTTGGTGATAACCAAGGTGTGGGTTCCAATAAACTCAAACAGAGGAAGTAACATACTTCACAATTCTCTAAATAGGTGAGTACTTAGAGGATAAATCAAGCAGTTGGCGAACTCTACTTAAGAGTCATGATGGGGAAAAGATGGATTTGTAAGCAATATAGATCACCTCAAGTGTCATTCTAATCTTATTCCAAGATAAGAAAATTTTCTGCAAATATGAAATGTGTTGTTGGACTTCATAATTTAGGGCAAGAGACACAAGTTCCTTCAGTGAATAACAGTTTTTCTCCTATGTAACACAATTTCAACAATACTCAAGGGTCAGTCAATCCAAAACAACCTATTTCTTATTACTAACACGGGTAAAACCCCATATATATTGGAGTCATTTAATGGCATCAGGGTAATGGAATTGGAATATCATGTTTCAATGGCTGTAGCTCAAATTTATACAAATGAAGGAACATAATTGATTTTGAGACACCCAAAATTGAAAAGAAACCATTATAAAAAAAACAGCAATTTTGAGCTTAAACACTATACAGGCATTTCAACAAACACATATAAGGCAGAAATGGATGTCAATACAAATCACAAATATATCAAGAACCCATCAAATTCGACCATTTCAAAACACAAATAACACTATATCAGAGCTTATACATAAGCCATAACAAGATATAGTTAATAGAGACAGATATTACCTTATAAAGATACAGTCAAAGAAAATTCAACCGAAATTCTTAGAGAGAAACAGAGAGATTGAAATTTGAAGAAGAAAGGAAAGAAAGCAGCGATGGGACAGTTATTCAAAACTAATGAACTCCATTTCAAGCTCAGAATTCACGTATGATAATTTTTTCGAATATCTAAGATTTCAGTAGCATATTCGCTTTCTTATTCTCTATTTGGGATACTGGTAAAAGACCTTTCATAATCTTATCCCTAATAATAGGATTCATTTTTTTAAAAAAAAATTGACATTCATAATCTAATTTTTTGCGCCCCTGTCGCGAATAATTCAGCTTTTTAATTATTTTCTAATAATTTAATATTTGTCTTTAGTTCGCTGTGAATAATCTAACTTTTATTTTAGTTTGCTACTAACATACCCTATTATTATCCATTATTAGTAATACGGTATATTGTGGGCAAATTTTTGGATTATTAGAAAATAATCTAAAGGTGGGATTATTCACAGCGAATGAGTAAAATGTTGGATTATTAATGTCAATTTTTTCTATTTTTTTGCACAATATTCATTAATAATAATATTTGAGTAATACGATGTAAACTGAGAGAAATGGAAAGTGTCTAATAGTACCTTCATCTGGAGATGGTCAGTGAGTAAAATTTTTATAAGATTCGGACACGCAAAAGCTATTTGTCACCTTCGGTACAAGATAGTTATGTGGGTAGTTATTAATTATTTAAGTAGTTGTAAACTTGTAGTGGTTGTTTTTAATAGTGGGACAATTGTAGCGGTTAGATATTTAGTTATCTAATTACCTGTAAAATTGTATACTAATATTGTACGATACAAATAGCGGTTATGGTAGCTGTCAGATTATAATTGGCATATTTAAATGTAGAGAACATCTTGAATCTCTACTTTTTATGTTGGCATGCTATAGCTTATAAGGTTTAATTAACGTTGTAAAAACAAATACATGCACCATCAAACGCAACTTAAATTGCCACTTTATCGAGTTTCTTATGAAGAAGCTTTTGGAGTTAATGTTGTTGTCTACATTAACACTATATTTGGCCAATATAGAGAGAAAAGAAAGGAAGGGAAAGGGGAGGGGTAAGGACAGAGATCTTGTTTGTTTTGGAAAAAATCATCTATTACAATCCAACCTTTAATTGATCTTTCTATATTCCAAATTTTAATTAACCATGAATAATCTAAACTTTATAGTCACTTAGCCATGAACTAATAGTGATCGATTTTAATAGGTTAATTGCTAAAAAAAGAAAAATAAAAGAAAAATTCTAAAACATTCATATTAAAAGTTAAAATCAAAAACTAAACTTACATAATTTCTCTTTTTAATATTTTTATTTTTTACATTTTTTTTATTTTTAGTTTTTATATTTTTTTATGCAAAATGACTTGTTTTATAGATCATAGGTTACCTTGGTGTATTCTAAGCAAACACCGTCTATAATTAAAAAAATTTCATATTTAATCAAAACTTGAGATAATGCTGATAAAAAAAACAATAAAAGATAGATTATTCTAGATAATTTTCCTTAATTTTTACAATAAATAAATCTCAAATAAAATTAATTATTAATCATTGGCATTATATAAAACTAATTACAATGATATAAATAATTAAATATAAATAAATAATGATTATTCCAGTAGCAAAATTGTCAAGATGGTATAATTAGAACCCAAAAATCTTATCTCAAAAAAAAAAAAAAAAAGAACCCAAAAATCTTTGACCCTAGGCAAACGGAGGAGGTGACCGTGTGATAATTGTATATTGCAAGACTTTTTTTTAATCTATTGCACCAATTTTTTCTCAATTTTTATTTTTGTCAATAACTATTTTTTTATTTTCATTGCATATTCAATTTACTTTTTGTCTCATTCACAAATTTCTTTCGCTGGCTTTATAATATATATTTTCGTTTTCCTTTTTTCTTGGTTTTCCTATAAAATGCTTTCCCTCTGTCTCAAAATAAAATCTCAAAAGTACAAATTAGATGAAAATGGAGAAAAATAAGTAAAAGTTGTAAAAGGGCATATTTATATGAAAATGCGAGAAAGTGTAAATAAAATGAAAAGATAAGTTAAGTATGTAAATGAGAAATTGAGAATTAAAAAAAAGTGAAACATGACCAAAAATAAATATTTTGACAAATTTAAATCACAAAAAAGAAAATTAAACTAATTATTTAAAAAAACAAGTATCTATAGGGTAATTTATAAGAGTGGGCACTAGGCACCAATTAAATAAGATGACGAGGGAATAGAATAGAGCAGAAATGGCGCACCGACAGTAATTGTCTGCATGATATCATAAGGCTCACAAAAGTTGACCCGACCTGCTAACCCAATCTAAATCTAATCTGAATTTAAACTCGACCCAATTTAATCTGTTTGATAGGTCAATACATGACCAACGAATGCATTTCGAGATCATTTTCTAGGTAAATATTGGTAAATCACTCGTAAGTGGCAAGTATATATTGGTTTATGATGTTAATGACTTTGTTTTCCTTTTTTTTGTTTTGATTATTATGTTAATTTTTGTCTTTTTTTAATGATTTACAAACCACCGTGATTAACTTAGATTAAATATTTTCCTAATGTGTTGAAGTGACTTGACTAGTGATAAATACTGTTCTGTTCTAACTATTTAGCTCTATTTTATTAGCATAAAAATAAAAAAATTAGGTATATTAAATTAAAGTCAATGCTATAATAGAGAGAATAAATTATTTAAAAATAATAAAATCATATTAATAATAGAAATTATACAAATTTATTGTGTTAAACTAAAATTATGAAAAAAGACGATAAAAAGAGTATTGCAATTTGTACCAACTTCTTTTCCTTTTATCATCTATTAATTTAATTGTCTTGGAACATGTTGATTTTTATATAATTGTTTATCATTTTTTATGGCGGATCAAATCGAATTTAGTTAAAAAATTGGATAAATATTAAATCATTGACTCTATATTGAACATCTCTATTCAGCTTGAATTTAACTCTTTTTATTTATCTATTGCATTCAGCTAAGTATATAAGTATATTACTTCATCTATCCCTTTAATTTTATTATAACATCAACAAAAAAACTCTCACTTTAATTATTGCAATACATGAAAATTAAAGGACACAAGATTACTAATACCCAACTTTAATTATTCATTTATTTTAAAAGTCCCTTCATTGCTCTATCAACATTAACTTACACCTTGCACCTTGAATTCTGAACCCGAGACTATTACAAATTCCTAATCAATGACTGTGATTTGCAAATCACCACAAAAAGACGAAAAAAATTATATTAAAATAAACAAAATCAGAAAAGATAAATTAAAACAACAAACTCTCACACTATCACATCGTACCTCATAAGGGTGATTTATTAACCTCATAAATAACCGTTATTACTAAAACTTTTTTTAACTACTACTCCTACCAAGAATATAAAATTTACCTAACCTTTCCTCAAATTATTCTTATTAATGCTCAATTAATGATTCTACAGTCGAGATATGCATATGGACTCAAAGAACATTTACACAAAGGGCGAAAAACAAAAAAATTAGGAAACTAAAAATATACTTTTCGTTATATGCGTAATACTTTTTTTTATTTATATTTATTTAATTATTATTGAAGGTCAAACTTATAGTGTAAGATGCAGGTTGGTGAATAGCTGCATATGTTCGGAGGATCTATCTTGAGTCGGGGGACTCCTTGACCGCATCCTTCTTTATGGATATGAGTTGTTGTCTTTCTTCCTTGCCCAATCCTGCTCATAGTCTCTATGAACGAGATACACTGGATATTACTATTATTATTATTATTATTATTATTATTATTATTTAAATTTGTTTTATTTATTGCCGCTAACATATAAGAAAGATAAACTCAAGTGAGATTATATTTAAGGGGATTGATTTCATCAAGGAAAAATATTACTTTTGATTTTTTTTACACATTATTTAAGTTATGATCAACACATCACTATATATATTCATGCATTTTTAAAATTTTCACCATTTTCTTATATTTATGTAATTGTGTGCTATATTTATAGGGACATCGAGATTAACTATTAATTATTATGGTAATAAAAATTTGATGGTTGGATAATAAGGATGGATTTATTATTATATGAGCTTAGAAGTTCAAGTCTTTCAGCATTAAGTTTTCAATAAATTTCAATTTATACTTTCTCTGTTTTCTATTTGCACCATATGCTTTTTCACCCACTTAATTTACGTTTTCAGTTTTTAATATTTTTAATTTTGCAAATCAAAAAAAGTATGAAAACTAGATCGAGATAATTCAAATAAAATCTCATATGACATTATTTTAACTTATAAATTAACGAAAATAAGTAAGTCAATCTGCTTGATGAATAGTATCAAAATCAACACGTATGCAACAAAAAACTACAAAGGACGTAATTCTTTTGTTTTATTTATATTGGCATTTCACTTTTTACGCTACTCGAAGTGGTTATTATGATAATTTTTTCTTGAATTACTTCACATAAAGAAACAATAAAAAATAATATTATCAAAGTAAGCGATTAGAGTATTCACACAAAATCAATTGTACAAATGTTTAGAAGTAACATGGAAATAAAGTAGTGGAGACTATTGCGTAGTAAAAGAAACGAACCAAAATAAAAAATACTGATAAAGTTATGGACATATAGGCAGAATATTACTGGTAAAAAAAAGAAAAATTACACGTGGTAATTTTGAATTTTTGACTTTTCCACATGTTAGACAAATATTTTTTTAATTCACGTGATGACATTGACCTTTTCCACATGGTAGACAAAAGGGAAGTTCTTTTGTTCACTTTACGCTATTTTTATTCGATGTAATGACAATTTTTATAAAAAATCATACGTCGTGATTACCCTAATTGACCACATATATTGAAATTCAATTGAAATAATTACTTAACTTAACAAAAAACTTACTCCCTCCGTTCTCTTTTGTTTGTCCACTTTAAGTTTTTCCACTTTAGGATAAAGACATTTAAATTTGATTTTTGAACTATATAATGAAGAGAAAAATATATTCATGTGAGATCTTGTTAGATTCGTCTTGATGCAAAATTTTTTAATATATATAGTTTTTACAATTTTTTATAATAATGCGTACTAATAGGTATTGAGGCTCAAAATATGCTTTAAAATGCGTGCAAAGTAATGTGAACAAACAAAAACGAAGAGAGTAACATTTTGTTTACCACATAAAAAAATTGAAAGCTCAAGGTCACTACACGGATTTAAAAAATCATTTGTTTACCACGTAAAAAGCCAAAAACTCAGCATCATTACATGAAATTAGTCCAACTTTTAATAAAAAATTAAAAAAAAAGAGACAGCAAGTTTGGGTCATGGAATTCTACATTATCGTGCATTTATGATTACATATTTATACTTCTATAATACTCCCTCCGATTATTTTTTATTGTCCGCTTTTTTTATTTAGTCAATTCACTTTAATTGTCCACTTTCTATTTTTGACAAAGATTTTTTTACCTAAATACCCCCAACTACCTCAACTTATATTATTTAAAATAGGAAAATTCCACATGGTAGCATTCAGTTTTGATGAAATGCTAGTGGTAGCACTTTTTAAAGAAAATTCCAGATGGTAGCATCCAGTTTATGCACTATCTATTTGCCGTAACATTTTCCGTTAAGTTCTTGTTAAATTCCGTTAAATTCATCATTTTGTAAGTTTTTTTCCACATGGTAGCATCCAGTTTTTGTTAATCTACCATTTTAACTTTTAATTCATCATTTTAATGTTTAATTCACCGCTTAATTCATTAACGCTCATAAATGTTTAATAATTTTATTGAAAAATTATAAAAAACTATCTAATCCGGTCGAAACAAGTACTTATTCGCCTATTTTTCGATACGTAAACCGAAAAAGATATTTGACGTCATTTTTACCTATCATAACAATTTGTTTTCAAAAAACGGACGTTGCAAATACCCTTATGGGATAACTCTTTCGAAAATCCGGTCGAAACAAGTACTTATACGCCTATTTTTCGATACGTAAACCGAAAATGATATTTGACGTCATTTTTACCCATCATAACGATTTTTTTTGAAAAAACGGACGTCGCTACTATCTTTAGGGGATAACTCTTTCGAAAATTCGATCGAAACAAGTACTTATTCGAAAGAGTACTTGTTTCGACCGATGAATTAAACATTAAAATGGTGAATTAAATGTTAAAATTATTTTTCCGTAAAATTATTTAACATTTATAATTTTTTTCCATAAAATTATTAAACATTTATGGACGTTAATGAATTAAACGGTGAATTGAACAATAAAATGGTGAATTAAACAAAAACTGAATGCTACCATGTGGAAAAAACTTACAAAATGATGAATTAAACGGAATTTAACAAGAACTTAACGGAAAATGCTACGGCAATTAGATAGTGCATAAACTGGATGCTACCACGTGAAATTTTCTTTAAAAAGTGCTACCATTGACATTTCATTAAAACTTGATGCTACCACGTGGAATTTCCCTTTAAAATATCTCACTTACCACCTTTTCAATTATTATAATCACTTAAATACTCCAACTACTACCTTTACAATTATTATAATCACTTAAAATACCCCAACTACCATTTTCTTAAAATCCGTGTCCAAGCCAAAGTGGACAATAAAAATGGGATGGAGGGAGTAACATTTAACTTTTAATAGAAAATTTTATTTTACCTATTTAATACACCCTCCGATTCACTATATACTAATGTTTCATTTGTTTAATACTCCACAGTCTATCTAATGCACTTATTCAATCATTACTATCTCTAATTTTGCGTAATTAAAAATTATGGAAAGTTGATATGAATAATCCTTGCATTGAGACGAATCAAACAAGATCCTACTTGACTATGTTTTAACTCATAGATTAGTAATAAAATACAAATTAAGAGTAAGAGATAAATAGTATCCATAAAGCAAATGAGAAGTGCTAAATCGGAGGGATTATTGTCCTTATCAATTTACATTTATTTCAATATAATCAATAGATTTCCTTGAAATAAAAATTCAACTTTAAGTAATTAGTTGGTTTTTTGATATGTTTGCATAAGTTTTAGATAATACTCTTTCTATTCTTTTTATTTGTCCAATTTAATTTCTTAAATTTAGGAAAGAGAAATTTAAATTAGATTATTAAAATATCTATAAAAGATAAAATATATTTATGTGGGAACATATTAGATTAGTCTTGATGCATAGTTTTATAAAATTAATTATTTTTTGATGTGTACATAGAGATATTGACGCTCAAAATTTATTTAAAATGCATACAAAAAATAAAGTGGACAAACCAAAATAAATGAAGAAAATAAATAAAGTTTCAGTGTATTTTAAATACTCTATCACGCCACCAAAACGTCCTCCAAATAAGACTTCTCTTATTTTCTTATTCTCGGCCGAAATATAAAATATTAATTTCAAAATTCAAAACACAATAAGATAGAAACATTTATAATTTATAATTATAAATAATTTCGAATATATCTCTCATTTAGTCATTTATATCTCTAAATATTAAATTTCAAGCAATTAATTGAAGTAGAATTAATTGTGAGATGATATGACCATAAATAAATACCGAATCTTTGCAAAATGGAATTAGAAAAATAATATTCTCGCTGACACATACACCAACCATTTAAATCACGTTGCTGCCACTCTTAATAAATTCGTTTTAAGAGCTAATTTTATTATCATTTTCATCATCATCATATGGTACCAAATGTATCTCACTCATAAAAAAACTTTAGACAGGATTTGGGAGGAATTAAAGGACGGCGACAACTCATACCTATAACGAAAAGCACGACCAAAAGGAATCGCATGGCTCGAGAAATTTTTATTATCAATTTATCAAATATTATTTCTATTGTTTTTATTCGGATTCTGAAGTGAATCTCTACGAGTGGAAAAAGAAAATTATACTTCATCGGTTTTTATTATTAGACTTTTCACGCACTTCAATATACTAGTTAAATCCTTAATATTTTTAATTATATATTATATATATATATATATATATATATATATATATATATATATATATATATATATATATATATATATATAATTGTAAAAATTTGATATTAATAATTTTTGCATTGATATGAATCAAACAAGATCCTACTTGACTGCATTTTAACGTATACATTAAAAACTAATTACAAATAAAAAATGATGAATAAATAGTCCATTATCTTATAATATTACAAGTAATATGAAACTCGAGAAATAATAAGCGATGATAATCAGACTTCTGTTACAGTGGTACAATTTATCTATGTAATCAATAATGAAATCTCTATTAGACAATAACAATTCCCATGTGTAACAACTTCTATATTTTATCTCAAAAAAAAAAGCAATATTTAGTAGGAAATCGTGGATATTACTTTTATTTTAATCTCATTCAGGAATATAATATTTTATTTTATTTTTCAAAATAATTTCTTTATTAATTTTCAACCCAAAAAAAAACTACGTATAGAAAGTTTGAACGGTATTTTACAAAACTAGAAATAAAATAAATCATATATATAGTAAACTATAAACTTTTTAATATTAAAAATATTTATTATAATACCTAATATACTATAATATTTGAAATTTATAACAAAACTAATTGTCAAAATATATTATACTTCTGTTATATATTTATCTTTTATAATGTTTTCTATTCTTTCTCTTCATTAAAGTTATTTCTATTTTTGATTGTTCACGTATGATATAAAAACGGAAAAATTACCGTGAATGATACGACTTTTTGTTAATTTCCCTACAATAATACGAACTTTTGATTAACCATGAATAATACCAACTTTGGGGTGTTTTTTCCTAGAATAATACCAACTTTAGTTTATTAACTAATTTACTAATTTTTTTGGTCATATAATCACCTATAGTTTGATTTTTAACATGTTAGGTATATTCTAGGGAAACACCCCCTATAAGTTGGTATTATTCATGGTTAATCAAAAGTTGGCATTATTGTAGGGAAATAAGCAAAATGTTGTATTATTTCTGGTAATTTTTCCTATAAAAAATTAGCCAAATTTATTAAAGACTTAAAGATAAAAAAGATAATAAATGAGATCTTACGACGCATTTGATAAGTGATTTCAAACGGTGGTAATGAGAATGAAAACTAGTGTATTTTTTGTTGAAAAATTTCTTACTATCTAGATGGTCATATTTGTCCAATTTCATTTTTTTTTTTTCATAAATTTCACTCCAATGTTACTTAATAAAAGTTGACATTGAGAGATATGATAGTATGTGATAATGAAAATTTGTAAACAAAATTTTTTTTTTTGTGATAAAATTTTCATCACCATAAGAATAACATGAAACTTAATAAAAGTTGACTTGAATGAGGTAAAACTCTCTGAGGACCTAACTAGGGATAAAGGTAGTTGAAGGCGTCATATTTAGGTTTTATACTATTGATCTTTTTCGAGTACTTAATGGTGTTCTTGTTCTCTTGCTTTCTCTCGTCTCTATTATTATTAGTAGTAATATTGTTTTTAGGTTTTATATTAGTTTCCATCTATTTATTTTATCTATATGTGCTTTATTTATATCTCACGTGGTAAGGACATATCGTAATCTTTCTTGAGTCGGGGAATTCTTTTTGGTCGTGCTCTTCGGTATGGGTATGAGTTGTCGCCGTCCTTCCTTCAGACTCCATCCATAGTTTTCTATGAGCAGAATACACTAGATAGGATAGTGATGATATCATTCTCATTACCACTATTTAATATTTAATACAATATTTAATACAGCCATTATTTAATATTTAATACAGCCATTAGAGCTTTATCATTATCATTCTAAAATTTTTTGAATTTCACAACTTTCAAATTTGTCTACCCATTTTAGGTAGGAAAAAAAACGCTTACAAGCTCGATTTACAAAGACCAAACTTTTTAACCCCAATTTTATATATGTAAATATAAAAAAATTGTCATATTACAAGAGTGTAAATAACAAAGCAACAAAAAGTAATAATCAAACAAACCCCCAAAAAATTTAGAAAGTAAATTTCCAGATCTTAATTCTAAGATCAACCTTACATTTAGCATCCGACGTCGTTCCAGGAGTCGGTGTCTTAGAAGTAGAATTTTTTGGCTGAAAACCTTTAATCCCTTCACATGTAACCCTAATTCCAATTTTCTTCGTCTTGATCTTTCCAATCTGTACTTCCACCATTGTATTCAGCTCTGCCGACACAGGGAATCCACTTTTTTTTGATAGATCTGATCTGAGTTGACTCACTGTATCCGAGTCAAAATTTCGAGTTGTGTCACTAATTACAGTAGCTTTCATAATCGTGGTGTTTCCTGCAACGTGTGTGAACGCTGGGAGAGTCGCGTTGCCGGCATCGACACCGGCACCGGAAATTTTGACCGACGTAGGATCGTATACGAATGTGATTTTCTTTTTGTTAGGGTTTTTGGCAGTGAGTGTGAAGTCGAGTTTTGAGTTAAGGTGAGTGAAACCGGACGAGTCGGAAGACGAGAGATTGAATTTGGAGATCCGAATTGAGGAAACGGAGAACTTCGGGTGTTTAGGGTGGTACAGAACGTAGAAGATGCAGCCGGCAATGGCGGCTAACAGGAGGAGAGAGAGAATACCGATTAGTGTGTAAATGAAGGTAAGACAACAACATTTTCTACAAGAACATGACCGGTTTGAACGCCGGTTTTGTTGAGGGCGGTAAACCGGACGAGGACGGTTCGGGTTATAGAGTTGGCCGGTTTTAGCTGGACCTGCAGTTCCATTTGGGACGGTTGAACCGCCGTTCAAGGCGGCTGGTGGTGGGTTTGGTTTGGCGGTTGGGTAAACTCTATCCGCCATTTTACGGGTTTGGAGAAAATGTGAAAGAAATTGAAGAATAAAATTGTGGTGAAGAAAGCTTGGGTGGAAGAAAAAGAGGGAATCCCTTTGAAAGATGGGTTTGGTTGGTTTCTCTTTGTAAATGGGAACTTTTTATTAGTCCCTTTGGTGAGGATTGATAAGATAATAATTATAGGTGTGATATAATTTTCTTATACCAAACCAAAGAAAAGGAAAAGGGAGAGTAATGTGCAATTGACCTTGTGAAAACTAGATTGAATATATGACTTATAAAACACTCATGATTTGTAAGAGTGGTACTACTACTATCAACTACGTGGGGATTGGGATAATAATTACACAAATTTTAAAATGCGATGGTTTTATGGTGTGGGTGATATTATTTTTTGGGCTCGTTTGGTTAGGGGTACTAAATGGTGAATATGAGAATAATTTATAGTGTAAAATTTCATCAAATGTTTCATATCATTCCCATGGTAATGAAACTTTAATCACAAAAAAGTTTTTTTGTTTATAAATTTTCATTACCACCTAATACCACCTCCCCCAATGGTAATGCATTGAAATGAATTTTATGAAGAAAATGAGATGATTGAAATTGGACAAACATATCCATCAAGGTAGCCAAGACATTTTTCAACTAAAATTACACTAGTTTTTCATTCCTATTACCACTGTTTAATTATTATCTATCAAATAGATCGTTAATGTGTTAAAGTGATTACTTACAATTTTAAAATAATTAATTAGAAAATAACTAATTATATACATTTATTTTATGATAAAGACAATCTCATACCATTTGATTAATGAGAAGTAAGGATGTAAAATTGGGTATGATTGCTTAGTTGGTGGGTGGGCTTTTAAGTTTTAAGTATGGAGAATGTGATTGTGTGAGTGATGTATTTCATGTGTTGAAAAGAATTTGTCACCCTTAAATATGAAAAGTGCTTTGAAAATTGAGTTTGTGACTTTTAAACAACTCACCTAAGTTTAAGACTTATCAATTGCAATTGTTTAGATATTCATTTCATTTACTTTGTGGTATGTGTGAACATTTGATTTCATTGCTAAATTCTAAATTGGTCCAAATATATTGATGTGCTAGTGTTGGAATTCATTATTAAATTGACCAAATATTTAGAGTATTACTTTGAGTATGAGCTGTCGTCCTTCTTTCCTCATCAGACCCTGATCACAATTTTCTATAAGCGGGATACACTAAGTATGATGATGACTTTGGTTATAGTTTTCCTCAACTCTTAACTTTCAAATGGTAATAAGTTATAGGAAAAATTACCTAGAATAATAATCCAAACTATTCATGATTTTTCTTCAATAATCCCACATATTGATTAACCATGAATAATCCCAACTTTAAGGGGCATTTTCCAAGAGTAAACCCGGTGACCGGATGACTTGCTATAGCAAGTTTTATTTTTTTGAAAAAAAGATAAATTAAAATAAAATGTCGGAAAAAATATTTAAAAAATATTCATAAAAAATTTATGATTTTTTTAATTATTTTGAATTTTTTATGTAAATTTTCAAAAATATTTTCTAATTATAAATTAATATATAATTTATTTATTTGGTGAATTATCTACTATAGCAGGTCATCGGGTTACCCTCTAGGAAAATACCCCTCAAAGTTGGGATTATTCATGGTTAATCAATAGATGAGATTATTATAGAAAAATCATGAATAGTTTGGATTATTATAGGTAATTTTTTCTAACTTATATCTTTATTAGACCTAAAATTGAAAATTTGGGACTAAATTTTTTTAAATTAACTTCAACATTTGACTTTATGAACAGGTATTTTGAACCCTTATTAGCCTCTATATAGAAAATTTAGGACTAATATTCGATCCTAATACTAAGTCTCTAGTGTATTCAATACCATTAAATCAACCTCTACATTTCAATCATGATTAGTATGTTGATTAATTTATTTATGATAATTTGTTGTTCTAGAATAAAATGTGAATTTTATGGTTAGATTAATAAAAATTATAATAGAAAAAAGTTAAACGCATGGTTAAATGTATAGAGGCTAATTTAATAGTAGTAGTATTGAATACACCAGAGAGATTTAGTAAGGATTGAATATTAAGTCATTTGTGCTTATTCAATAAATTACTCCTACTACATTAGCTTAATATTGTAACCTAAAATATACTATGAAACTAGATAATTAATTACAAAAGTCAAGGCGTTATTATAGTTTGTCTCCCTTTTTATTTTATCATCACCCCTTATATATTGAACTTTCAAGATTGTCCTAGTTACTTTTCAAATCTTCAATCTCTGACATCTTTCTAGAAACTCTCTCCGAACACTTATTAAACTAAAACAAGCTAAAACTAAAAATCAAATTACCATGGCCAACGGAAATGAGCATCAATATGATTGCAGGATCAATATGATTGTGTTAAAATTTGATACATGTTCACTCTTTTGGCTATACCTTTAAATAGGATAATCATATAATTGCAATGTTTGTGGCATTAGAACCAAGACTTCAAGATCTTTCTAATGATATATTATATGCTCAAATCCGGTAATCGAGCAAGAAATGACAATCGATTAAAGTTTGTTTGTGCTAAAATATAATACATATTTAACATCTAGTCGCACGACGCGCGCGACCGGACCGTTGTATGGTCGCATAAAATCCGCGTCGGAACCACGGTGTGGTCGTGTGAAATGCGCAACTAGACCGCGGTATGGTCATGTAAACACTCGACTCCACTGCGGTCCGGTCGCGCGTTTTACGCGACCATACAGCGGTCCGGCCGCGCGCGACTGAATGTTAGAAATCACTGCAAACTTTAAACGATCATCATTTCTCGCTCAATTGTCAGAATTTGGGATATAATATGTCGTTGGAAAGCTCTTAAAGTCTATTTTTAATGCCGCAAATCTTGCATTAATATGACCTTTTTTATAAAAAGTTATGCCTTAAAGATCGAACATATATCAAATTTTAACACAAGCAAATATTAAACGATCATCATTTCTCGCTCGGTTATCGGAATTGGGCATGTAATGTATTGATCGGACAAATTTTATATACCGCAAGCGCACAGTAGCTGCGGGTCGAACACAAGGAGGCAAGCTAATCCAAATTGTATGCGTTATGATTAACAAGACACGGGTTAAACAAAAGATGTGGTTGAGAGCTAGTTCTATTGATGCAAATAAGCTAATGCAAAACAATAACAATCACGAGACAACAATGATATGACAAACTCTAAGGCGTCAGGCGTCACCTAATTCTAACATAGGATTCAATCACTCTCATGATTGTATGAAATTGAGTCATCCGCATAATCAAACTTGATCTAATTAATCTCAAGCTTTCGCTCATCGATTTAAGACCAACTAGTTTTAATCCTCAAACTTTCGTTCTATCGATTAAACTAGAAGGAGTTTAACTTAAATATATCTCAATCCTAAATTAATCCTAATCTCAAACTTTCGTTTTATTGAAAAGGTTAATAAAGATGTTTAAAACGAGATTCATTAAGCGTAGGTTCAACTATAGACTCAAATCGCACACAATCAATCGATAAAATATCAATTCATGCTTCGAATTAGAGATTATCCCCTAACCCTAGATAAGAAAACTACTCACTAAGCATATTGATGAAGAACATGTAGTAAATGATTGATAAAAAATGAAAGACAAAACAACAAAACAAGAAAACTTACAAATCTTGAGAAGAACATAAATGAAAATGCGAGAATTCAAGTGCAACAATGTTGATCTACAAAGAAAATTTCAATGAAAAACTAACTAAGGTTCAAGGAAAATTACAGAAAATAAAAATGAAAACTAAAATTTTAAGATAAAAGTAACCGCCACTTTAAATAGTGGCTACAAATATTGGGAAAAACCGCCAGCCAGAGCTCACAACCGAGTTGGCTGTGGATGGTCTTCAGAGGGAAGCTGAGTCGGCTTCATTGACTGCCCAAAAAGTGATTTCCAGAAGAAAAAGCCGAGTTGGCAGCACCAAAAAAAACTTGAAAGCCGAGTCGGCTTTTTTGGCTGACAGTTTCAGGAAACTTCAAACGTTCGCCATTTCTTGTTCAGTTATCAAATTTGGACATATTAATTAACGTTAGAAAGCTCTTGAATTCTACTTTCTAATGCCGCAAACCTTGCATCAATTGGATTTTTCTATCAAAAGTTATGACCAAAAGAGTGAGCATGTATCAAATTTCGCCTCAAAACTTTTGTCTTTTAAGCGCTTTTCTACTTTTTTACCCATCTTCATTGTAAAACATCCTCAAATGAGCAATGATCTCTTCACTTACTTTAGGGGTCTTTGGCTATTTCTCCAAGCCTTCACCCTCTTATCACTCTGGGACTAACAAAACTTCGATTTTGCCTCAAAAATCACACAAAACACAACATAAGGTACATGAGACAAAGTTATCGCAAATCACTAATACTACTACCTAAAACCCACTAAAACTACATATAAGGAGCATAAAAATAATACGAATAAGCGCAAATAATATGTTGCAAATATTGAAGTAATGTGATTTTCCTATTAAAAGTTTTGGCCAAAAGAGTGTTTATGTATCAAATTTCAACACAAAACATGTGATTAGGTTTATTTCATTAACATAATTTTCAGACATAAAACCCTTCTAACTCTGGGTCCTAGCAAATAACTACCTTGTCTAAGGTCAGAAACGACCCTGCTCGAATTACCTATAACTTTGACAACTCATAGTTCGGTCATCATCTCAACAACTTGACCTCAACACTTGTATTGGTATGTTTTTTTTTATCTTCACATTACAAGTTAAATAAAAGGCATAGGAGATAAAAGAAAGATAGGTAAAGGGTAGTTTGTTTAATAGCTCCCCTCTCATTTTCAAAGGAGCTTTCAAGATATGAGCACCAAATTTGCAAGTATTTGCTCAAACTTTGGATTGGACTAATCTGTTTCATTTAATTTGTCTTATTTTGTATTTTAGTTCATTTTGTTGAGTTTAAATCATTTTTATTATTTGTTCAAAAAAAACTCATTTTTATTTTTAAATTTGACTCAATTACTTTTACTCTTTTTAATATCTCTATTTTCTAAACATACCACAACATTAACCCATTAAATTTAATTTTTTAATTATCGTATTAAAATCAAATAAGGCCAAATAAAGCTTAATGGTTGAAACATAACATTTACACGTTACAACTAGGGGAGTTAAAAAATATCCGATTTTAAAAATCCGACCCGAATAATTCGGTGTCCGAATTTTTGAAACCGGATAATTTACCCGGTTAACAAATTCCGGGTAATCCGAATCGGGTACCCAATTTTTGAATCGAGTATTCGGGTCGGATACAGGTCACTTTTTAGTGTCTTAGCTGCACACGATACCTCTTCTAATCACTTGTTTTTAGTTTTTATTAGTTTGATATGTAACTTTATGGTTGTATTTCAATTGACTTGTTGTATTTTAATTTTTAAACTCTCTCTATCCATTATTTTATGATTTCTATTTTATGAATTATGACTAATTAATTTAAGACTTTTAGATTTTAATAGTTTGTTTTTTTAGTATTTGAATTTTATTTAAAAAAATATTCTAAAAAAAATAAAAGAAAAAAAACTCACGTCTAAAGAAATAAACAAAAACAAAATAGATCACATTTTTAGATACTCAGAAAATTGGATATCCGAATTTCCGGATCCAGATCAATCCGATACCTGATTTTAAACGCCCTACTTATTACCATCTAGAGGCGCATGGGACAACATGATCAAATTTTAGCGGCACATCATTTTATCGAATGTATATGTAGTATAGACAAAAAGATATCGACCATAGTCCATATTTTTATCTCATTACATGCGAATGCAATTTGATTTATTTCCTCAAAGTCTTTGAACATCGTCATAAGAAAAACTAAATATTTTTAAGTTGTTAAGAATTAGAGAGAATATAAGAAAAAAATTAATAAAAATGAATACAAATTGTATTGCTTATACTCTTGAAAATACTGAGAAAAAATTGTAAATGAACATACAAGAATTTAATGATGCGTATTTATAGAGCAAATATCATCACTAAACACTATTCATGAAAATAATCCCTTTTCAACATAAAAGCATTCACCTTATATCATTATACCTTCTTAAATTTGTCACTCCTTTTAGTCTTTTGCCTCTTTAATTTTTACTAACTTTTTTTATTTACCTCTCTATATTTCAGTAATCTCTACCCAATATATAATCTAATTTTATTGAAATGATTGTTTTACACGTGTCAATATATTATTTGATGCTAACAAACGAGAGTCTACCCATAATATGAATCTTTAAGCTTTGGGTAATAACCATTACCCTTTCCTATTTCATTTTGAGTGACTAAATGGATATGCTCATGCTCATATGTCATATTATTTTCTTAGAAGTTTCTTTAATAAATTTGTTTATTTATTCTTTAAATGAAATCACGTTACAAATCTAATAAAGTTATCATTAACAAATTTATGTAAGATATAACTAGTAAATGTTGATATCCTTCAATTATATTCAATATAAATGCATTTCAATTAATTAAAAAGCTCTCACATATAATGATTTTAAAAATTCGGTGAAAATGAGTACTTATACGCCAAATTTCCCAGCACAATGATCAAGTAAATATTTAAGCCGTTTTCACAAGTGCTAATATTTTTCTTTTGAAAAACGGATGTCACAATCATCTTTATAGGGCACTTAATTTGAAAATCATGTAAAAATGAATGTTCATACGTCGATATTTCTGAATGCAAACAGAGAAGATAGTTAACAACCTTTTTATCCGTATTTTCACTTTTTTCAAAAGAACGAACATAGCTTTCACACTTTCAACACCTAGTTTGTAAATTCGGTCCAAATTAATACTCATATGCTGATTTTCTCTACACGCAAGCTGAAAAATATTTAATGTCTTTTTCACCTGTGCTAACAGTTTATTTTTTAATGGACGTTGCGATCATTCTTCTGAGATTCTTATTTGAAATTTCAATTGAAATGAGTATTCATGAGTTGATTTTTTCTACACGCAAATCGAAAAGATATTTATGTGGTTTTAGACTTTGCTAATAATTTTTTTGAAAAACAAATGTCGAAATCATTCCTATTGGTACTTAAAGATTCAGTCGAAATAAATACTCATAAGTTAATTTCCTCATCCGTAAATCAGAAATATATTAAACGTTGGTTTCATCTATGCTATAAAAATACAAAAAAAGGAAAACTTACCGTGAATAATACAACCTTTTGCTAATTTTCCTACAATAAGACCAACTATTGATTAACCATGAATAATGCCAACTTAGAGGGGTATTATCCTAGAATAATACCAACTTTAGTTTATTAACTAATATACCAATTTTTTTGTCTTATAATCGCCTATAGTTTAATTTTTAACTTGTTAGGGATTTTCTAAGAAAACACCCCTTTAAGTTGGTATTATTCATGGTTAATCAATAATTGGTATTATTATAGGAAAACTAACAAAATGTTGTATTATTCACGGTAATTTTTCCATTAAAAAATTAAATTTTAGATTATTTATATTGAAATTTTTGTGATTAAAGTGTTAATACATTTTAAAAAGGAACAATTGCATTACCGAAAATCAGACAATGTTTTAAGTTGATTGATTTTTATTGCACTACGTTCAATAGCTGAGATAGTCTGATTGCATACAGGCTGATTACAATTGGCTACTTTTTTTGCATTAATTTATTTGTTGCCAAATTGTCATTTGGTTCAATATTCTTGACATTTTTCCTAAAATTCAAAATTGTAATTATGGTTGTCTAACAACGTAAATGATTGATTTTAATGATCTATTAAATAAATTTTATGTCATAACATTTTTAAAGAACAATTGCTGGAAAAAAGGAAATTATGTACTTCTAGTAATTTCCTAAATTGCAGTATAATTGAAATAATTGTAATTTATTATGCAGTATAATTTTCTACATAGTACATCATACATTTCGCATTATACTTTTTTAAACGGTACCTCATATATACTACACTGGAATTCTGATAATTTATCAAACAATATATCATTTTCTACACAATACATCATATATTTCCTAATATAATTTTTTAAATAGTAATTTATATATAATAGTGTATTTGGAATAATTGTAATTTATGGCATCCATCAATGTATAAATTTTTCCAAAATGCAAATTTATAAATATTGTAAATCCAAAAAAAATATCAATTAGTCATATTCCATTAATAGTGTCCAATGATAAAAAGACAAATATCATACTCATAATCAAAATGCGTTATACTATTATACAATAAAATTAATAGATTGTATGATGTTTTTTGACCAATTGTAACAAGTTTTTTCAAAGAAAGTAACTCAAAAATAAATTTTCAAATGTAAAATCATTATCAAAATAATTAAGTTTGTATAAAAATAAAATTAATAAGAAATTGATTAAGAAAAATCATTTTATTGTAAAGTTAAAGGTTAATTATGTAAAATCAAGGGTAAAATTCTAGTTAAATTGGACTTTACATCCATGGAAATCTGACAACTTGGCTTCAATACTAATAATTAAAAAAAAAAAATTCATTTAGTGGACATAACTTAACTCATAAAAAAATTTCGTAGCTATAATTTCAAAATTCCACAAATTTGAAGGTTATTTTTTAACAAATAATTATAATTATATTAAATAACCCACAACGTAAAAAGTGAGCAACAAGAGATAGTAAGACTAAACTTATAAATTTTTATTGACCCCGAAATCTCACATAAAATCATTGTTTTTAATTCGAAAATTTTGACCCATAGCTCGATATTTACACTGTACGATCCAACTTGAAAATCCAAAAAATTGGATCAAATCCGAATGAAATCCAAACACAACCATTTTGACATGCTTTTCCAATTAGGTCAAATTTCGCATCATCAGATTTGGTCGTGATTCAGTTTTAATTTATCATTTAAGTTTTATTTCTTTGTTGGAGCCAAAACGATTATGCTAGTTCTTTTTATAAGAATTTTTTTTAAAAATACTCAAAATATTTTGATAAAAAAATTAGTTTGTTAAAACATTTTAAAAGCCTAATCAACACACGTTTGGGTCCATCAAAACCAACAAAAAACTAAGAACACTCCAACTTAAAAATAAATTGATCAACTCAATATTCTCTTGACCAACTTTTTTAGGTCTAAATTCGACCAGCCGATCTTATCTCAGGTCAGATCGATGACTCGTCGATAGTGCAATAGGTGAATTTGTTGACGACTTTCCACATACATAAAAAAAGCATTCATAATCCATTTATGTGCGAATATAGCATACTTTTACACAATTTACAGAAAAATCTCAAAGTGAAAAATACATGTAAAAAATTCAAAACATTTAAGTCTACTCAAATATGTGACTCAAAGGACCATTAGTGACAAAATTTTTGGATAAACACGAAATTACAAATTATTATATGATGATGTCTTATTATGAAATATGTCTCGTATAATATGTCTTATATATAAATTAAATAGTTCAGAAAAATTAAAATATGAGCTCTTTATATTGAGAACATTACAAAAATAATTGTTTCGAAATTGGGCATGTATTAAAAAGTAGAACTAGTGCAAGCCGGCAACCCCTTACTACACTTCCGCTCCTTCGGTCCTTCCTTCATTCTTGATGGTTGGGCTCGGCTAAAGAACAAGGCCCGATATCAAATTTTATTTGTAGACCAAAACCTGTACAACTTGTCTTGTATGAGACTGTTTAGTCATGAGATGAGTCTATATAATTAGTCTATTTTAATAATCATAAATATTTGTGAGAGACGTTCTTTTTGAAAGACCATCTTTGATGCGGTTGGCCCATAAAGAAAAATGTACAATAAAAGTATACAATAAGCTTTAATGGACTGAAATTAAGAGATATCTCTCAGAGTTAAGAGAGGTCTCTCAGGAGACTGGTTATTCTATGATTGATTACTTAAAAATTGTATGTGATTATTGTTGGAATTTAGAGTGTATAGTGGTTATCGGAAAGATTAATTAATTATATTAAATAAATAAATTTAATTAAATTAATTAAGTATATCCCAACTCCCAAGGTTGAAAATTATATGTTTTAATCAAAACATAAAAGTCACGGCTCATGATTTGGTTAGCGGCTCGCAAAAATACACAAAAAAGTTTCTGTTTTCTAGGGCGCACAGGTCGCGGCCCGCGACTAATGTGTTTTTCCGGGGAATTTTCGTGTAACGTTTTGCTTTGTTTTGATGGTTATATAATAACTTCCTACAGTTATTATGGTTATTCTTAGCCATGTTCTTTGGGATGTAAGGGTTGAGCGAAAGCCGACATTGGTTCATGAATCGATCTCGTGTTTCACGGATCAACCTCGTGTTTCATGAAGTATTATGTTGCTTCATGAACCGATGTGAGCTATTCTATAAATATTGAAGGCTTGTGTGTTATTTTAGACATGCAATTTCTGATTTCTTTTCTTCTCTAGCATTTTACATCGAGGACTTGCAATCCTCGTTTGTAATTTTCTTATCTTCTTCCAATTAAGTTTCTCTTACATCATTCTAATTTCCGTTTGCTCGGAAGTTAGTGTAATTCTTTGTATCTCAGAACATATTTTTGGTTTATTCCCAAGCACCGTAGTAGGGAGGAAATGTTGTTTTAGGAAAGAGCATCTCGCCTAGAATTGATATCAAGATCCAACAAAATCTTCTTGTTACTATGATCGATATATGGTGATTCCCGATGATCAAGATTGCATTTGGTGTATGTTAAGCAAAGGTTTGAACTTGTCATATGTAATTTGGTTTTCTACTACAAACTTATAACTTTATTTTATTGATTATTTATAAAATTAAAGTCACATTTCCAACAATCTAAAACATCAATTTCTAAAGTTAGTATGGCAAGTCTCAATGTTTAACCACAAACATTGTCATGGTTGACAAATTTGTTGGGAAAGTTTTTAAGTTTGCTTATATGAAAGTTACACCATGGTCGGGTGATGAGATAATCGTAGAGATTTTTGAAATGGTGCATTGATTCGATAAAAGAATGTGTTGTTTTGTTAAAAAGACACCTTGGTTCATAAAAGAATGTGTTGGTTCGATAAAGGGACACGTTAGTTCATGAAAGGATGCATTGTTTCATGAAGAGTTGTGGTGTTTCTTGTACTCTTGATCAAGTTATGTAAGAGAGATGGACATAATTACATGGTAGAGATGATATTTCTCAAGTATGTAAGTTCTCTATGTTAATTTCATATGTTTATTATTTTTATGATGATAGAGAAGTATAATATGTTATATATTTAAGCAAGTTCTTATATCCATGGAATTTGGTAAAGTAAGTGATCATGGTTATTTGGTCATGTTTATCATTTGGTGTAAATGATGATACTTCATTTTTTATTTATCAAAGAAATTTGATGGTTGGAAGTATAAGTAACTTACCATGATTTTTATGATGATTTAAATTATCATCAAAGATGGATAATGTTTGCTATTTTTTGTGTTTACATGTTTTATTTAATGCATGATAAGATGATAAAATTTTTCATGGTCATGTTTTTGACATGTTTATCTTATTTTATATGTATCATGTCTTGTTTTATTATAAAAAGATGATAAGTTGGATTATATTGCTTTTATAGTTTTTTAATGGTAATATGTTAAGTTTTGGGTTTTTGCATGTTTGGTATGACAAGATAAATTTTGACATACAAGTTAAACATTATGTGTTTGTTATGGTTGGTTATCTTTTGACCAAGTTCAATAATGTTTTTGTTATTGATGTATGTTTCACCTTTTGAGTGAATTGTTTTTAAAAGGTTGCATGATCCATGTTTAATTAACAATAAAGTTAATTAAATTATAAAGTATATTTTTGCAATGTTGCTCTTAACAAAAGTTGTGTTGCATTATTTTGTTTCATGTATGTGTAGAATTATTTCTATGTGATTGTGCATGATTCAAGTTAGTCTTTATGATATTTTCTTTGATTGGTTTATTACCAATGTTGTTTAAATTTTGAACATATAATTTTATATGGGTTTGTCATATGTATACTTTTACCCAAGGTTATATTAATTTATTAATATTGGTAAAGGGTATAAAATTTATGACATGAATAAATTTAAAAGGTTTATCATCAAGGATTCATTAAAAGTAATTTTAATGTAAAGGTGATGTTTAAACAAGAATTTGGAAATCTAATAATGTTTAAATAAAGGTTGAAAGTTGTCAACATTATTTTAAACTCGAAATTTTATTTATTAAAGTCTTTTATTATGGAGGTTAAGTTCCATAATGTTAAATAAATAAAAGAGTTTAATGATTATATAAGTATGTTTATATATCAAATAAATGATAAAGACATATTTGTCTTGTTTTATTTTGATATATATGATGGTTTAATCTTATATAGTATAAATGTTGATTTGCTAAGTAAAGCAAGATATGAATTCTATTATTACTACATTGATTAATGTATTAATTGAAATTCATAAGTTACTCAATCTAGAGCATGTGTCAACACTTTAAGTTTTATTATGGTAATTAAAATTCCATAATATGTTATTATTATTTTGATTTTCAAGATGTGCATTATTTGCATGAGTATATGTAAAGTTTTATACTAATATTTATATTGGAGAAAAGTACTAAATAAGTTTTATTCCGGTTAATGGGTATGTTAAGGTATCTTATATTGTCAGATAACGCCTAAATAAATTTGGTGTGACAATAAAGAAGGATTTAACTATTTAAGTTAAAGTTGATATTAAATGTTTTTTCTTTGGTTTAAAGTATTTTTTTAGAGAAAAATCTTAATCATTTTGGTACAAAGGAAATATATTTTGAATTATCTCCAAATTCAAAATAAGGATGCATCTATATAGATTATGTTATTTATAACATCTACTATGAGTTCTATTTATTAGAACAAGAGATATTATATATCAAAGAAATTTATTATAATACAAAGTGATGCAATATTTATTTGAAAATTTATTTTCAATAATAGATAGGTTTGAATGCCTACAAGTTTGTACAAATGGTTATGAGATTTTGATCTTTTATAGAATGATTTGCTAATCTTTTGATAAAGCATGCATTTCTAAAAGAGAAAAATATAAGTTTGTTTTATTAAGGAAAAAGTTCTAACAAAGTTTGGTTTTGTTAAAGTTTTCGAAGTAAAGGTTTTAATATTGTTTTCATAATTCTAATATGAAGTTTTACCCATGATTATGTTTTTTGATACTTAAGTATCATATAAGTTTAAGCTTTCTAAAAGAAAGTAAGTAATAATGTGTTCATCATGGGAATAATGTTTGAAGTTTAGTAACTTTACCGAAAATACAATGGTTAAATAATTGTTTGTATTTTTATATGGTATGTTATATCATATATTTTTATAAATTATGATATATTTATTTTGGAATTGTATAAGTAAAGTTGACAAAGTAATATGTCATATTCCTTCTATAAAGGAAATGGGGGAGGTAAATGTTAATGATGATTTTAACATAAAAGTTTAAGGACTAAGAAACAAGTATTTTATTATACATAAGGTAAAGTTCAATATTACCCTCATGCTTTCAGTTGAAATTATTTCCTAAATATTTGGAATGTTTATAAAATTGGATGTAGTTTTGATTATACAAATATTCAAATTGTTTTATAGTTGTCAAGTAAAGTTTACTTACAACTTAAACGTTCCTTTATTAGGAAATTATTTGAATAGTTCAAAATGTTTATATGTACCATGGATTTAATTAATTTTATAGTGGAAGTTCTTCAAGTTTGAAGAGGTACTCAAGTATGAGTTTGATCTTTAGTGAATTGGTCATTCTCTATGTTGATCAAAGTATATGTGTTTGTGGGGGGAGGTATACGAAGGTTTGATCACCCAAGAACAAACAAAGTTTTTAACTTATTCCACTATGATATTAATGTTATTTGTCATGATTTAAACAAATATGTACACTGTATAGTTTAAAATACTCATCTTTGTGATGTTTAAGCCAAAGTTTGTGCAAAAAACAATCTAGTTTGATTGAAAGTGGCTTGTATAAAGTATTGATAGTCGAGTGTAACTTTGATAATGCTATGACATCTAATTGAGGCAAAGCCGAAAATTAGGGCTTATCAAAGAAGGGATCAGATTTCTTGACTATGTGAACAAAGTTCAAAGCTAGACAAAGTATTCTTACTAATGTCTAGTATTTCATGGTTTAATGAAATTGAAAAATGCCCATTCTTCAACACCATGAGTGAAACCCAATTCGACGCTAGAAGAAACATCTAGTCTTGAATTCAATGTGGATTGATCGCTCATCAGATGTTGGGAAGCAACACTTAAGTGATCCTAAGTTGCTTTATTCGTAATGTTGACAAACGAGGTAGTAGAGAAGTCCCTCGAGGTCTCCATTTTCTAGAGTTATGAAGATCTCTAGATTGAGTGTTTTATTCACAAAAGCATGATAAACCAGGAGAAGCTACCTATATAAGTTCGGGGTCTGGCCGCCTCAACGAATTTTGGGGCATACTTATGATTTCAAAGAACTTATGCATAGATATGGACACATGGCCTTTAACGTGTCAAGGATGTAAGATTAATGAATTATTTCGTGTGTACTACTCCTTCAATTGGTTGGATATATCTGCTTAATTCAATCCGTATGGACATTAGGGGATATGATCAATTGTAAAGCTGCGTCGTACTAGGTGTCAATTCAATTAATTCGTAGGAACATTGGCATTGATGCATGAAATGGGTTGGAGATTATGGATCGCGAAAGAAGAAAATGATTATACACTCTAAATGGGGGAGAATTGTTGGAATTTAGAGTGTACAGTGGTTATCGGAAAGGTTAATTAATTATATTAAATAAATAAATTTAATTAAATTAATTAAGTATATCCCAAGGTTGAAAATTATATGTTTTAATCAAAACTTAAAAGTCACGGCTCGTGATTTGGTTCGCGGCTCGCGAAAATACACAAAAAAGTTTCTGTTTTTTGGGGCGCACAGGTTGCGGCCCACGACTAACGTTTTTTTCCGGGAAATTTTCGTGTAACGTTTTGCTTTGTTTTGATGGTTATATAATAACTTCCTACAATTATTATAGTTATTCTTAGCCATGTTCTTTGGGATGTAAGGGTTGAGTGAAAGCCGGCATTGGTTCATGAATCGATCTCGTGTTTCACGAATCAACCTCGTGTTTCATGAAGTATTATGTTGCTTCATGAACCGGTGTGAGCTATTCTATAAATATAGAAGGCTTGTGTGTTATTTTAGACATGCAATTTCTGATTTCTTTTCTTCTCTAGCATTTTACATCGAGGACTTGCAATCCTCGTTTGTAATTTTCTTATCTTCTTCCAATTAAGTTTCTCTTACATCATTCTAATTTCCGTGTGCTCGGAAGTTAGTGTAATTCTTTGTATCTCATAACATATTTTCGGTTTATTCCCAAGCACCGTAGTAGGGAGGAAATGATGTTTTAGGAAAGAGCATCTCGCCTAGAATTGATATCAAGATCCAACAAAATCTTCTTGTTACTATGATCGATATATGGTGATTCCCGATGATCAAGATTGCATTTGGTGTATGTTAAACAAAGGTTTGAACTTGTCATATGTAATTTGGTTTTCTACTACAAACTTGTAACTTTATTTTATTGATTATTTATAAAATTAAAGTCACATTTCCAACAATTATTTTAAAATGGTAAATGTAAATTGGGTCAGTCCAATAGAGATGATCTCACCGTAATGTGAAATTTGTAAGTAGCAATTATTAGCACTAAGTTGATTGGTATTGTTCTTGTGATGGTTTATCCCACATCGATAAATTAAAGATGAAGTAAACCCAAATGGGACATCTAAAATGATTCGGAGGGATAAACTCAAGGATTATGCATTACTTTATAAACTCAAAGAGTAAATCCTACTCTTACTAATTGATTTTAGTAGTGAACCTTTTTTGGGTTTATCAGTGGACTACTTCTTCTTTTCCTTATTTGGATTACCCAGACCCATTTTTAAAATTCTATCAGATATACTGTATCTACTCTCTTACTTGTCATGCTGGTATTTGGTAAAATATGTTGCTGAAATTATTGTTATGAATCTATTTTTAACAAATTGCTTACTCTCCTTTTCTGGGGATAAAATTGACCGCTTTTCTCTAGTATTCCCTCCCAAGGAAGTACGGGTATGAATTGTCCGTCATATTCCCTCACTCAAACCCTGTTTTCGAGCGGGATATTGAGTTGATGATGATGCTGAACTTTTTAATAGTAAATTTAAAATCAATTACTTAGATTATTTATTTTAATCAATTACCAATTGTCAATTATAAAATATTTTTGAAATACTTGTAGCAAATTGAATTGATGAAAGAGTATAAACAAATAAAACAATGAAGATGATCAATGGCAAGCAAACAATTATAAAAGCGTGCGTGACCAAGCTAACAAAAAACGGAAGCATGTAGCTAAGAAACGGTAACTCACCGAATAAGACAAATGATAACCGAATAAAAACATAAACAAGTACTAGTACTTTTGTATTTTTTTTTCCTATTCATTTTTTTATTATTTTTTATTTTAGTTTGTTTTAAGCGAAATCTTATGTGGTAGGCTGGTATCATTGAATTTTTATGAAATATCGGTGATATCACTTTTGGAAATTTTTTCCACATGGTAGCTTGCAGTTTATATCTTATCAAACTGCCGTAGCATTCCCGTTCAATTCGTATCAATTTTCGCTTGATTCACATTTTGATGTTTCTACCCTTATTAAGTGTTAGTTGTTGTCTTTATAATTTGCTCTAAACCATTTTTATGTTTTTAAACATTTAATTCATCATTTTGATTTACGACATTTAAGTGTTTGTCAACATTAAATTGGTGAATTAAATGGTGAACTAAACATTTGAGAGCATAAAAATAGTTTTGGGTAGATTATAAAGACAACAACCAACACTTAATAAGGATAGAAATGTCAAAATAGTGAATTAAACGGAAATGACAAGAATTTAATTAACGGAAAATGCCACGGCTGTTAGATAAGATATAAACTTAATGCTACCATGTGGAAAAATCTTATAAAAGTGCTATCACTGGCGTTTCACAAAAGTTTAATGCTATCATGTGGAATTTCCCTTGTTTTAATAAAAATTTTAATTTTTATATCTCAATATAACTATTATTTTATTTTTAATATAATATTTTCTTCGTTTATCAAAGTTAATTAGTTTAATGGAGGAAAAGTAGAGAATATAAGCATTAAAAAATTATTAAAATAAAGTTAATGAAAAAATTATGGGAACCACGACTTTTAATTATTTAAATAAAATTAATGGGGGAAGCATATGAGAACCATGAGTATTGAGTAATACTTCATAAAAGTGTAAAAAAAAGTAAGTGGAATATATATAGGGATTATAAGCTTTAATAAAAAACAAACAAATTTTTGTGAGAGAAACCATTTCTCATTGATCATATTGAGTAATACTTCATAAAAGTGTAAAAAAAAGTAAGTGGAATATATATAGGGATTATAAGCTTTAATAAAAAACAAACAAATTTTTGTGAGAGAAACCATTTCTCATTGATAAGCCCATTATAGTTTAATTAAGCTTTAATTTACTGGGCCTGAGACACGTGTCCCAAAGAGATGATTTCTTAGAAGACTTGGTGTTAATAAAATATTGAGATATTGCATGTGTTGACTCTGATCATCCTTAAGGAGCACTTTTTCGAAAATATGGTCGAAATGAGTATTTAATCTAACAAAAAAACTTAACATTTTGTATTTTTATCTACTTAAAATCTTAAGATTACAACGTGCAATTTTCCTAAAATATTTAAATGAGGATAAAGAATATTAATTATATTCAAAATTTATGATATAAATAAAAAATTCTTGAAGATACAACCAAATAAAACGACCTAAACTATAAATAGAAACAACTTTCTTTTAGTAGTATATATTTTTATCGGCTAGTATCTTGAGAGACCTTCTCTTTGAAAGACATATCTCAAGCCTAGCCTATTAAAGATTAATGCCTACTTACCGTCTAATAATGCCTACTTATATTATTTTTAATGCTTATTTACAGTATCCTTATATTTCAATGTCTTGTATGTAACCTACACCATTCTTAATGTCTGCGTATTATATTTAAAAAAATATAGTGTTTGGCAAATAGCTGATAGCTGATTATAGTGGCTGATTTGACCACCTGATTTTATTAACTGGTTAAACCATCTAATTTTAAACCTGCACTTATAAGCAACTTGTTCAAAAATAGCTTATTCGTATAAATAAGCTCTTTCAAGTTTCAACCAACTAATCAACAAAACACTAGCATTAGCTAGTTCGACCACCCAACTCTCTAATTATATCAAAATAAGCTAAAATTGCTTAATAAACTAATTTGCTAAACACCTCATAATAATCCAACCCAATTAAAGATGACAAGAATTTGTGTATTTTTATAAGAAAAAAAAACTAATAGAATAAAATCAACCCATTCAACTCAAAAAATAAAAATAAATTTTAAAAAAGTCAATTTAAAAATAGTTTTAAGATGAGGAAATATGTCGACATGATCGTGCTCATTCTCCCTCCCAAAAGTCATACTCTGTTTAATTAAAACTTGAACCTTTCTAAACCAAAGAAACCTTCTTCTTTCAATTATGTCGACATTCTTAAATACCTTCATTTCTCCCTATTCGATTCCTCTCTCTCTCTATCTCATCTTCTTCTTCCTCCCCTCTGTAAATAAAACTTCTAGAGAGAGAAACTAAACTATCTCTATCTTTCTCTTTCTCTTTCTATCCAACACAAAATACTTGAATTACGCTAATTTTTCCCATAATTCGAGAATCGTGATTCGTGTAAAAATTAAATTAAACCCTTTATAAATCCCTTCACTTTTCTCACTCTTTTTCCCCATGTCATCCTTCTTCCAGGTTCCTTCTCTCTCTAACCCTAAAAATAAATGAAGGAATTTATTTTTATTTTTTTTATTTTTCTTTTGTTTTCTGAATAAAGATTTAAATTTGATCATTGGGTTTTTATTATTTTGTGTTTTTATGTAACAGGATTTCTTGTTTCCATTACTTTACCGTAATCCTATCAGGGAGAAGTTTAATGTGTTGTCAGGTAAAATTTTACCTTTTCATTTGTTTTTTGATATTACAATTTCCTAATACATTTTGTTGCCAAATCAAAAGATGATACTTCTCCATTCTGAAATAGTCGCTGAAATTATTCATTACTTAAGAAAAAGTTATAGTGAGTTGGATCTTGTTTGAATAGCTGATTGTAGAATTTTTTTTATTAATTTTTTATAATTTATAGATTATAATTATATGTAGTTCAATATATTAATGATCAAAATAGTAATACATTAAGTCAAATGTAGCAAGGACGGTGAATCGAAGGAAATACTTCATTACATATTGTTTGTTTGTATATTCGGCTCATATATAGTTTATATAGCACGGGCACTGCAAAGAGCATAGAGCCCTATTTACTAAATTAAAGTCCTTTGGACAACCATTAGTAGTAAAACAAAGACTAAAAATTTTCGAAAAAATTAACGTAAGATTTTGAATCTTAATTTTTGGGCTATAGGCGATCAGGCACCTTGCATGAGTCTAAAACCACCCATACTATACAATCTTGACATAAATGGATGACATTAGACAATATTCTTATAAAAAAGGGTGAGGCAAGAATGAAAATTTTATTAGATTTTTGCAATTACCTAGATTTGATTCTTTGGCTGCATTCTTTTTATTAGTCCTACTAACTAAAAGGGGTAACTATCTATAAATATCCATATTTGTGTCTCATCTACCAAACGTGAAGCTCAGAAAATTTGGGCCCATTTTCTGTACATTCAGCTACAAGTAGCACTCCTCGACAAATGAAACTTCCCATAACAAAATAATTGAATTTTCTTCAATAAAAGAACTATAAGACTCTGCTTTTCTGACTTAGATTGATTAGATAGTGAATTTTAACTTGTGGGTATTCTTATTTCCTTGTGATTTAGGTACCCTTTTGAGGGAATTCCAAGAATCAATGTCAAATTCCAATTGTAAATTGGCTGATTCCAACTTATGTAGAGATGATGCAGCTGCTTTGACTCTTAAACTTATTGCAATTGGTTCAATTCTTGTGGCTGGGGCAACTGGAATTGCAATTCCATTGCTGGGTCGTAGGAAGAGTTTTCTTGCTACTGATGGGAATCTTTTTATAGCAGCAAAAGCATTTGCTGCTGGTGTTATTCTTGCAACCGGGTTTGTGCATATGTTGCCAGATGCTGGCAAAAACTTGACGAACTCTTGCCTACCGAGTCATCCTTGGTCGGAGTTTCCATTCTCGGGTTTTATTGCTATGATGGCTGCTTTGGTGACATTGTTGGTGGATTTTGTGGGGACACAAGTTTATGAGAGGAAGGCTGAGAGAATAAAGAGGAAAAGGGATGGTTTGGTTGATGAATTTGGGCTTGATGGATCGCTTGATTCTGTTTCTGCTGCCGGAGTTTTGCCGGCGGATAGGACTGTGGTTAGTGTTGGAGGGGAGAGTATTTTGGGTATTCGTGTACATGAGCATGGTCATGGTGTGGATGATGTTGATGGGCATATTGTTGATGTGTATGAAGATGATGGACATGGACATGGACACTCTCATAGCTTTGGTGGTGGTGAAAGTAGTGTAAGACATGCTGTTGTTTCTCAGGTAATTTTAGAACTTTTATTCTTAATTATGTATTTTCTTCGTAATTTTTCATTACTAACTGATCGCTTGTAATGATTAGAGCTGGACAAGCATGATCATCATTCATCATCATGTAGATTTCGTAACTTGTATCTAATGTTCATTAGCGGTACCACAACCAAACGTGACATTTATTTGGGTCATCGGGTTGATTTCGTGTTAGGAGTTTTGGGTCGGTTTGAAATTGGGTTTTGTGTCCATGTTGTTTTTTACATAATTATAAATCATTTTTGAAGCCGGTTCAAATTAGGTTCGGTTACAAGGTCGAGTAGATTTCGAGTCATCAAGTCTGTTTTGAATACCTTTAGTCCCTTGGCTATTGCATCATACTTGAACTTAATAATTTGACTATTGAACTTAGTAAGGCCTATTTTTTTGGCTCTTGTATATTATATGATGTCACAAGGTGATCATGGTGGGTTTGATTTGTTGGAGATTCCTTTTAGTAATATTTTAAGAGAGTAATCCATTTTATGTTGAAATATTTAATGGTTGATATACAGTAAGGAAATGGGACACTTTCTTACCATTACCAATCTAGTATTATAATTAGGCCTTGGCCCCCTTTCACCTAATAAAAAAGAGCCATTATGGTAGATTGGTTGGATTTGACTTAGTTTTTACGGTATTTTCAAGTCAAATCATTTTCAGTTGCCGAAGTTTTGGGGTTATGACCCACCGATAGTCAGTCAGGTTTCAGATCAATTTCAAGTCGGGAATTTAACATCTAGTTCTAATAGTGAGGTTTGTCTTCACTCTAGATAATGGTAATCACTTACTATTATAAGAGTTCATATAAAAACTACTTTTATATTTGTTTTGGAAGGTCAACTAAAACTTTTGAAAGGTAGTTCAATTTAAAATATTTTGATTTGTAAAAGTGTTTGTCCGTACAAGCTATTTCAAGCAAATAGATTGTTTATGACTTCAATCAACTAATCTAAATGTCCAAGCATATACTATATGTTCTTTTTTTCAACTTAAAAAGATGCTAATGCTTTAAGATAAGATTTTTTTGTTATAGTGAACATAGTCCAACGATTATATTAACGGATGAGCTTTTCCCATACGAGCATATGGTTCTTTGAAATAGTTAAGAGTAGGAAATGATAGAGATAATTCAATTGAACTATTGGTGCTCCATTATTCAGTTTTAGATTCTTGGACCCTTTTTTATGGGTTTAGAATAAAAAGGAGAAAGAACATTACTTATACAAATGTTCCTCAACAATTGTAGTGATGAATGGTGTTAATGGGTAGAGTTGACGATGCTAAACTTTAGTATCAAATGCGATTCAAGAATCAACGATTTAAACTCCAGTGATGTCAACTAATCACAAAAGGACTCGGGTGATGTTGTATTCGGGCTTTATTCTTCATGGAGAGTAACTAAAGAACAAAAGATATTCCATGATTGGAAAAAGTTTCAATTGTGATGAATGAAGGAATTCCTTGGTTGATAGTTGATATGCTTAACTTTTGAAAAGAATAGTAAACTCTTAATAAGCATCGTTACGTGAATAACGTGATTGTTGTGGTCTTGTTCTCACTTGTTTATCCGAAATTGATCCTGTAGAGAGTTTAGCAACTCGATGCTAGGCAAAGGTTTTTGAGGTGTTTGACAAACAACTAATAGCTAATTACAGTGGCTGATTTGACCAGTTGATTATATTAACGAGTCAAACCAGTTGATTATATTAACTGGTTTGAGCAGCTGATTTTGAATCCGCTAGTTTACTGAATATTAGCATTGGTTGGTCTAACCGCTCAACTCTATTTGCATCATAATAAACTGCGTAGAAACTTGATCATTTCTTTATTATCCTTTGATTTTGATTATGCAGGTTCTGGAGCTTGGCATAGTTTCACATTCTGTCCTTATTGGGTTATCTTTAGGAGTATCACATAGCCCTTGTACGATCAGACCATTGGTTGCCGCGCTATCCTTCCACCAATTCTTCGAGGGTTTTGCCCTTGGAGGATGCATAGCTCAAGCCCAATTTAAGGAAAAATCGACAATCATCATGGCCTGTTTCTTCGCCTTAACCACCCCTGGGGGCATCGCTGTAGGTATCGGCCTTGCCTCCTTTTACAACCCCGCTAGCCCACGAGCTCTCATAGTCGAGGGGATTCTCGATTCTATATCTGCCGGGATCCTTGTTTATATGTCCTTGGTGGACCTAATAGCAGCCGATTTTATGAGCAAGAAAATGAGATCCAACATGAGGCTCCAAATCGTGTCGTACTTTGCTCTTTTTATGGGGGCCGCTTTAATGTCATCGCTTGCTGTTTGGTCATGATGAAACCGTAAAAGCCTGATCGAATTGTGCACAGTTTAGTGATTGTGTTTTGTCTTGAACTATACCGCCCGACAAATTTAGACCGGGAATTTTTTGGAATCTAATTCTCAACCTTTTGTGCTTTCAAGTATTAGGATGACGATAAAGAATCTGCATATCTTGCTTGGAGGGAAGCGGGGTTTACAGAGAGGAGGAAATGTGTGATTTTTATTGCGTGTAATTTGTATAGATCTTCGTGGTTGTGTATACTGTTTAGTAACCGATGTTATTATGCAGTATCGTGATGATAAGCTTAAAGATGAAGCGGTTTTGATACTTGCGCTAACAAAAGAAAAAATCGTAAAAAAAAATAAAAAGAAAAATCTATAGTATACGATACTATTTGTATCTATGTACATATGTATCTTGAGCATTGTCAGTCAATCCTTACATTGTTAATTTTCTAGTAATGAAAACCTTTCATTTTGACTTGAGTTTTTAGCTCGATGGCTCATCAATTATCATGATATTGCTATTTTTTAAGAGTTTGTTCAATGTAATTTCTTCAGCTTAATTAATGACGTCACAAACTAAAGTTTTTTTCCTAATGAAGAACCTATTAGTTGAACATGTTGGCTATTTCCTCCACTGACATCTTAGAAGTAAAAAAGATATAATTTTTCCCTCTACTCTTAAGATATTCAGTCAGCTAATTTATGATTACATAGGGGTGTGTGTTAGTTGGCTTTCACATTAGTTTTTTTTTTTTTTTTTTTTTTTGTTGATTTTTGGCTATCTGATTAGTCAAAAAAGGTGTTTGGTAAATGACTTTTAAGCCAACTAATAAGCTGACTTTTAAGCCAAATTAAAAAGCTACTCCAGTTAGTTTTATACTCCCTCCAACACAATTCAATTGTCCCATTTGAGTTGGGCATGAATATTAAGAGTGGGATGGGGGTCCACCAAAAAAGTGGTAGTTGCGTATTTTAATTAATTAAATTAATTGTAAAGGTGGTAGTTGGGTATTGAAAATTGGAAAAGTGGGGGTATTTAAATAAAAAAAGATAGATAAAAAAAGAAAATGGGACAATTGAAGTGAATTGCCCAAATAAGGAAATGGGACAATTGAATTGTGCTGGAGGGAGTATTGGCTTTTTGCTTGTAGATCCACTTTTAAAAAGCTACTCCAGTTAGTTTTATATTGACTTTTCGATTGTAGATCCACTTTTTGTCTAATAAACAGCCAATAACCGATGTCTAAATTTACTAGACATCTCTATAAACAAACAAGCCAATAAACAAATCAACAGTTAACATTTTTAGCTGCTCAAACAAGCCAATTAAAAAAATCAACAGCCAATCGAAGAAAACTGCACGGAGGGTTGTTGCCTCTTGGTTGATGTTAAACACAAACTTCAAGAACTTAGCATATTCTCATTGATTCATGTGCAATTTTTTATGAACTTCAGGAACTAGAAAATGTATTGATGAACATTTTTGAGGTTGTATGCTTTTGGGTATGTATGATGTCCTCTTATTAGGTAGCTTACATGTTTGAACTTTTTAAGTCTTTGAAGCCATACAATTTAACTTGAAGACTTTTCTCGAGCTTCTAGCTGATCTTGGGTGTATCAACATTGTGTAGTCACTAGCATCGTAGTTGTAATTGTGGTAACGGATCGGCCATGTGGTAAGAGGAGTGATGCGGTTATTATAGCGTCTAAATATCGGTTGAATTATAAAATACCTCTTAATACGTTTTTTTTCAACCCTTTACAGCGTGAGAAATATCAATTTATTTGTTTTGAAAAGTTTTATAACGCGGAGGATGTAATGCGATACAACCTTGTTTTTACACTAAGGTTAGTAGTCTCTTGATGATTTGGATTGTGTGGATACTTGAGAACTTCTGAATGAGAGGCCCTATGCTAACAAAGGGGGTGTTTGGCAAATTAGCTTACTGAGCAGTTTTAGCTTATTTGGATATATATAGAGGGTTGGGTGGTCAAACCAGCTAAAGATAGTGTTTGGTGAATTAGCTGGTTGAAACAGTTTATTGATACGAATAAGCTGTTTTTGAACAAGCTGCTTATAGCAGCGGGTTCAAAATCATTTGGTCAGACCAGTTAATAAAATTAGCTGGTCAAATCAACCACTCTAATCAGCTATCAGCTATTTGCCAAACACCCTCAAAAACTTTACTATAGAATTTACGCAAATTCTTGTATATATGAAACCGTCTCACCGTGAGACATGTTTCATACTTGGATTAAATAGTCCAATAATAAAAAGTTTTAATCTATAAACTTGTTATTTTGAGTTTATTTTCATACAAGACCTACCGAATACATATAAAGGTTTTTACAAATATGGAGCACACTATTTGATAGTGCTAGTAATGAGCATGGGTCAGAAGTTGAAATGTGAAGGCTTGCTAATCATGTCACACTACTTATATTCCATATGAATTAAGTATAACTTATAATTTATAAGCCCGTTTGTCTTCATATTATAATCTTTTTCACGTCCTTTATTTATGTATACTCAGCCCTTCGTTACACTAGTAGGTACAAGGTTGTGCTTCTTGTCGTATTTGTATAGGTTTTTAAATCTATCAAGCCGATAGGCGATATCACCCCCATTTCAAAAGAGAAACAAAAAATGACAATTTAACGAGTGTAAGGAATATTTTATATGCTCGGTTGATATTTAGGTGGTTTTGATCAGGTCTCTAACCTAGTTCATTCTTCTATTTGGTCTTTTTATGTATATCTTTGTGAACATTTGTTTGTTGACTTCATGTTAAACTTATTGTTACACCACTATGAAGATACCTGTTCAATATGAATATGAATGTAGTTTTGTTTGGGAAACAACAAAGTAGCTTGAGTGTAGGATAAAGAAATTGATGTTTGGTCCAACAGTTAAAGTCGATTCGACTTTGGTTTGAATGTGAATTAAAGTTAAGTCGATTTTTGATGGATTCTCAAATAAAGTTTGTCGAAAATAAAAGCTGAGTTGCTTTTACTACCGGTCGGGATAAAGCCCATTATGGTCAAGAGTATGATAAGTTTATAAGGTGTGTTTTTTTCGTAATTTTGTTTAAGATCTTGTAAGTGTTGGGTACGAATCTATAAATACTTGATATATAAATTTGGAATATTTAATCCTTATATAGTCTATTTCTCTCTCATTGTAACCTCCTCATATAACTTTGCACTATCTTCTCCGACTCTTCTATTTTTCATTTTAGTTCTCCATTTGAATCCTTAATAAGAAAGCTTTAATTCTCATCAATTAATAAAAATAGGCTAGGGAGGATGAAGTCCACATTCGATAAATCTGAGTAAATTTTGTGTATTATCTTAAATGGTTACTTTTATTTTTGCATTGTCAATTTAGGGGTTTTAATAATTGTGTCATTTTCTAATACACTTAGAAATCTAATCATTGGAACCTTTCCCATTGGTGAAGAAAATCTATTTGAGTGGAATTTTTTTTGTGAGGTTTTTACTCCTATTGATAAAAAAAACCACAAAAAATTGCAAATGTTTCTAAAAAAATTCTAGGTGAGTGGAAATTTTTAGGGTTTTTTCACAAGGGCCCCACCATTGAAAATATATTTTAAAATCAAAACTAAGAGTGTAAAAAAGAAGAGATAGAGTAAAAAAAGTTGGGGGAGAAAGCGATGAGAATTTTTTTTTTTTGTTTTTTCATTAATGGGATAAATTAGATTAATAAAAATTCCCACACAAAATTTAATATGGTAGTTTCTTCAAAAAAAAAAAAAGTTTAATATGGTAGAAAAAAAAGTGTTGTTAAAGATTGGTGAGGAAATTTCATTTTATTCACTATGGACTTGGGAATTATAATTCGATTTAGGACACCAAGAAAATATCAATACCCAATGAGATGGGTAAATTAGCGGATAAAACATTAGTAAAGTAACAATATCATGTGTTATCTTAATTAGAGTATTGATCGCAATCTTCAATTAGGGTCTTGAGTTTGATTTTCACCAAGTTTTTTCATTCCCTTAGTCATAGTCAAGTTATCAACTCATTATCCCACTCAAAAAAGGTCCGGTTAAAAAAAAGAGACGAACAAGCCATACCCATACCCATACCCCCAAGAGGATAAAGCAGAATGTGATCCATTTTACCCCAAATAGGGAGTCATGAACAAAAAGAAATATGAGTGACATTTTGTCATTAGGAGTAAGCTTCACTAGACTAGGGGTTAGTCACTAGACTATAAAAACTAACATAAATACAAGAGCAAAAAAGTTAATAAAATAAAAATAAGAACAAGAAGACATAAAAAGCTAAGTGAAAAGCATCTATCAATATTTAGGACACAGAATCAGCATTTTCAACTGCAGTTATCCTCATTTAGGTCCTTACAAAGGTGTAAATCATGCAAGTCAATTTTAATTTATTCCTCTCACGTTCTTCTAGGTTTTCATCGACTACTCTTATCCTCAACAATGATACTTTCCATCTTTCCCATGGTAGCATCGACGATCTTTCTTTAAACAACCCAAACAATCTCGATTTATATTAACACATATTTGCAGGTAAGGGGGCAAACTCTAGCCTCTCTTTACACTTGTGGTTTCTGATTCTATCTATCGTTATGTAAGCGCACATCCACCTGCATTCGCATTTATATTGCTTCCATCTTTTGTTTGTAAAACTTCTTAACTGGCCATCTTTTCATCACATATAACAATATAGGTTCGATAGCAACTCGACTGAATTTTCCTTTAAGCCTCATACAACAATCCGGTGGACTCTTCCACCCTGCTTATATTCGATGAGTTACATGATTTACATCTTTGTAAATTTTCCTATTACTTTAGATAGTCGACTCAAATCCTTAAATCTGGTCATACAAGCCACAACTTCTCCTTTAATGGTCAACAAGGGGTCTCATACTTGCTTTGTCCCATTGAAATTAAATCATAAATATTTATTTTTTGTGCGACTTATGCGTAATCCTTTATATTCTAAAACTATCATTCACTCCTCTGATTTTGCATTATCCTCTTTGCTGGTTTTCGCCTCCAACACAATAACGTCAGAGAAAAGCTAAGCATGCACCATGGCATCGTTTCTTGGATAAATTTTGAAAGCTCGTCCATAATGGAGGCAAAAATGAACTAGCTTAGAGTAGAACCCTAATGTGGGTAATAAGTAATAAGTAATAAGAATTTATAATTTACGTAAAATGAATTTTATTGGAAGTGGTTTGCTATTTACAATTAAATATTTGGATTCTCTAATCATCATACAATTCTGTAAAAATTTTGGAAAATTACAAGTGTCGTCCTCTAAGGAGGCATGACAAACGTAATTATTTCAATGGATAATAGTTGATTATATGACAATATTTACCTAAATTAGAATTTAATTATTTTTAAATTTAATGCTAAATTAGGTATAGTACGGAGTATAATTTATTATAGCATTTCTATATAACTCACCTAAAATTTAATATATTTAATTGAATGAAAAAGTGATGTATTCAATAAATAATTAAAAAAAACCAGTATTTAATTTTTGCTTTTAAAAAATCATGTATTCGATAAATTTAATCTTGATAATATATGCTTGCATTAATTTTTGAAGTTATCTTTTTCATTTATAATTCATACTCATAAATTCGTGCATTGCACGAGTTTCTATACTAGTTTTTAATAAATAAAAAACATAAGGGTTCGATTTTCTTTTGAAATAATAGTGATTGAGATTTCATGATTGTAGTGTGTTTGACTTTTAAAATTAACTATTATAAATTTTTCTTTAAATATAGTATTAAAGAACACCACAAATAAAAGTTGAAATATTTATGAGAACAAAATTGATAAAATGTCTTAATTCACAATATAAATATTGTTTAGTATCAACATTTTTCTTCTAATAATGGAACTTAGATGACTTTATTTGGATAAACATCTTTCAACCATTTGAGACAAATTTCTTTGCCAAAATTGTATTAAAACTTGATATCAGTTAATAAAGTTGATTTCTTAGCATGACATCACAAGTAAACATTACAACGACAAATTTAATTTTAATCACCAGTGTTAAGTATGAGGAAGATCTATGAGAGGCATATTAAGTTACGATCCCTCCAATTCTTTTTATATGACTACTTTTCTTTTTGGGTAAATTCAACCTATTTGTCCACTTTTCTTTTTTGGCATAGATTTTTTACTTAAATACCTTATGTTTACACAGGTAAAGACCATAATACTTACTTAAAATACCCCAACTACCATCTTTACAATTATTATAATCAGTTAACATATCCCAACTTCTACCTTTACAATTATGATAATCACTTAAAATACCCCAACTACCACCTTTACAATTATTATAATCACTTAATATACCCCAACTACGACTCTCTTAAAATCCGTGCCCAACTACCACTCTCTGACGGCATTCTCTATATGGGTATGAGATGTTGTCTATCTTTTCTCCCCGGACCCTAACCATAGCTTGTCTATAAACGAGATAGACTGAGTATGATGACGATAATAATGATGATATCATAAGATTTTCCATCACCAACATAAATTTTTCACATACGTGACATGCATGTCTCATTTTATTAACCTTTTTCCTTATGGGAAAAAGAAAAAGATAAAAAGGGATAAAAATGTATATTTGATATTTGTACATACATTTTGAAAATTGGACCACTAGGGTTTAAAGATGGGAGCACCACAACACAGCAGGTGATCATGATTTATATACTCCTAAATTGGTATTGTGTATTTGTATTTTCTACAGTAAATGAGCGGTTTGGAGTATGCCAACCCAATCCTCTTTGGGACAATTAACAAAAAAAATAAAATAAAAAATCCCATGTTTAATACGCCAAAAAATGATCACAATCTAGCAAATACATTAGAGATCTCTTCAATCTCAACTTGCTTCTACTGATAATGAATAGGAATATACATTGAAAATGATCATATAGATTTTACTTTGTTTCTAAATCTCATACCACATATGTTTTAGTGTTACTTGTAGCTTCAGAATTAGGTCTTGTTTCAGTTTGAGTAAGTACTGCCTTTTTGAGATAAGATTCTAGGATTGAACTTCACCTATCTCTCTCATTACCTCAGTCTACCATGTATACAAAAAAAAAACTTGCAGCTTAACTTAATTAGAAGGTTGATCCAAAGATGTTATCATCATCATCATTATCATCGTACCTAGAGTATACTGCCCATAGGAAACTATAATCAGAATCTGGGAAGGGCATGAAGGTGTCAACTTATATCCATAAAGGAAGATGCGGCCAAATAGTCCTTCAGCTTGAGAAAGATCTTCAGAGAAAGAGATTCTTGAAACAATGAGGACTGAGTGAAACTGAATCCGCAAGCTTGGTTTTTACCACACAGGCTTGACCCTTAAATATAAAATAAAATAAAGATAACTAGGCAAAAACGAGTAATAGAATGATATGTAAAAGGTCAAGCCAAAGAGCAAGAACACCGACAAGTTAGCAAGAGAGTATCAGTGATCGAAGGCATGAATATAAGACGTGTCTAACTAACCCTACTCAATAAACTAAGATGTATATATATATATATATATATATATATATATATATATATATATATATATATATATATATATATATATATATATATATATATATATATATATATATATATATATATATATATATATATATATATATATATATATATATATATATATATATATATATATATATATATATATATATATATATATATATATATATATATATATATATATATATATATATATATATATATATATATATATATATAGGAGCATATACTAATTATTTATGTTTCAATTTAAACAAGAGCAAAAAAAAAGAACTTATTATAATTGTCATGCATAACTTTAAAATGTAAAATATCAACCACCTCTCATTTAAAGAGGAATATTCAGCACTAGGTATGAAGAGTGATTGTGCTGCTTTCACACTTTTAGCTCAAAAGACTCTCGTTTGAGGGAGCGTGTGACAGTAATTAACATATCCTGGGAGAACCATTAGCTTAAACATTTGATTATGTTGGTTCCTTCACAGATACCCCAACCAATGAATTTCCTAACTATATACATAATGAAAATATTCACAAATACATTACAAAAGTTATAAAATAACTAAATTTAATTAGTAATTGTTTTGACGAAATATTGAATTTCCTAAATCATCTAATTATACTGCCACCATTTCCACCACCACGCCTAATACGATATCCGCCCGAAGTCCTGAACCACCTGAAGCACGCGTGTTATGAGATCCATGAGAGGCACCAAGACTTCCACCATGAGCGCCCAAACCACTTACTTCACCCGCACGACTAGATTCTCCAGAAAGTTGAGATTGTTTCTTCTAGAAATAAAAACAAAAATACAAAATCAAATTAAAAAAAAGTAACAAACTAAAATTGATTACTAACAGCTAATTACCAACAAACCAACAAATATTGAAAATTCAGAAATAAAAAAAAAACACATTATGAACTAATAAGATAAAAAAATCAGAAATTATAAAAAAAAAACATTATAAACAAAAAATAAGACATAACATACAAAACAAACAAACCAACAAACCAACAAATATTGAAAATTCAGAAATTAAAAAAAACACATTATAAACTAATAAGATAAAAAAATCAGAAATTATATAAAAAAAAACATTACAAACAAAAAATAAGACATAACATACAAAACAAACAAATCAACAAAAACCAAATAAAATAACCTTAAAAAACTGCATTCGACAATAACCTTAAAAAACTGAAGATTGAAGCAAATAAACAACAAAAAACGTACCTTAAAAATCATACAAAAAAATAACCCTAATACAAAAACCCTAATATAAAAAACTGAAAAAATTCGAAAATTGAACTATAAAAATTCGAAACACTCACGGTTGAACTATAAAAACTGAAGATTGAAACAAATAAACAACAACAACAAAATTGAACTACAAAAAAATAACCCTAATACAAAAACCCTAATTCTGAACAGTTGAAAATTGAACTACAAAAAAATAACCCTAATACATAAACCCTAATATAAAAAACTGAAAAAAATCAAAAATAAACAACAACAACAACAAAATTCGAAACAAAAAACCATGATTGAACTATAAAAAAAAAACTGAAAAAATAAAGGAAAACTAACCGAAAATAGAGGAATGCAGATTTTTGCTTGAGGGTTAATAATGAAACACTCACGGTTGAAGATGGTGAAAATTTATTATGAAATTGAAAATACCAACAATGGAGATTAAGAGTAAAATTGTTTAGCAAAGTAGAGTAATGAGGAAGGAGAAGTGTAAAGGAAAAAGGAAGAAAGAAAGAAAAACCGGTGATTTGAAAAGGCACTACAGCAAATTTTTGGAAAGTTATGCAAATCAAATGGCTTCAGTATGGCTATGGTAATTTGGCGTAGCCATATGATGGCTTCAGTATGGCTACGGAAAGAGGGCGTAGCCACGTTATGGCTTCGGTATGGCTTCGAATATTGCCGTAGCCATCTGTGGCGACTGTAGGTGTCAGTAGCCATTCCGTAGCCATCCATCGCTACGGACCGAAGCCATCCTGATTTGTTTTTGTAGTGTTTTATAAGTTAAAAGGGAGATATGGGCTGGGCTCTTGAGAGACGTCTATAGCATAGACGGTCTCTCAAGAGAGGGTCTCAAAACATAAAAGGTGACCATAAAAGAGTCTCAAAACACGATAATATGGGGAAGAATACACAAAGTTGTGAGGATTGAGATTTCACTTGGAATTGTTTGGAATCGAATCTGTCATCTCGAATTTTAGGATCATTTGATCCTACAAAAAAAATTGAATAAGCAAAGATATTTAATACCTAGTCATTATTATTCACTTTCAAAGCTTAAACTTGTGAATTAAAATTTCTTTGACTTTATTTTTAAGAATGAACATTCAATATCCCGTACAAGGTAGGGTCCAGGTGGGGGTTTTCTTTTTCTTGAAAGATGTGGACAAATCATGCCCGTTCCCCCAAAGAGGGAGTGAAGAGAGATGTGTGTTGTTAGAGTATATAACATATCATGGGGCCTCAACCATCAGCTTAAGCTTTTGGTTGAGTTGGTTCCTTGACATGGTATCAGAGCTGATGGTTGAGGCCTGTAAGGGTCAAACCTCAAACCTTCTATTTTACATGCAGATGCTCTATCCATTGAGCCACAAGCGCTTTGAAGAATGAAATGGAAAAACACTCAACAATTAGTTTGAAACTCCGATCCAAATCAAAAAGAATCTTTAAAATTAAAAATTATGATTATAAAATATTATAAACATTGTATCCATGTGAAAGAAAATAGCAAAAGTTGATATGTATGATAAATTAATATTAATTCTGACTAAATATGTTGGATCAGTTGATATGTAAGATAAATTAATAGTAATTGTGACTAATTATATATGCATCTATGTGAAACGGAAAAATCGTTAGGATCGTATTTACAATTCGAATCGCTTATATGTTTTTGGATCGTATTTACTAGGGATATGGGTAGTTGTAGGTGTCTTATCCATATTTTAGACTACTGATTTTCTTTTTAGAGTACCTTTTGGGGTTCTTGTTCTTGTTTTTCTCGTTTCTATTTTTTTTATTAGTTGTATTGTTCTCTTTGTAGTTTCTTAATTGCTTTTACGTTTTTATTTTATCTATTGCGTTTTTTAACTTTTTCCGATTGTGCTCTTCTTTATATGTATGGGTTGCCGCCGTCCTTCCCTCTCCAGACCCTATTCATAGTTTTCTATGAGCGGGATACACTGGGTAGGATCATGATGATGATCATAAATTAGAATCACAATTTTAATAAGAATGATTATACATGTAAAATATGAATGTATCAATCTCCCCAAAGGCATAATTTTACTTTTCTCTAAGCAAACTACTTTATTACAAAGAGATATGAAGGGCTAGTTACAGTTTTTTCCTTAAAAAACCCTAAAAATTATGAAACAATTTCATTTACACTATATCCAACCAAATTTACTGCTTAAAAACAAATCTAAACTATACATCAAATTTAAAAATCAAAATAACAAATAAATAAAGTTAAGTCATTGTAGCAATATTATGGATGAAAGACTTAATTTTGTTTGTAAGGGCATTTAAAGTTTTTTTTAGAAATTTAGAATGAGCTCCTATTTTAATTAGGTTTGAAATTTTAGTTTTCGATTTTTAATTGGGTCAAACATAATCTATGTCAAAATATTTCGGTGTAGAAATTTTTTATTTTAAATCCAAATCAATATAAAATATCCAAATTATATTTTTTATTTGGTTTAGATTGATTTGATTTATGACTTTCATCTGAATATCTTTCACGTCTATAGAAATAAATTTAATCTACATATTTTGGTTACTAAAATCAGATGAAACCTAATAAAATAGAAAAAATAGAAAAAAAAAACGGCTTGGCAGGTGGCAAGTTCGCTCTATACTTCTGTTCGAAATACTGAACAAAGTTTATCAAATAAAAAAATAATTTGCAAATTAAGCTTTTAAGTTTAATGCTTTTGCAAATATAGTTGCAAAATATATTTTTTTGCGAATTACAGTCATCATAGTATCCAAGTTTACGTCATTTAAGCCAAGTAACCGTTGATCAACCTAAATGGCCTTTGACCGGCCTAAATAATTGTTGACCAATATTAATCACTTTGACTTTCATTGATCATCTCCAATCATCTTTGACTTTCCCAATTACCAATAGTACCCTTGAGTTTTAGTACTTTAATGTCGTTTTATCCCATTATAACGATATTTTTTTCAAAACCGGACGTTTTGATTATTTTTTGTAGTTCTTTTAAAAATTCGGTCGAAACAAGTACTTACTCACCTATTTTTCAACATATAGACCTTATTTTTACCGATCATAACAATAATTATTTACAAAACAAACGTCACAATTACCTTTATGAGGTTGCTCATCTTGTTCGTTCGTTCAAGCAAATGACAGCTAAGATGGGTATAATAGCGCGGTATTGCAATCGGCAAGGCACCGCAGTATACAGCAAAATTAGATAACTAACCCCGTATAAACCTTGCAAACAAATGGTCGTACACTCATACTACTTTTACTTATCGGGTCTTTTATGTTATTTCAATTTTTGTTTTAGCTATTATATTTCTTCTGCAGGTAGGTTTTTCTTTTTTTTTTTTTTTTAATCTCCAAGTAACAGCGCTAATTAATTCGTTTCTATGCATGGTTTTTACCTTCGGGTAAAATTAACCGCTTTCCTCTAGTATTCACTCTCAAGAGAGTACGAATATGAATTGTCCGTCACCTTTTCTCACCCAGATCCTGTTTTCAAACAAGATAATTGAGTTGATGATAATGACCACCGCTTGTTAAGACTCTTTATATTGTATATTTATTTCATGTGATACATGTTTGTTTGTTACAACGTGCTATGTTTATTACCAATAATAATTATTAATTACTACTATCTTTAGCACATGCATTATCACCCTATCCATTTTAACTAATACTTGATTTGATGAATTTACTTTGATTATGTTTTTTGAGCAGTTTGTTTTAAAATAATTTGTTCATAATAATAAGTTGTTTAAGTTAGCTAATTTATTAAACACTAAAATTAGAACATTTGACCACTTAATCATCTATTTGTATCAAAATAAACTAAAATAATCCAGGAAGTCATTTTACCAAACACCAGTACTATATCTGCTTAGATGTAAGTACAAGACTTTTTTTAATATACTAATTTTCACTCCCAAATATTCAGGATATATTTTAAATTTATAGAACCTTTTGAAAACAAACATATTAATTAAGTTTTATATGATATTTAGATTTTTTTTTGGGGCTTATGATCAATAATTAGTTAATTACACCAAGTTGGAGGGGCCAAGTAAGCAGTTTGACGTTCCTTACAAATAAATGCAACAAAGTGTTATTGGGGCCGCACCGGTGGAAGAGCCGCATAGAATTTTTTGGGTCTTTTTTTTTGTGTTTTTTTTTAAGAAATTTTTTTTTTGGGTCATTTTGTCCTACTTAAAATTCAAGAATGAATTTTTTTTTAATAAAGATAGTCTCATAATCTTTTGACAATTTAATAATTTTATTTCATCGTCAATATTTTCCCAATTTTTATTTTAGGATATGCTCCTACCCTTTTACTCTCTAAATTCCCACTTATATCTAAATACCTCAATATATTAAACAAATTTTTAGTTTCCATGACAAAAGAAAATGAGTCAAAATTTGCCATATCGTGTATTGTCCTAAGAAGTTGAATGGTGGAATAGTTAATTAGAATGTAGAAATTCTCTCACTTATAAATATTACTCTTTAGTTTTCGTGTCAAAAACAAATGAGGTAAAATTTGTCATATTGTGTATAGTCCTAAGTGGTTGATGTTAAAGCAAGTAACAATATTCTTGACTATGACGTTAACTTTAAGCACTTAATCGAACATGCTTTGTCTTGCACTTTAGAGAAGGTCGATTAAGATGTGTCGAGTTGCGTAGGATTAAAGTTTGGAACGTTTGATGAGGTGTTGCTTCATTGAGACAACAACAATTGAAAATCAGAGAGCTCGCTCGACCCCCCTGAAGGTCGCTCGACCGGTCGAGTGAGAAGAGCCAGGTCGAGCAGAAGGTCAGATTCAAGCAGAGGGCGTTCTGGAAGGTCTGCTCGATCGAGCGAGGGTTGGCTCGACCCAGGGGCAGTCGAGCAGCATGTCAGAAGGCTGCATTAGATTCTGATCTGGTCAGAATTCTTAGTGTAGTCATTGAATAGGTGCATTACATCTATGTTTAATGTGTTGTTTTATTGCTATGTTAATTGTGATGTTTATTAGCATAGTTAAGAGGATGTTACATGTGGTTTATGGTGAGTTATGAGGGGATTCTAAAGAGTGATGAATTCCTACTCTATCAATAGGATTCATCACTCATAGAAACAACCACCCCAAACACACATATTGTGAGTAGTCTAATGCATTGTTAGAAACTTGAGAAATGTTCTTACTTTTCCCTAATATTTGTGATCTTGAGAGAGTGTTCTCAAGATAAGGAGAGGTTTATTATACTTGTAATTGTTGAGTTCAATATAATAAACATCATTTGAGGGGGAGTTATCCAAAATACCTCATAAACACTTGTGTTCCTTTTGCATTATTTTTCTTTGTGTTTTTCATTGTTGAACCTCGATTGTGCCGTTCATTTCAGTTGATGATGGAACATTTGATTAGAATGTAAAATTCTCTCACTTATATCTAACTACTTCCTCCGTTTCATTATACTTGCTACATTTGAGTTTTTACACAATCCAATATATCATTTTGTTCACATATATGTTTGAATTATACACATTTCAAAATTAATATTATGAAAGTATGCGATCAGACGATTCAAACAACATCCCACTTAATTATATTTTCATTTGCACATTAGCCGCAATGTATAAAATAAGCTTGAATGATGAAAGGTGCGCATAAGTGAAATGTAACAAGTATTTCAGAACAGAAAAAATACGTCAGTACTTTACTCAACTCTTTAGTTTCCGTGTCAAAAGCAAATGAGTCTATTATCATTCTAAGAGGTTGAATCATGAAATAGTTGATTAGAGAATAGAAATGTAGCATAACCAAGGAATAAGGGTTTAGTGAGATAAGGGTAGCACATGTATATCTACTTTAAGAATTGAGGACAAGATAAGCCATGCCATGATCCTTAGCATATTGTCCTTTATTAACACTTTGTTTCCTTAATGATTGAACTCATACATGTCCACGTTGACATTTTATAACAAATTATACACATCACTAATATTTAAATATTAAATATTAATAAATCTGGCTCCCAACAAAAGGACATTTTGTCTTCACATATTCAAATCATATTTAGAAGTCATTTTAGGAGACCAAGATTATTAGTTTGAATTCATTGTCCTATAAGTATGACCTATTTTATTTCAAGCCACTACTTTCTTCTTTTACTTATCCTAATCTGTATCAGCCAAAATTCGTCTTTTTAAGTGTAGATAAGTCTTATACAAGTAATTAATTACCACTAATCTCAAGGTGTTATCTCGAGAGCGGGGACGATCTTTTTGGTCGCGCTCTTTTTTATGGGTATGAGTTGCCGTCGTCCTTTCCTCCCCATACCCTGTTTATAGTTTTCTATGAGCGAGATACACTGGGTAGGATGATGATGATATGATGATGATGATATTAATAAAAAAAATTTATAATTTCAAATCACATTGAAGTTGGGTTAAAGTCGAGTGAATATCAAATTGTCGGATTTATTTTATACTACCACTAATCCTTTGTACAGATTTATTTGCAAAAATTAGGTATAATAACTATAAATGAATTGATTTTAGTATCGTTAGGAGTGAATATAGTATCGTCATCATCATACACGGTGTATCCCGCTCATAGACAACTATGGTCAGGGTTTGAGGAGGCAAGATAAACGACATCTCATACCCATATAGGAGAGTGCGGTCAGAGTGAATATAGTAATAACATAAAATTAGCGACTTTAATGAAGTATAAGTAGAGGTGTACCTTTGGGTTCAAGCGGGTTTGGGCATGATATTTTGAGTTGGATTAGTGTCAGTTCTTTTGTGTATATAAATATCTTGACTACTTAATTTGATTTTTTATGCAGGTAATTTAGACTAATTTTAATCATATTCGATTTTGATTATTGTGTAAATTTCAAACGACTTTTTAATAATAATATCATATATACAACCCTTAATCTTATATACAGCCCTAAGGACGGTATATATCACTCTCTTTATTAATTTAGCTATTTATAATCTATAAATAAAACTAATACAAAAACCACCTTAGGATAAGTGGCATCTTCTGAAACAAAATTTTCCCGCCCAATGCCCAATTCTAAATTAGGAAATATCTTAAATTAAAATACTATATAATTCCTAACTTCTTAATTAACGTCTGTTGGTATTAGAATACTTAATAATATATTTCCTATCTTACTAATTTGCGGCTATTAAGAAATTTCTTAAATTAAATTACTACATATATTTCTTAAATTAAATTACTACATATTTTTCCTTATACTTTATATTTGCTAAATTCTAATTTAAAAAATTACTAACTTGATTGAACAGGTGGCCATTTAGCATATACGGCTATACTAATCCATTACCATATATACAATAATTTAGCTATTGCACATAATTTCCATTAATATCCAAATCAAGTTAATATACAAATAAAATTAATATACAAATAATTTAGGAATACCATATATACAATAATTTAACATGCGACAAAGATAACAATATTTGTACGTCAACTCATAATGTTGTCTACAAAGAAGTGTTTCAAAATTTATAATGTAATAATTTCGACATTGTTTAAATTTTAATTGAACTTTTAATGTTTAAATTTAGCAATAATGTTTAAATTTTATATCGTCATTTAGTAATTTATGATTAATATATGAACTTTTAACTGAAATGTTCATTTTTTTTTATCTATATAACAATATATTTGTGAAAACCATTTATTACATTTAATTAATATATATAACTATATATAATAATATTTTAATATGTTATTATTTATATTTTAATTCACATAATGTTTCTACGCATAAATTTATTATAAAATATATAAATTAGGTAAACCGTGCCATGGCACCGGTATCTAACTAGTAATCCTAATCCTATAATTGTTTGTATAAGGAGTGACATTCATAAAGTCCAGGGTTGACTCTTGGCATAGGCCGAATTTAATGCATGCATTTAATACTAGGCTACAAACAATATTTTAATTAATTACTAGAAGTACATGCTTTCACTATTGCATTTTATTAATAAATAAGGAACATTTTTGTTATGTTTTAAATTTTTGATTTTATTTTGTCTATTAAATTGAGTTAAATGTTTTTCAAGTTCATTATTAGTATTATTAAGGACTAGCATATGTCCCGTGCAATGCACGAATATGTTAGTTTATTAAGTTATGTAAAAAAATTTATTAAATATAATTGTTTATTTTTCAAAACTAACCGTTATATTGATCATAATTATATATTACTAATGAAAACGATTATGAGTAAAATAATTTTATTTCACCGAATAAACTAATATTTCTAATTAAAAAAATAATTTTTACCAATGATACTTTTTCTTTCCTAAATGGATCGATTAATCTGAGTATATATTAAATTTAAGGTTTACTAAACATGGGCTAAATTATTGTGCAAGCATTATATTAAAGTTCCTTCTATGAAATGAATATACTTCTATAATTCTCTTTATCATAAGTATCATCGTAAAATTATTATAAATAAGATTTTAGTTATTACTCCCTTCGTTTTCATATGTTCTTCTCACTTTTCCCATTTGGAATATTTTAAAAGTTCTTCCCATTTAGATACTTTCTAGTTTGGTAACCAATAAAATAGAAGGAAATTATTACACTTACACTCTAATCTATAGAAATTAATTTACATTTTAATTCCCAATGTATTTACTTTACATGCACCCAATGAAATTTAATGACATTATTACACTAACACTTTTATCAATAAAATCTTTAGTTTTTATATTATTTACTCAACTCTAATAGTATCTATTGTGTAATTATAATTTATCTTGATTTCTCCCCATATTCTAAATGGGAAGAACAAAAGGAAACGGAGGGAGTATTTTGTAAAAATTAGCTGAATAATTAAGTTGGAAATTTTTTTGACGTTACATAATTTAAGAGTTTTTAATTATAACGTTATTTATAGTCAACAACTATTTTATATTCTAATTATTTTTGTATCGTAAATAAGGTATAGTTAATAGTTTAGTCATTTAATTTACTAAAAGTGAAAGTTACCCAAAACATTTTTTTCTTAAAAAAGTGTATTTTAAAAATTAAAGGTCTTATAATTGACTTTCTTCGTACTATTATTAATTTATTATTCATTAGGAATTAAAGTTTAATTAAAATTCAAAGTTTCCATATTTAATTACTTAAAATTTAGGAGGGAAAACATGATGTATAAAAGTGACATATGTCATATTCTTTTATTGTTTTAGTAGAATGTATGATTAGACTTATGATAAAATTGAAGATTTCTTATTTCATGATAAAATTTTGTGATTCTTTTAAAGATTGATACTTTTTTAAGAAAAATAAAATATAGGCAAATTAATACTTTTTTCATAAGATTTTTTAAAAAAGTAAATTCGCTAAATCTTATTAATTGTCTTTCTCACTATTGTATTTTCCCGAGAGCAATTTTTCGAAATTAAAGTCACTAAAGTTACTTAATATATTCAATTTCAAAAAAAATAAATAAATATGGTCTAGTAATTTTTTCTTTTAATTCTCTTCAAGAGTCTTCAAAATCAAGCAAATAAGTTAGAGGATATAACATATCATGGTGTCTCAACCATCATTTTAAACTTCTGACTGAGTTGATTCTTTGACATAATATTAATACCAATGTAATAAAAATCACATATTTAAATCTCAATCACCGCTCAAATTCAATTTTTAACCAAGAATTAACTAAACTTTTGATTGAATTCCAAAATCACTTTTACTCCCACATCTTTTCCAATACACAATAATATTTTTTCTAATACATTCACAAATACTATGGGATGTTTTCCTCCTAATGGTATAAGAAATAATAATTCTCCTAGCTAGGGAGGTTATCATAAATTATGAATATTATATGTAAGGAATATCCTTATTAGACTTTCTATGTTTTGATACGTTTGTTATTATATACTGCTTAGACTGGATTTGAAAGCGGTACAGCAGAATTACACACTTGCTAATTAGAGGTGTTTAAAACAGACTTGATAATTTGATATTTTATCCGATCTTGGAAAAGAAACTGACTTAACCCGACTTCAAAATGAAATTAAAATGATTAAAAAAATCTATGTGGAAACAAAACCCGATTTTAAACCGATCTAAAACACACCCGAAATCGACCCGATGATCCAATGGACACCTTTATTGCTAATGATATAAGAAACTTGAAATGATTAAGGAGCATCTAGAACTCGAATGTGAACTGGCTACCTCCTTACAGGGCCGGTCCAGATGATTTGGGGCCCTGGGTGAAATAGCACATTGAAGTTCTTTTACTTTGCAATTTATAACTTATATGTACCTTCTACAACCATTAATTTTGCTTTTTTGACACGGGGCCCTGGACGACGGCCCCTCTTGCACATCCTTAGGGCCGGCCCTGCCTCCTTAAACAAAAAGTATATCCATCTCAACATGAATCGAAATAACCAAAATATTACATATGATTAAATATAGTATTTCTCTGACTGAGACAAGACTTCAAGTTTGATTTTATATGAACATTATTGTGATTAAAGGGAAATTAGAAAAATAGATGCATAAATCTCTCATTAATTAGCACCATTGAAGATAAAGTAGTCCCTATCTAACATTTATGTCAAATTTTGTTATTATTATGTCTTTTTTGCCTTCACTATTTCCCCAAAATCAAGCTAGATGATCAAATGAACCTAAACTAAGAAGCCGATGTTGTATTCTAGACTCTAGAGTAGTGTGGGTTTCTTACTTATGCTTCATTCAAAATTGACTCAACTTATTCTCACGTCATAGCCTTAAATTATTTATTAAATAAAAAACACTTTGTATTACTAGTATATATAAGAAAATTAGTCTTTCTTATTTTGTTTTATCAGGGGGCGGAGCAAAAATTCCAAATTTACTAAAGGCCTTGTGCATTTTTAAAAGTTATGTTATTCTTTTAACAATTTTGTATCTTTAAACACTTAACATGCATTACATACTTAGATTGAGGACTCTAATTTTTGGGGCCTGTGCGGTTGAACGTATTGAACATGCGCAGAACCTCCCTTGTTGATACTCACATTATGTAGGAATACATCATCTGAAAATCATATGTTGATTTAGTGGTTGAAGCCTTTTCTTTTCACAATTATAACAAGAATTTAATTCTTAGCACTACTAGAAATGATTATTTTCACTTTTTGCCTAACTTGTAGAGAATTCTTAGCCTTACCCTGATAAATTTGGTACTTATTCTAAAATAGATTAATGTAATATTTTAGTTCCTTCAAAAAAAAATTAAATAATATTCTAAATAAAATTTCAAATAAATACTATATTTATAGTCTAGATCTATGCACCTGTTGTATGTGTTGTATGTGTAGAAAATCATAATGCGAAAATAAGATTGATTCGAGTTTTGAATACTTGTTTTATATTAAATTATTAATGAGACGAACACCTCTATTTATACAAAATATTAACCTAAATAAAATAATAAAAAATAAAATAACCTTAATATCCTAAATATTAAAAAAAATCTTAACTACCTAAAACATAATATTCTAAATTTTATCTAAATTTTATTCTAGTTCCTAGCTTGTTACAATATGAATTAGAAAAAGCCATAATATTCTAAATTTTATCTAAATTTTATTCTAGTTCCTAGCTTGTTACAATATGAATTAGAAAAAGCGATAAGCTAATTATGAAAAATTGTTAGCTCCAAAAAAATTTGTCACGAAGCATTTGATAGTTAGCAAAAAATGAGGTGGTTTTGAAAAAGAAGGGATGTGATTTAGTTAAACGAGAGAGGTAAATTGGGTCGGGGACCAACAAAATGGGTTGTCAATGTCTTTGTTGGCTGTACCAAATGCCTCTCTTCCACTAATTTTGGACCAACAAATTTACCTTCGTGTCTTTACAACTCTACTTTTCCAATATAACTTTATCACACTATATTATTAGCCTAATATTAATTGGACCGTCTTCAACATTTTGGAGATCTCGTTTTTTTTTTTTTGAAATATAGGATAGGTTGAGAAAATGGGAGGTATTAGATAACAAACGATATAGTTGCTTTGCTCGATAAAGTGACTTTTACTTTAGTTGAAATAAGACTCGATTCTTTTGTTCTTATTCTTTTTTTGAATGATACTTGATTTATTGATAGAAAAAACCAAAAGTTACATAGAAGCAAAACTAACAAAAAAAAAATAAAAGAAGATAAACTAATAAAGGGGGAGGTGCAAAAGAGCCTATTACCGGTCATAATCTAAAATTAACAAAAATAGCTACAATTATTGTATATGAGATTTAACAATTCTGAATATCTTCTTTCAAATTATTGTTTATACAGCTTAACAAGGAATTTAAAATATTTGCATAAAAAAATATTTATTCATATCCTGTGAGGTGTAGACATTTTTTTCATGGAAATCAGAAAGAAACGAATACTCTTTTAATAAAAAGTTAAAAAACCCTTTTATAATATAAATCCCATAAGCCAAGTGATATAAGAACGCAATACTATTAAGTGACTCCCACCTAAGGTAGAATTTGAGCTATATCGTGTATAGGGGTTAGATGTACATAATTTTACACTAAAAAAATTAACAAGAGTTTATTTCTTATTAACCTAAATATCATATTATATTTCACATAAATAAAAAGTATTTTTAAAGTTCTCACTCTAAACCCCACAAGCCAAGTGAGTATGGGAGAGATCCAATGAGAAGGGTGTTGAATTGAGAAGGGTAACAAGCACTCTACAGTCTACACTCTTGATTTCACTAAGATAAAAAAAAAAAATCAAGGTCACAATTGAGCCAAAAACACATAACTGTAAAAGTTACTATATTACGCAGGAAATGTACTATGACATGAATTTGTAAAAGGTTCTTAATTTATAACATAAATAATATCCTTTTTATATATATGGTCACAATACAGAAATTCTTCTCATCCTTTTGTGTGTGTATATATATATATATATATATATATATATATATATATATATATATATATATATATATATATTATATATATATATATTATATATATATATATATATATATATATATATATATATATATATATATATATATATATATATATATAATATATATATTATATATATATATATATATATATATATATATATATATAATTTTTATCTTTTGAGGCACTTGATCAATACCAAAGCAACTCTCCCACAAGAAAACAAGTATTATTTACCAAGTTGATTTGTAATTTGAAAACAATATATAGTTGTCTCGATATATCAATCATAATCACATCGAATTTGAGATATTATCATATCTATGCTTTGAGACAAATATGATGGTCTTGCCTACCATATCATATCATCATATATATTTACAATGCCATAGTATTTTCAACTGAAACCCTAAAAGGATTTACAACTCTATTTCAACAACAACTATTATCTCTAGATTCTTTTGCTTATTAACATCATATGCACCATCAACTCGGTTGATTGTTATTTTTTTATTACAGGGTAGGATAATAAAAAAAAATAAAAAAGTTTATCGAGAATCAAATTAAGAATCTTATCTAAGAAAATTGATACACAATGGTTATTGATTAACTATTATGATAGTTACTGTTATGTCCCTCTATGATAGTAGTAAAGAGAAAATTAAAGAGAAAATTAGTGTATATTTTTTTTAATATAGATATTCGGTAATATTTAATTAACGAGACAATAAATTGTGTGGATAAAATTCAAAGAATGCTATAAATGAGATTTATAAAAAAGTCATTGTGCAAAAATAAAAATGATGTTAAACCCTCTTCTGACTTATGGATTCCTTTTTGTTGGGCCTTAGTCTCTGTTTTTATACTGTATAGTTTTTTTATCTTGTTAGGCGCTTTTTTTGATCGCCTTGTGTCTCTCCTTACTCTTACGCATATGAAGAGTGGAGTGTGGAAATGAAGGTGGGCTGCGTTGCCATTCTGATGCAAATAAGTAGGAGTGAGCTCTCAGTTTTGTTTATACTTTATTTTTTTTCTTGATAGATGAATAAAATCTTTTGTTTGCCAAAAAAAATGATGTTAAAATAAAAGTACAACCAAAAATTAAAATATTACCAAATAAAAACATTGAGAATAAAAATTAGCAAAAATATGAACAACAATGGGATAAACTTTTATAGTAGTATTTATTTTATTCGACACACATTTATACTTTCGAGTACTTTCTTTTTGTATTATTTCTTCATTATTCTTTACAATAGTTTAATAATTATATATTTTTATATTTTTCTAATTAATTACTAGGCCGTATAGTTAAGTAATTGTATTGTTTCTCAGTTATTAATAAATAAATTTAGGTTTTGTTGTGTTAAAAATATTGTCTAAATCAAAAAATAGTATGTCATCATCAATCGTCACTAAAATAATTGACCAGAATGATATTTATTTCTTACGAATAAATATTTCAATATCCGGAGAATTTTCTTTTATATATATATATATATATATATATATATATATATATATATATATATATATATATATATATATAAAACTATATTTAGCAAGTTCCTTAAAACATGGATCAAAGGGTGACGACCACAAGTTCAATAGGGTGATTTCAACTGACAGTCATAATGTATAAAATTCATAAAAGCATGAACAAGAAAAAGTATGGACCATGCATTATATTGTATATAGTTGATATAGTTGTAATAATATCCAGATATAAAAATGAATTAAATTAGAACCCATGCATGATCTAGCTAATATGGTCCCATGAAAAGTTCTAGTGCATTAATGGTTTTTATAATTATAGAGAACTAGTGGGTAGACATGTGAACATATATTTTTGAACTCTACGAGACCGTTTCACCATGAGATAGATCTGTATAAGTAGTCTTTTTTTGAATGTAATGTAATACATTAAGGGGGTGTTTGGTATGGATTCATACCAAACACCCCCTAAATGTACACGGATCAGCCCAATAAAGATAGTTTTAATATGAGACAGATCTATAATATTAGTCTATTTCCTCTAATTAATTATTTTGAAGCTAAAAGTGATCACTTTAACACATTAAATACATCAGTCAGCCTAATAGAGATTGTTCACTGTGATAACATCTCATTTAAGAATTTGTGATTTTTAAAACCTAAGAATGATCGTTTAAATATGAGATGGACATATAATATTAGTTTATTTTCTCTAAATTGATCACTTTAACGCATTAAATATAAATTATTCAGGCTAATAAAACTTATTTATTTAAGAATATGTGAATTTTGAATAGGAGTGAGTAAATGAGCCCAAAATGCTGCAAAAAGAATCATGATATGCGCTTTCCATTTCTTAAGGATTTGTGGCAAACTTAAATTATTGGAAAGATAGATTTGGCAAGCTCACAGAGACTGTGACTCCCTCTCCATCTTTATATACTTTGTCACTAAGTTCAGTCATCATCCCTTTATTGGTGTGGGCTCCCTTCTTATAACTTTGATGCTGACACTGTAAACTTTAGCTGATGTCATTATGTTCACGGCCAGTCTTCTGAGAGACTGTCTCTTTGAGAGACACCTCTTAGACCCAGCCTATTATAGCTTAATTCCTACTCTTACTTTATATTTTTTTTTATGGGCCGACTCAATTAGAGATGATCTTTCAAAGAGACAGACTCTCACAAGAATTTGTGTTATATTCATCATAAGGATACGAGAACTTACAATATAGTATAGCCCGAACCCAACACTCATCTTCACATTTGTAAAGAACAACCAACACAATTATTATTTTCTTTGCCGCTTTGAGTTTACAAATATTAGGTCGTGAAAATTCGTAACATGATCGTTTTATAGGCCTACTTGTGTGGACACGCCCACGATACACTCGTGGGCTTGGGCCCACAAACGCACGGGTAATGAGTGTTGACTTGCATACAATGCAAATACAATACATGATGAGTTTTGCTCTTTCTCCCAATTGGTATACATGTATAACCCACTATTTCAATGACGTGAGATCTTTCTTAGCCAAATCAGCCGTAGCCATCAGCAAAATCCGTAGCCATCCCGTAGCCATTTTTTGCGTCAGAATAGTTATCCGTCGCCATATCACTTGCCTAGCTTTTAAATTAAAAAATTATTATTCATTATATATTATTAATATTTTAATATTATTAATTTATTTATTATTAGTATTTTAATAATACTTAATACAAATTAAGAGTTTATAATTTAGATTTTAAGTTTTATTTTATTTAAAATAACAATAAATAAATAAGAACACATAAAACTAAGATAACAAATAAAATATATACGACAAAAAAATATAATAAACTAATTACATTAATATAGAAAATAGTTACAAATACATTACAAAAGTTATAAAATAACTAAATTTACTTAGAAATTGTTTTTGACGATAAATCATATAATATCGCTACTATTTCCACCACTACGCCACATACGAGATTTGACTGAACCGCCTGAAGCACGAGTGTTACGAGATCCATGGAAACCATCAAGACTTCCACCACTTCAACCGCTTCACCCCGAACCACCAGGACTTCCACCATGAACCCCCTAGAAAACAAACAGATTACTATTAGAAAAAAAAGAACATACATACTAATGATCTATAAAACCAAAAATTACTCTAAAAAAATTCATCAACATAAAAATCCAACAAGTAAGAGAAAACTAAATGAAATGAACCAACAAATTCCTTTATAAAAAAATTCAACAACATAAAAAATTTCTACATATGAACGAAAATAAAAAATTCTAAAAAAAAATTAACAACAACATACATACTTCTAAAAATTCGAAAAAATCAAAAACAACTTGCACATTGAAAGAAAAGTCAACAACAAATCAACAACAACATACGAACTTAAAAAATCAACAACATAAAAACTTTTAAAAAAATTCGAAAAAATCAACAACATGCACATTCAAAATTAACAAATAACCAATTTATGAACTATAAAAGAATAAAAGTAAAAAATAAAAGAAAACTAACCGAAAATAACACCAACACGAACTATTAATGTTGAAGGTTGAAGCTTGAAGATTCACGGTTGAAGAAGTTGAAAGTTGAATATTGAAAGTTGAGAATCAAGATTGAGAGTGAAAAAATGAGGGAGCGAGTGAAAAGTGAAAGAATGAAGAAGGAAGTGAAAAGGATGAAAATAAAAAAACATTACGGGTGAAAGGCAATTAACCACATTTAATTTTTCTTGGAACCGTAAATGTAGATGGCTACTGTATGGCTACTAAAACTGCCCGTAGCCAATGAATGGCTACTGAATGGCTACTGAAATAGCCCGTAGCCAACAGATGGCTATTGTATGGCTGAAATAGCCCGTAGCCAAGCTTGGCGACTATTCTTTTCCGTAGCCATCCCGTAGCCAAGCTTCGCGACGGATGGTAGCCATCTCAATTTATTTTTGTAGTGCCATAAAAGAGAGCGCGGGCTCGAGAAAGAGAAAATTGTGAAAAAACTCTAAATTGAGATTTAAAATAACTACTACAAAAATTAAACATCACATTTACGAAAACTAATTACATTAAAACATATTATAATTACCATTATTTAATATTAACCGTAGATATTAATTTACTATGGAAACCACATGTGAAAGTTTACATTCATGTTTTTTTTAATAATACCTGATTCATTAATAAAAAGTCATACGACATCTACATCAAAGATAAAAATGAGCAAATACATAACAACTTTAACCAAAAACAATTCAAAATTAACAAAACTACGATCGTTGTGTATGAGATCTGACAATTCTGAATATCCTCTTCCAAATCACTATTTGATACAGCCTTCTACGAGGGGGTCTTTTGATCGGTTGTAGTCTTGAGATGGAATTGAATTTGATGTAGTTGATGGTAATTGCAATTTCGGTGTCTGCTTCATTATCGCATTAATCTCTACCAATAAATCAACTAGAGACAAAAATTCATAACCCCAAACTCTCACGAAGAGAGAGATTTAAACCCAATATATGGGTAAAATCAACCCAATGAATGAGTAGAAGAACTCTCCTGTATGGAGAGGTCAACAATTTATTCTAATCATATTTAAAAAGCTTAAAACAGAGATATTAGAGGCTTACCATCAACCTTTTGGTTGATGATAGCCCCAAATCAACTATGGAGATTAGGGTGTTTTTTAGAGAGAAGAAAAAAGAGGCAGCTAGGGCTAATGAGGGACTGTAGTTTACATTCATGCTTGTACAATTTTAATTATAATTATGTGTTTTTTTTAACTTATTAACATAGTATATATATATTCCTATTGATCACTTCAAAAAAAATATATATATATTCCTATTGATATACATAATGATTGAGTTTCATTCAAATAAAATAACATGCAATTTTACATTAAACAATTACATTTCAAATTTGTTACCATCACCATCACCATCACCTTATATGACAAATCAAATAAACTATAAAATTAAGGAAAAATTACCTAGAATAATCCAAACTATTCATGATTTTCCTACAATAATCCCATCTATTGATTAACCATGAATAATCCCAACTTTGAGGGATATTTTCCTAGAGTAAACTTAGGTAACCGGATGACCTACTATAGTAGGTAATTCACCAAAAAAATAAATTATATATTAATTTAAAATTAGAAAATATTTTTGAAAATTTACATAAAAAATTCTAAATGATAAAAAAAATCATAAATTTTTTATGAATATTTTTTTAACATTTTTTTCGACATTTTATTTTAATTTATCTTTTTTTAAAAAAAAAATAAACTTGTTATAACAAGTCATCCGGTCACCGGGTTTACTCTTGGAAAATGCCCCTCAAAGTTGGGATTATTCATGGTTAATCAATAGATGGGATTATTGTAGGAAAATCATGAATAGTTTGGATTATTCTAAGTAATTTTTCCTAAAATTAAAAGTTTTTCAAAATTTTTTATGAGCAAAGACTTCAAATTAATATTCTTTATATTCTAAATTGCGAGTTGGTCTAACGATTAGAGGCTTTCCTTTTATATTAATGACATGTGTTCGACTCTCACCACCTAGAAGAAGCATTAATTCCCCAACTTCTTCTTCTTCAGAAAATTCCCTAGATTTATCCTGTTAGCCGAACTTACATAACAATTTAAACATTAAATAAACCTAATGTTAGGCGGCTTTCATTTTTCCTCCTTTATAGATAGATTATGAAATTGATTTTTTTTTTTTTAAAAAAAAAAATTGCTTTAAGAACAATCTCTAAACTTAAATTTTGTTATTCTAAACATTTTTTTTTGTTGCTAGATCACAGCCCACAGGTGCCTAAGAGAACGAAATGTCTTAGGCTTCTTTATATAGGAGTACAAAACACACATTGAGTAAAGTATTCGAGGCACCACATAGAAAATTGTTGATTTAAATATCCCACGTGTACTCATTTTAGGTCTGTCCTTTTTAAATTTGCTCCTTATCAAAATTACACAATAATTAAATGAAAAATTTGTAAATAATACTATTAGTTATTACTTATTAACTCATAATACCTTAAATTATTATTTTATTTTGTATATTTCTAAGTATTGGGATAATTAACCTGCTTGTATGCTCCCAATTATTGCAAATTGACTAAATATACCCTAAAACAATTTATTGAAAATAATGTGCATAGTGTTCAAAGTTGAGTTTCTAATACTTGCAAGTATACAAAGTCAAAGTTTAATAGTATTTTGAGTCAATTAGAAATAGTTGACACTTGAGAGTATTATTTACAAATTTTCCTAATTAAAAACGTTAACTTTTAAATGAGGCGGTTTTATGATGAAATCATTTTTATTGGGTTGATTCATATACATTTAGTAAGCTAAAATGATCATTAATAATTTTAAAAATAATTATTTATAAAATAAGCTAATTATATGAGGGGCTTATAAAAAAATAATCTTATACAAAACAAGCTAACTAATTATAAAATAAAAAAATTTGTATTTTAGTGGGATATTTTAGATCGGGGTTATATATATCCTTAGACGTTGTGCGGTCGACGGATGAGAAAACCATCTATTGACCGCAAATATTGACAGATATTTTTGAGGGCAACACCAACAAAAAAAATTTGTATTGGCTCTGTCGTCAACTTAAATAAAAACATTATTTTTAATTATTTTCGAAAACTTAAAATTTATTGATAATGCTTACCAAAAATAGTTTGCTTGTCCTCATGTTAGTGGCAAAATAATTAAAGTATTCGACCAATAATTCAAAATATACTTATCATCATCATACTCAGTGTATCCCGCTTAAAGAAAACTATGATCAGGGTCTGGGGAGGGAGGAACGATGACATGCTCATACCCATAAGGAGAGTGCGATCAAAGAGTCCCCCGGCTCGAAAACGGTCTTCTAACAAGAGGAACCTGCAGTTGGCAAATAGAATAGAAGCACACACACAAAAACAAAGATAAGATCAAAGAAACAGGTAAAAAGCGACAATTGGAATACTTGCTATATCACGATATTGTCGTTGTTAGTTGTTCAAACTTATTTTATATATTACAGTTAATTTATAAGAAAAAATATAGTCAATTGGAATTTTATTTGAATCATCAAATCGCATATTTTCTAAATGTTAACTTTTTTATAATTTTTAGATGTGCATATTTCAATACATAAATAAGGAAAAATTACCGAGAATAATATAATATTTTCATGATTTTCCTATAATAATCTTCCCTATTGATTAACCATATTGATTAACCATGAATAATCTCAACTTTAGAAAGTATTTGCCAAGAGTAAACTTTAGTAACGTATTGATCTGTTATATTAGGTAATTCGTCAAAAAAGTAAATTGAAAATTAATGTAAAATTAGAGATAAATTTTGAACATTTACCAAAAAAAATTTTGAATGATAAAAAAAATCAAAATTTTTTTAACATTTTTAAATATTTTTTAAAATATTTTATTTTAATTTATCTTTTTTTAAAAAATATAAAACTTGTTATAGTAGGTCAATGAGTTACCTAAATTTACTCTAGGAAAATACCCCTAAGCTAAAGTTAGGATTTATCATAGTTAACCAATAGGTGGAATTATTGTGGGAAAATCATGAAAAAGTTGGATTATTCTATGTAATTTTTCCTATAAATAATCAAAATAGCAAATTAAATTGTGTAAAAAGTTAAATATAGCAAGTATAATAGAACGGATAAAGTATATAAATAAAAATAATTCAACAATGAAAAACTACTTTGGTTGCCCTTTCTCATTGACAAAGCCAGATGACTCACTTTTTATTCTCTAATTAATAACTATCAACATGGAATACTTAATTTTACCGACTATTTTTGGGAAAATTACTTAAATATAAAACTCCCAACTATTTATTATTATTCAAAACTCTCAACTTTAGGCCTATTTCAAATTTAAACTAATACAATTTTATAACATGTTTTAACCGGTTAACATTTTGTTAAAATGAGAGAGTACGTGAAGGATTGTGTAGGTCAAAGGGGTGAGGTGATTAACAAATATAATTGAGTCCCACTAATTTCCAAGTAAAATCATTTTATCCGGTTATAAGTCATTTTGGACTCTAAATTTAAAATGGGTCTAAAATTGAGAGTTTTAAATAATAATCAATTGTTGAGAATTTTATATTAAAAACGCGAATAATTGAGAGTTTTTAATGTAATTTTACGATATTCTTTTAATTGGTAGCTTAAGATTATCTTAAAATCAACAAAATTAACCTATACATTCAGTTAATCAAACAAATAACCTATAAAAAGCCAACGAGCAGTCAACATATAAACATTTGTCAAACATCCCATATTACTTTTTCTTTCTTTTTTTTTTTTTTTTTTTTTTTTTTTTTTTTTTTTTTTTTGCAGCCAACACAGTCAACATAACCGGTTAACTTAAAATCTCAAACATTGGTTTTTTTACTAAGCCTTTTTTCCTATTAAAAATGATTAAATACAAATAAAATATTTTTAAAAAAACCAAATGACTTCTACAAAATTAAATATTCATATATTGGCATAAATTTCTAAAAATCTTCTACCACTACAACAAATTAAAGTTTTTGCAACATTGGATTTAGTGGCATTAAAAAATGTCACTTATTCATATTTTCAATGTAATAATTATTGGTTCTCATTTAATGTTTCACCATAAAGTGATTTAGCGACATTTTATTTGATCTTTAGTGGCATATGTAATTGCTATTATAATCGTCTATTTGTGGCATTTGTGAGAAACGTCACTAGATCCTATGCCGCAAAAAGCTTTTGCGTGATTTTTTTTTTGAAGATGCTAAAGGGTCTAATAAATGTCATTAAATCTTTTATATATACTATTAGCCATTTTAAATAGCGACATTTAAATTAAATGTCGCTAAATATATCCCACACTAAAAGCAAATTATGTTGTAGTGTAGATACCACATAAATTAGTGACTTATAAATTTTTATTTAGCTAGTTTGTCATATCAAATAGACTTTAAAGCCAATAACTATAGAATTATTATGCTTTAACTGGTGTATTAATCATGTTATTGGTTTCTCAAATAACAAACCTAATCAATCCAACACAAATTCTTGTGAGAGACGGTTTCTTTGAGAGACCAACTCTAATTAGGTGGCCCATAAAGAAAAATATAGAATAAGAGTAAGAATTAAACTCTAATGGACTGGGCCTGGGAGGTGTCTCTCAAAAAGACGGTCTCTTAGGAGACTTGCTGTCAATCTAAATATATTCAAAAAATATAGTCGAGTGAGAACCAAAAATTAAGACATATCTGAATATATGCAAGCCCTCCGCAAGCTAGTCTTATCAATGAAATGGAAAATTGATAAGGGTGGAGGGAGATTTAATTATCATAATGTGAGCACTTGACTCTTTCCTCCCTTAAAAGGAGTACGGGTATAAATTATTTGTTAATTTACCTCATTCAGACCCTGCTCTGAGCGGGATATAGAGTATGATGATGATGAGCAACTGACTCTTTCGATTTTGAGAACTCGTATAAATCATTTACATATCGTATCTCAAACTGAAAGTTGTATAATGTCACAGTAAACAAATATCTAAAATTATTTGAAAGTTGTATAATAGGATATGACTTCTTAATTTGTATCCGTAGTCTTAGATAAATTACAATCTTTTTAATATTTTATTTTTTGTTTGGGTCTAAAATTGAATTCCTTAGCCAAACAACTACAATTTGACATTTTTAAACTTTATACATACAACCTATTCTCTAAATATTTAGGATAAATGAATGGTGTAAATAACTAAATATACTTTTGGCAAATGGAGAATCCGATAGTCTATTATAGAAAACTAGTATAGAAACTTGTACAATGCACGAATTTATTAGTATAAAATGTATAAAAGAATAATTTTAAAGAATAACGCAAGTATATATTATCATGATTAAATTTATCAAATACATGACTTTTTTAAAGCAAAAATTAAATAATGATTTTTTACATTAGTTTTTCGTTCAATTAAATATATCAAATTTTAGGTAATTATTATAGATTTTCTATAATAAATTATACTCCATATTATAGCTCCAATTTTAAAAATAATCAAATTCTAAATTAGGTAATTATCGTCATGTAAACAATTATTATCCATTAAAATAATTACATTTGTCAAGCCTCCTTAGAGGATGACAATTGGAATTTTCGAACATTTTTATAGTATTGTATGATTTAAAAATAATCAAATTCTAAATTAGGTAAATATCGTCATGTAAACAATTATTATCCATTAAAATAATTACATTTGTCAAGCCTCCTTAGAGGATGACACTTGGAATTTTCCATCATTTATATAGTATTGTATGATTAATTTTTATTTTTTATTACAAATGAATCGACAAATTCAGTGTTACTCATTACTAGTTTCGAAATATTAAGTTTATAATAGGAATGGTATGGATTAATTTTCGTATTTGATTTTTTTAAAACTCATTTAGTGTTTGAATTTGGATCGGCCCTAAATATTTTAGTACTCTGGGCGAAATAGTATTTTAGGGTCCTTTTTCTTTGTAATTAACCTATATAGATCTTCTAATCATTAATTTACTTTTTTAAAATGGAGCCCTGAACGACGGTCTCTTCTTGCCCACCTTTAGAACCGGCCCTGAGCCTTAGATCCACTAGGGTGCCTTGTAATACGAGAGATTACAAAATATAAGAATAATCAAAACAGAAATAATAATTTAAGACATACATATAAATAAGAATGAAATAGACATAGAAAACTTTCTCGAGCTCAACCAAAAATAAAACCAGTACTTGTCCACGGCCTATTAAGGATTTTTATAAACTCTACACTATAAAATTACCTATAAATCTATTACACACTTCACTCTCTTCTCTTTTTCGCGTTATTTTTGAATTTGCTTCATATTCTATTTTTGAATATATAACATTTATTTTATCTTTTTAATTTGAAATAATGCAATGATCAACCGTACCCTTTCTTTTTAATCTGATAAACACATTCCAACCTTGTTTCAATCTAGACAATTTATTTTCTTTTTTCATTTATTATCCCACATTCTCGTAAAACCATTGTACTGACATATTTGTAAATGATATAAATTGAATGAGACGAATGGGAACCCTAATATTGAGGGTGTTTGGCAATTGGTTGTTAGCGCTTGGTTGTTTGATGTTGGCTTATTTGATCACCGGAAAATATTGGCTATTTTTGTTGGCTTTCAAGCTACATGAAAAAGTTAGCTAATCATAGAGTTTGATAAATTTAAATAGTTGGTTGATTATTAGAGAATAAATCGCTTGATAAGCCAAAAACCAAAAAAAAAAACTAATTGGAGTTTTTTATTTTGACTTATTTTAGCTGACTTAAAAGTCATTTATCAAACACTTTTTTTAGCTGTTTGACCGATTATCATCATCATCGTCATCAACCCAATATCTCGCTCAAAAACAAGGTCTGGGTGAGGGAATGTGACGGACAATCCATACCTGTACTCCCTTGGGAGGGAATACCAAAGGAAAACGGTCAATTTTACCCTCAGAAAGAAAGAGCCCTGCATAGAGAGGAAAAGGTTATCACTGTTGCTTGATTATTAAAAACTACCTGTAGAAGAAATACAATAGCTGTTTGACCAATCAACAAACCAAAAATCAAAAGTCAATTAAAAAGTCAATCTAAAAACCAACATCCGAATACCTAATAAGGTAGCATGTTATTTGAAGTACTTTTATTTGTGAGATAATATAAATTGTAATAATGATGATCGAAAGAAAGATAACAATTCCCGTGAAAAGGAGGACAAAGAATGTTAAAGATGGTAGTCGTAAAGGTAGTTGTCTTAAATTTGTACTATCTCTTTCTCTGTGGACTGTGCTTGTCCGACTGACTCACACTCATAGACTGACGAAATTTAGAAAATTCAAATTAATCACTGTTATTTATAAATCATCATAAAAAATAAAAAATATATTAATAAAATAAGTAAAATACAAAAAGAGAAGTATATTATAATTTTTAAAATGTCACCCTATTAAATCTTCCACATGAGTGTAATTTGCCAAGTTGGAAAATAATGGTTATCAACCTAGAGTTGCTCGAACTTTAATTATACTTCTACGTCTTCCGAAATACGCCCTCTAATATTTTTCCTATTTGGAATATTCCACTTTAAGGAGAGAAAAATTTAATTAATGTTTTTGACACATATGTAGAAAATAAAATATATACATGTGATATCTCGTTAGATTCGTCTTAATGTATACATTTTTATTATGCATTTTTTATTATGTATATGTAGAGATATTAAAGTTTAAAATTTGCATTGAAAACTGTGCAAAAATTAAATGTAGCAAGTATTATGGAAAGGAAGAAATACAAAGATTAAAAGTTGAATATAGAAAATTTAAGTATCGATGTACTTAAATGAGATAGAACATAGAGAGTAAATATGGTAAGATATATAATGTCAAAAATAAAAATGAGTTGAAGGGTATTTTATAAGTGTTAAATAAATTTATATAAGTTATATGTAGCTAATTTCGTCTGAAATTTTTTTTAACAATCTAATTGTGTTTTTTTATATATAGATTATTTTACGTCGAATATTAATTTTAGACGACTATAGGCCAATTACTATAAGGGGCCAAATAAATTTATGGGTTTTGAGCAACTATGATAAGTTTTGCTCTTAGTATAATGGTTTTCACTGATTTTAGTTTTTCCTCAAAAAATATTTTTTGTTTATTAACCAATCATGTCTAAAAAAAGTTAAAACAATTGTTACAATCTAACAT